>JASVEL010000369.1:0-331901 GCA_032618575.1 Nicotiana noctiflora | reverse complement strand
TTAAAAAAAATGCATTTATACATTGTGGAGACTTGAATAAAATTGGGAGAGGTATGCAAGGTGGTTCTATAATCGGGGACTAGATGCCAATGAGGCTATGTGAGTCAAAGAAAGTCAAAATGCAACAGAATGAGACTTGTGAGTAGTGTTCAAGGAGGATGAAGTCATATGTACCCAAATGCTTACCTAACCTTCCCTAAACCTACAGTACAAGCCTAAAAAGTCCTTACGGGACCTCCAACCGATCATTCTTGAAGAAGTGGCGAATTAAAATAAGGGCAAGCCTATGGTATGACATGTTGTGGCACTTGAAGTTCCTTCTGAAAGTGAGTGTTCTTTTTGACTTGTCCTTATTGTAAATATTGTGAGTATAGGACATCAATTCTGGTGAGAGTGCATGAACTGCAGAATTTACTTAAGTTGAGCCTTTAGAGTCTAGTGAAAACACATTCAGATGAGGGTAACATTTAGTCACAATTTGAGGCTCAAAGCTTGCATGATTGGTCTGTCTCTACGTACTTGCTCTTAGTCAAGGAGGAGTGGAGCGATTGTTTCAATACATGCTTGAAGAACTGAACATTAGCACAATCTTGTGTCATTATTGTGTTAAGTGTTGTGAATAAGTGTGGCGTAGGTGTGTTCTGCTTGCTTGAGGACAAACAAGAGTTTAAGTTGGGGGTGTTGATGTGCCGGAGAGATTCGGCACATTTACATACTAATTGCTCTTATATTGGCTTGTTTCAATGCAAAATGTAGTACATACTTATGTGATTTTTGTGGTTTTACAGATAAAGAGGAAGAAAAGACCAAGGACGCAAAATGGAAGCAAAAAGATAAGAAAGAGGGCAAGTTGTGCAAAATAGCAAATCTGCGGACCGATATGCGGTCGCATACTGCATATGCGGACCGCAGATGAGCAACCGAAGCGCAGAGCCAAACAGTGAATGGAGCTGAAATGCACGGCAAGAATGCGACGTATTTTGCGATCACAGAATGAATATGCGGTCCGCACTTCTGCCGCATAATGAACACAAAAGAAACCTAAGAGTCAAGTTTGTGGTGCTTTCTGCGGTCGCACAATCAACATGCGAACCGCAGAACGGTGATACGATCAGCACATGAACAACTAGGGTTCCTATCCGTGACGCCGCCTCTCAAGATTACGGACCGCAGACCTGTTATGCGACAGATCTGCGGTCGCATACATGACCTGGAAGGGCAAACTTGTCTGCTTTTTGTCAGATCTTGGTCCCTCTATAAATGGCTTTTTAGAATTTTGTGTAAGGGCATCTTGTGCGGACTTTATACTACACTCCAAGACTTTATTACTTCATCTTTTTGGAAGCTTTTGGTTGAAGAATCTTTTACTTTGTAAGCATTTATGACATTTATTACACCTTGTATTTTGTATTTTAGCATGTGTGGCTAAATTTAAATACTAAGGTTGTGAACCCTAAATGGGTGTCATGTAAATGGGTGTTTAACATTGAATATACGCATAATGGTTAGTTGATATTTCTTTACTTCTCATTCTTCATTTATTGTTGGTGGTTGCAAACACTAATTAAAGCCATTAAAGTTCTACCTTACTTGGGAAAGTGGGTTAAATTTTGGAAGAGGTAAAGAACAAAAACTCGAGGCCTTACACCTCGTTTAATAGAATTGCTTAGGGATAAGTGGATTTTATTTGGCATTTATTGATTGTCATACATTGGGACTCTTAGACTTTTGGGAAAAAGCAAGAGAGGAAACACCACTCAAGTATTGGGAATATTGGGTAGTTGCATAGAAATCAATTGCATATCAATAATCAACCATTAGAAATATATCATATTAACATCGATGGCATTACACTACATTTATGGGAACACAACCTTGGTTTAAATCAATTCTATTGATTACTACATCAAGCATCTTCACTAGTTACATATTCTAAACCAACCTTCACTCATACTAACACTCTTACATCATTTCTATGCTACTTCTAACGGAATAGATTCAAGATTCTAGTTGGATAACGCACTAATTCAAGTAATCATTTCACACCTATTCCCTGTGGGATTCGATCCCAACCTAGTTGGGTTACTATATTTGACACCGACCGCCTTACACTAATTGTAAAAGTATAATTTGAGCATATCACCGTGACATGCCCATGCCCTGCCATGTCCTGCAATATCCTGACATGTCCTGACACGTGCCATGGCCATGTCTTGACACGTCCCGACCCGTGCTATTCCCATGTCCTTCCATGTCTTGTGACGTCCTGACACGTCATGTGTCCATATCCTGACACGTCCTGACACATTCCGACTCGTGCCATGGCCACGCACTACCATGTCCTGCGACATCCTGACATATCCTGACACATGCCATGGCCATGTCCTGACACGTTCTGACTCATTCCAGGCCCACGTCTTGCCATGTCCTATGAGGTCCTGAAACATCCTATGGCCACGTCCTAACACGTCCTAACCTGTTCCATGGCCACGCCGTGCCATGTCCTTCCACTTCCAGACACATCGTGAAATGTGCCATGGCAATGTCTTAACACATCCTGACATGTGCTATGCCTACGTCCTGCCATGTCATGACCCGTACGCATCCCGTGCGTATGGTCCTAAGCTTAGTAGATGTAAATTGCCAACGGTTGTTGTGGGCAACATTCCGAGGCGACATCACTCGTCAAGGCTGATGGCGTTTTGCAACGGAATGGCAACACGTCAAGAAAGAAGCGACGAAAGGTGCCGTGCACATAGGGCGAAGCTTAGTTAATTTCCGATTGCCATCAGTTGTTATAGATTGTGTCTGGCGTTGCTTCAACTCGCTATTCGTGTTTCAACCCCTTATGACGTCCTGACACATGCCATGGCCATTTCCTGAAACATCTTAACTTGTGCCATGCCCACGTCCTACCATGTCCTGCAACGTCTTGACACGTCCTCTGGCCATGTCCTACGACGTCCTGAGTTGTGCCATGACCATGCTCTGCCATGTCCTGCGATTCCCAGACACGTCCTGACACGTGACAAGGCCATGTCCTCACACATCCTGAACCGTGCCATGCCCATATCCTACCATGTCTTGCGACGCCCTGACACGTTCTGTAGCCACGTACTGCGACATCCTGACACGTTCTTACACATGCCATGCCCATGCCATGCCATGTCTTGTGATGTCCTGACACATGCCATGACCATATCCTAACACGTCCTGACCCGTGCCATGACCACATCCTACAATGTCCTGCAATGTCCTAACACGTCCTATGGCCACGTGTTGCGACGTCCTGACACGTTCTGACATGTTCCATGACCAGGTCCTAACACGTCCTGACCTATTCCACTCCCACGTCGTGCCATGTCCTATGACGTCCTGAAACGTCCCGTAGCCACGTGCTGCTACGTCTTGACACATCCTGACCAGTGCCATACCCACGCCCTGCTATGTTCTATGACATCCTGACACATGCTATGGCCACGCCCTGCGATAACCTGCTGTCGATTCCCCCATTTTCAAAGAAGGTTGAAATCGGGTTCACGACATTATGGACAAAACGACTCTCATTCCCTTTTGAGGAATTTATGTTATGGAATTTGAAGAGTCACCGCCTAATAATTAAATTGCATTGGGACACTTTAAAGAAAGGAAAAAAGATTTTAAAGAAAAACTAGAGTTCGGGTAAGGGCATGAGATTATCTCGAGGGGAAGGTGTTAGGCACCCCTCAAGATCCACTAGTGTGGTTCCCGGCCTTGCTTAGTTGTGAGTTTAAGAAGAATAGGAGTAAACAAACAATTTTTTCACATAGGGAATATAAATAATTTGAAAGTTTTGAAAAGACAGAAGACGTAAGTGCTTTTGAAAAGAAAACATAAATTTTCATAAGAAAAAAAAGCATGCCATATAAATAAGAGGGAGAGGGTCCTATTAAAATATAATATGGATCACGTTGGTGCAATATCCAGCAAGTCACTCCCGTACGGGATATTAACGCACGATTATCATCATCTCCATATTCTACCCTTCCCACCCCGTTAAGATATTTAAGCGCGTTTAGTCTCATTTACTTATTGCATGCTAATACCCGTCCGAACCTATTAGTCACGGGGTATTAGGACTTCTAATCCTAAAAGGGGAAGAAAGCGATGGGGCTTTGCATGTAGTTTAAAGATAAAAATGTTAAGGCGTTAATCAAAACAAATAGCACATAGGGGGAGTGAACAAACGTAAAAAAGCTGCACATAAAATCCCTTAAGCCATACAACAATTAGTTTAGCATGACTTGCAATTACTTATTTGGTCTTTAAAATTAAAATTAAACGGTTGACAGACTAATTTAACACATAGAGTTGGATAGAAAGTCTGCATTAGGCAACCTAGATCTAATTTTTAAAAATCGAGGTATTTTAAATAGGTTATTGATTAAGAACCTAATGTAGAATAATTTGAACAGCAGATTGAAAATAATTACACAAGTTCAAAGATGGCTTTGAAAATTAGCGAAATTATTTAAGTAAAATACTGTAGAGTTGTAAATAAGAATTCAGAGAGTGAAAAGACTTTGACAGTAAGAATGGGTTAAAGACTATTTTGAATAAAATTCAGGCAGAAAGTTGAAAACTATTTCAGAAGATGCAAGCTAGAAAATTTAAGATCGGTAAGAGTTTGAAATAAACAAGTTTGGGATGGGTTTTGTTGAAAAAGTTGAGGTTAATCGTCGGGTTATTGCTTACACCGATTTAGACGAGTTTGATAACCTATAGGCAGGTTATCTACACCTTGATTTTAAGACTTGTTGTGGTTATTAAACTGGTATAAAATGAGCATTTGATTATCCTATAGTTTGCCTAGCATTTATGCATTTCCTATATGCATGATTTCTATATGCAACTAATTGTTTGGTTATTAGGTCCTATAGGCAGGATTTCTAATGATTGAGCATGATTGAACACTAAATCTTGTAGACATGATTTCTAAATGATTGGGTTAGGAAATATTAAAACCTATAGACATGGTACCCAGGTAATTTAAAGCGTTGAACCTATAGACATGGTATCAAGGTGATTTAAAACGTTGAACCTATAGGCATGGTATATAGGTGACTGAATTATAATATTAGATCCTATAGGCATGGTATCTAGGTAACTGAATTATAATATTAGATCCTATAGACATGGTATCTAGGTTACTGAATTATAACATTAGATCCTATAGGCATGGTATCTACCCTTAATTACGTGCAATAAAGTAAACCCCTCCCGCACCCTTTACTAATACTTCCCCGAGTTTCTTTTTACAAGATTGTTACTAAAAATAAAATAAATAACAAAACAATACATCATATCCTACAGCTAGAACCGAGAAGCCTAATTTAATCTTGATAACTAATAACATTTGTTTCACCAAATCCGGATTCCAGGTTCCAAAGCCTTCTCTTAGAGTGTTTCAAAGTTCCAAGGGTTTTCAGGAAACCCAGGCAATGCTTACACCCTAGAGATTAGATTGAGTAGTGCAATGTGTAGAATTACAACTCTTAGGTATCTAAGTTCAGAAGGAGCTCCAATGTCCCTAAGCATGGCTTACCATAGGGGGTAGGACTTCAAGAACTAAAAAAAGTACAAAGTGAGGGAGGAACCTTAGAAGGAGGTAGTCATACCCATCCATGGCATAGACTGGCACACCCCTAACCTCTTATTCAGATTCAAACAAATAAGAGCAGATTCTTATAGGGTCAAACTCAGGTCTGAAGGGTGATCAGGATACCGATAGACCTAAATTAGAGCTCAGCACATACAAGGGAAGAGGAATGGGAAAGCAATCGAGTAAAGACTTAGAAAAGTCTAGTTCTGGATCACAGGCAGCAATTCATAGTGCTGCTGTGACCCAGGACAACACTCACATACAAAGGGAATAGAGGGAAATGGATTGAAATATAACTTAAAGAGACATAGCATGCTTGAAGTAAATTACGTAGTACAGGAAAGCATAAATAAACACACAAAGAAGGAATGGGTAGAAGCAGAGAAGTTGAACATATAACAAGGGTTGCTATTTAACATAGAAGAACATACCAGTTGTAAATTCTAGAATAACATGATAGTAATAGCAAATAGACATCCAAGAACACTAGGAACATACTTAAGAAATTCCCCAAGTTCTTAGAAGTTCAGATAGCAGGAAGTACGGATGTATAATGCTCGGTAGTAGTATGGTAAAATAGAGAGTAGTAATAGTAGTAGTAAACAAGACAGAGAGGAGAATTCTGATTTTGATTTTGCAGTCAGAATTCGATAATGAAGTGACAAGAAGAGCATGTATTTATACTTGAAATCGGACATGTAAGTAAGGAAAGAAAATTAGTCGAGTATCAACTAAGATTAATCAATTAACAGAGGTTCCTTTGATTAAGAGATCCCAATTTGATCAATATAGGACAAGAAATATTTAAGGAAATGGAATCAAATAAACAACATTGTGCATTGTATGCAAATAAGGGTAAATACATAAAAGTTATTTAAGGAGAGGTTTTGGAAATACACAGTTTGTGCAAATAAGGCATGAAAACCAATTAACAAATAGTAAATCAAAAGGTCTGAGATTTTTAAACGAATGAATCAAGTCTAAAAAAAGGTTTTACTTAGGTCGAGTCACGGGAAAAAATGTAAAGAAATCAATCAAGCTATATTCAGAAGAAATTTTGAATTAATTGCAAATTTGAAAAACCACTTTAGAGGAAAATTCATAGTATATAAGGAGCATACGAACACGTCAAACATGAAAGAAGGTTGTATTGTCGTTGTAAAGAGCCAGTAGGAAAATCTAGTGTATAAAAGCTTTTGACAAAAAGGTCAGAACCAAATAAAAAATAGAGAAATTGAAATCAAGCTAGTTTAGAGGTGAGAACATGCAAGTCACATACAAGTGGTCTGAAAACCCCCAAATTCTAGGGTTTTCGTCATTAATCCAATGTAGAGATGAACAGATCAGACAAGAGCAAACTCAAAATAAAAACCCAAAGGAACTCAATCGTTCCGTGAAAACATGTTGAGGGAAAACACAGTAAAAGAAACGTTAGGAGGAAACATAGTAGAGAAAAAAAAGCACATATGAGTCAAAGCAGAAACAAACGGGAGTCACGGTAGGACGAATACAGTAAGAACACCACATAAAAATCACAATAGAACAAGTAAAATTAAGGAAACCCTAAGTCGGAGAAGACGAACAGCTTTGAAAACAAAAATCGATAAAATGTGGAAAACCTTTGAAATATTAGAAAATAACACAGATCTAAAGTAGATCTACAGAGAAATAAGGACGAATAACCTCGGAAGTTAGGTTTCAGATAAAACCCTAGAAAAACGAGAAAGGCCTGGAACGGACTGGTCCTAAGTCGGAGATGGGCTCACAAGGCTAGTACTCGCCGGAGATGAGCCGGGAATGGCCATGGAACTTGGATAGGAGAGCTTCTAAGCCATGGTATTCAAGGTCAGGCCTTGAATCTTCATGAATACGGAGGATAATGGTGAATGGGGGTAGATATAGGTTACACTGGCCTAAGAGGCCGTGGTTTTTGGTGGAGTAAGGTCGGAGAGCGGCGGAAAGGGGCTAGGGTCTCGGAGGGGCTTGGGAGCATTTGAGAGATGTAGGGGATACAAGGGCGACTGCTGAAGAGAAATGATTAGGGTTAGGGGGCTATTGGATTAAAAAAAGAAGGGATTAACGTGGACCATTGATCTGAATGATCAATGGTCGAGATTAAGGGGTGCGTGGGTTGGGTTTATTTAATTGGGTCTGGGTCGGGTAGTTTTTGAAATTGGGTAGTGTAATTGGGGGGTTAGAATTGGGATTGAAATTGGGCTAGCATTGAAATTGAAGTGGGCTACCATTGAAATAGCCACTTTTCCCCATTTTGAATTTATGAAAATAATAAATGATATGAAAGTCAAATTAAAAATACTAATTTAATAAATAATATATAAGTATTAATTTAAAAATATTAGGGATAATATTTTGATTACAAATGCCATTAAATCAAGAAATAGGCTAAAGTTGCAATTTCACGCAGTTTTAATTTAAAAATACCAAAGGGACTTGTAAAATCATGTAACAAATTATGTAAATTATATATTTGTGTAAATGTGAGAATAAAATAAATTATTCCCCAAAATGAAAAGTTTTAGGAATAATTAATGGATTTTATAGTGCAAAATAGGTCATGAATTGGTTTTAAAAATCCTTGAAAAATGTGGAAAAATAACAAAACCTTTGTGGATGCATATGTGTGATATTTTGAAAGTATTTTGAGTATAAAAAATACATAGGAAAAAATTAGGTATCAACAGCTGCCCCTCTTTACCCGAGGAGGATGAAAGAGTTGTCGGGTAAAGATAAGATGGCCAATTTTGACCGGAGATGACGCCTGTAGAAGGAATTTGACCGCGCTCTGGTTCTGATTTGCCTATATATCCCTGGTTTTACAGGAATCATGCTATATGTAGTTCAGGAACCAAGACGGAATATGCCGATGGAAATTCGAAAAGACAAACGCTATGGTTATATCCAAGAGGGTGCCTGGAATCAGACAAACTGCGAAGAACTGGAACGGGGTCGCTCCTGCTGAGACAACTGTGAACTAGCCGGGGTACCTTTAAATAGGTAGTGCGCATATATTGCGTAATTTAAACGCGATGTATGTTCCCGTTGGACCATGAATGCTTGTCTTTGGATGGTTAGGAACGTCCTTAGACTATGATGTCCTGGAACATGCAGTGCATAAAAGTAAGGGTTCGCATCTCGGGCTATGCAGATGGTGCCTCCGAATTCTGACGCCTTTGAACGAGTTAGAGATCTTTTAGCCCATGTGAAGGTGGAAATATTTCAGCCAAATGAATGCAAAGGGTGGCGATCTTTTAGTCAGAGCAAGAATTTAAATCAGGTGGCGATATTTTTGCCGAACAAAAATTTAAAATGTAGGTGGCGATGTTTCAGCTAGTTAAAAAAATAAAGCGGCGATACTTCAGCCATGCAGGATGGAGACAATATTTAGTCTCGAAAGGTAGATGGTAGCCTTATGCAAAATGCAGATGGAAATAGATCTTAGTCTCGAAAGGTAGATAGTAGCCTTATGCAGGATGAAGGTAGAGGTTAACCTCGGAAGGCAGAGAATAACCTTATGGAGAAAATGAAAGATGGAGACAGAGCTTAGTCTGGAAAGGAAGATAGGCAATCTTATGCAGGATGGAGGTAGAGCTTAACCTCGGAAGGTAGAGAATAGCCTTATGCAGGATGGAGGTAGAGCTTAACCTCAGAAGGCAGAGAATAGCCGTATGCAGAGAATGCAAGATGGAGACAGAGCTTAGTCTCGAATGGCAGATAGGTAGCCTTATGCAGGATGGAGGTAAAGCTTAACCTCGAAAGGTAGAGAATAGCCTTATGCAGAAAATGCAAGATGGAGACAAAGCTTAGTCTCGGAAGGCAGATAGGTAGCCTTATGCAGGATGGAGGTAGAGCTTAACCTCGGAAGGCAGAGAATAGCTTTATGCAGAAATTACAAGATGGAGCAAAGGCTTAGTCTCGGAAGGCAGAGAGTATCCTTATGCAGGATGGAGGTATATCTTAACCTTGGAAGGTAGAGAATAGCCTTATGCAGAAAATGCAGGAATGTAAAAGGACGGATAATAGTGAGTTTCCTTAGCTGATAGACGGGTTGTGATATTAGAGCTGATGGGGAGCGTTGAGTATAGATATTGACTTTGCGAATGGGCGGTTGAGCGATTTTTCCTTATCCCTGAAATGCGCGAGTGTGTGAATATGTTCAATAATTTGCGCCCTGGGGTGACTGCATTCAAAGAAAAGTGGTGAGTTTTATAAAGGGGAAAAGTTAGTTCGTATCCCCTGGAACTTGACATCGCGTATCCTTGGGGTAGCATTTCTAAACGATGGTGCTGCAAATGATATTTATGCATGAATTAAATAAATATAAGTTAAGTGCAATTTTGGAAAACAACTTTATTTCGGGATGAACCAACAACTGCAATGTGGTTCAAGACACGACAACCTTGCTTGTTCCGGAATTTTGAGGGTCCTCCTCAAAATGTTTCCCCAGTTCACCAGGCTGGAGCTGCTGACGGCTGCACTGAATGATTGAATACGGATTGATTTCAGAATTTTGAGGGCCCTCCTCAAAATTTTGCCCCAGTTTCCTAGGTTTGTGCTGATGAAAAAGCGCTGAAATTCTTACTTCGGAATGTTGAGGGCTCTCTTCAAAATTCTGCCCCAGTTCCAATTGCGGGGGAAATATGGAAATTTTATTAAGAATGTGACCGAACCTATAGGGATTCCTATGTATCCCCTCTTAAACGGGAATCAGGTCAGGCGTAGTTCAAAATACATCATGAAAGAGAAGTATACGATCAAATGTAGTATCTTTTCACTACGTCTGAGTTGATAGGCTTTGGCCAAACTTCTCCATCCATATCTATGAGAATAAGGGCTCCTCCAGTTAAAACTAGATGAACCATGTACGGACCCAGCCAAATGGGAGAGAATTTCCTTCTGACTTCATCTTGATGCGGAAATATTTTCTTTAATACCAACTGTCCTGGCAAGAATTTCCTCGACTTGACTCTCTTTGTTGAAGGCTCTGGATATTCTGTTCTGCTATAGCTTACCGTGACAGACAACGTTCATTCTCTTTCCATCAATGAGAGCTAGCTGATTGTAACGAATTTTGACCCATTCTAAATCATCTAGCTCTACTTCTTGTATGACCCTCAGGGAGGGAATCTCAACCTCGGCGGGTGATAACAACTAGGTCGGGAATCCAAACTAGAGTAAGAATTTGAGAAGTAAATGCGGAAGCAATAACAATAGGAATTGAACAACTAGAATTAAAGAGACGAAAATAAAGGATATGGGAAAGATTCAAGGAAAGAATTCCGAGAACTTTCAAGAACGCAAGTTCTATAGCCTTGACAAGATCAAAGTAACAACGTCTTGATTTATGAAAGAAATCAAACGCCTTTACTTAAAAAGCAAATCAAAACAATAGATTCGGATCTTGACCACTCTACGAGTAACTTGAGACAACAATTAATACTAGTATTAATCGCCTTCTAAGAATACCACAAAGGAATCAAAGATATCACAAAAGAGAAGTAATCTTACTACCTTGAACTATGAACTAGTAAAGGTTGAAAGATAAATCTCAAAGCACAAGTAACAAAGGTTCAAAAGAACTCTCAAAGTATGATATACTCAATCAATAATAATCTGTTTTATGAAGGAGAAGAGCACCCTATTTATAGGAGTACAAAGGCATAAAAATAACATTAAAAACTAGGTGGGGTGGTTGTAGTGGAAAACACAATTATTACAATGAGGTAGGTGGTTGCTAAAGTCTAAGAAAAGTCTTTGGGTAGGTGAGGGGCGGCCAAGACCCTTTGGGGCAGATTTGGGCCTTAAAACAACTAGTTTTGGGCCATTTGTTTGGACTCCAATTGGGCTACTCTTGTAACACCTCTTTCTGGAACTCTTTTAAGCTCATTTTGAGCCCATTTGGTGACTCCAAGGGCTGATTTGGGTAACCAAATCTTTCTCCTCTTGGACTTCAATTTGAGCAACCAAATAGTTGTAAAACTTCGACAAATCTTCTTCTTTGGGCATGAGCTCTTCCTCCATAGTTAGATCTTCTTTATTTTCCATTGAAGTCCAGCAACCTTAGTTTGCAATTCCTTAGCTTGAGATCTTGTAAATGGCCTTCTTGGATCTTCCAAAACTCTATCCTTATCAGTGATGCTATCATTCCCCTCTTCTTGAAAAGAATTCGTCCCCGAATTCGATCCTACGTCAAACAAAGATAAGTCAGCAACATTGAATGTAGCACTTACTTGAAACTCACCAGGAAGGTCCAACTTGTAAGAATTGTTTCCAATCCTTTCAAGGACTTGAAAGGGGCCATCTCCTCTAGGATGCAACTTTGACTTCCTTTTGGAAGGAAATATCTCCTTTCTAAAGTGAACCCAAACTAAATCCCCATGTTTAAAAATAACTTGTTTTCGACCCTTATTCTTTCTCAAGGCAGGTTTGCTCATTTTTCTTCTCAATTGCAAGCCTTGTTTGCTCATGAATTTTTTTCATCATCTCAACCTTTGTCCTACCATCAAGACTAGCAATATCATTAGCAGGTAATGGTAATAAATCAAGTGGAGTAAAGGGATTAAAGCCATAAACAACTTCAAAAGGAGACATACCTGTAGAAGAATGGATTGTTCTATTGTAAGCAAATTCAATCATAGGTAAGTGATCTTCCCATAAAGTTAATTTACCTTTCAAAACAGCCCTCAACATGTTTCCTAAGGTTCTATTAACTACTTCAGTTTGTCCATCAGTTTGTGGGTGACAAGAAGTGGAAAACAATAATTTCGTGCCTAACTTCCCCCAAAATACACGCTAGAAGTGACTCAAAAACTTTGCATCCCTATCACTAACAATTGTTCTAGGTATACCATGCAATTTTACAATCTCTTTTACAAAAAGATTAGCAACATGTGAGGCATCATTAATCTTTAAACAAGGAATAAAACGACCCATCTTGGAGAACCTATCTACCACAACAAATATACTATCCTTACCATACCTTGTTCTAGGCAAACCTAACACAAAATCCATAGATATATCAATCCAAGGTGAAGTAGGAACAGGTAATGGCGTGTAATGACCATGTGGTAACACTTTAGATTTAGCTTGTTTACATTCCAAACACTGTGTGCAGATTCTTTCAACATCTTTTCTCATTCCAGGCCAAAAGAAATTTTCAGCAAGTATGTCTAATGTCTTTGGGACCCCAAAGTGTCCCATAAGCCCTCCACAATGTGCTTCCCTTACAAATACTTCACGTAAAGAGCAATTAGGGATACACAACTTATTTTCTTTAAAGAGAAACCCATCTTGTAGGTTAAACCTATCAAGAGGACCCAACTTACAATCTGCAAAAGTTTTGCCAAAATCAACATCATTAGCATAAAGTTCCTTGATTTGATCAAAACCCATCAATTTAGAAGTGAGGGTAGAAACTAAGACATACCTCCTTGAAAGTGCATCAGCAATAACATTCTCTTTCCTTGTTTGTAAGAAATTACATAAGGAAAAGTTTCAATAAATTCAACCCACTTAGCATGCCTTCTACTAAGCTTACCTTGACTTTTCAAGTATTTCAAGGATTCATGGTCAGTTTTAATGACAAACTCCCTTGGCCACAAGTAATGTTGCCATGTGGCTAAAGCCCTTACCAAAGCATAAAGCTCTTTGTCATAAGTTGAATAGTTCAATGTGGCTCCATTCAACTTCTCACTAAAGTAGGCAATAGGTTTAGAATCTTGCATCAAAACATCACCTATTCCCTTACCAGAAGCATCACATTCAATTTCAAAAGATTTAGAAAAATCAGACAATTGTAATAACGGAGCAGAACATAAATTTTCTTTCAACAAGTTAAAAACATCATCTTGTTCTTTTCTCCATTTAAAAATCCTATCCTTTTTGATAACTTCAGTTAAAGGAGAAGCAATGGTGCTAAAGTCTCTCACAAACCTCCTGTAAAAACTAGCAAGTCCATGAAAACTCCTAACTTCAGTTACACTCTTAGGTTAGGCCATTCTTTAATTGCTTTGAGTTTCTCTTCATCAACCTCAACTCCCTTAGAGCTAACCACAAAACCCAAGAAAATCACACAATCCACATAAAAAGTACACTTTTTAAGATTAGCAAATAACAATTGCTTTCTAAGAACTTCAAAAACTTATCTTAGGTGTTCTACATGCTCTTCTAAAGTATTAGAAAAGACCAAGATATCATCGAAGTACACCACAACAAATTTTCCATGAAAATCCTTAAAAACATGATTCATTAATCTCATGAAAGTGCTAGGTGCATTAGTCAAGCCGAAAGGCATAACTAACCACTCATAAAGCCCATATTTGGTCTTAAAAGCAGTTTTCCATTCATCTCCAGGATTCATTCGAATCTGATGGTAACCACTTTTTAGATCAATTTTAGAAAAGATTTTGGATCCATGTAATTGATCCAACATGTCATCAAGACGAGGAATAGGGTGGCGATACTTTACCGTAATCTTGTTGATTGCTCTACAATCCACGCACATCCTCCAAGTTCCATCCTTTTTGGGTACCAATAGGACCGGAACAGAGCAAGGGCTTATGCTCTCTCTCACAAAGCCTTTCTCAAGCAACTCCTCAACTTGCCTTTGAAGTTCCTTTGTCTCTTCTGGATTACTCCTATAGGCTGGCCTATTTGGTATTTGTGATCCAGGTACAAGATCAATTTGATGCTCAATGCCACGTAAAGGTGGCAATCCACTAGGAATATCTTCTGGAAAGACATCTTCAAAATCCTGCAAAAGAGAAGAAATACTACTTGGCAAAGAAGAAGTTAGCAACTCAGAATTAATCAAAGCCCCTTTGTAAGTAAGTAGTATTATGGGCAGCCCCTCTTTTCTTGCATTTAAACACTCTTTGGCTTTTATATTGAAACTCTCTCTTTTTCTTTCCTTAGCCTCTTTCCTCTCACCAAGACTGGTCTATTTTTTTATTCGAACCCTCTTTTATCTCTTCTCTCAAATTGCTGCCCTCTCTCTCTTTCTTTTCTTTTTCCTCAAGCTCACTTTTTATCCCTCCCCTTGACTTTCCCATTGTTTCCTTTAATCTCTTCTGATCTTCAAACACTTGAGAAGGAGATAAAGGTGCAAGAGTAAATTTCCTGCCATTTAGTTCAAGCGAATATCTATTCTTTCTCCCATCATGAAAAACATTCCCGTCATACTGCCAAGGACGACCCAGTAATATATGACAAGCTTGCATAGGCACTATGTCATAAAGAACATCATCCTCATATCTACCAACGTTAAATGAAATCATACATTGTTTATTTACCTTTAGTTCACCACTATCATTTAACCATTGGAGTCTATAGGGAGTAGGGTGTTTCATGCATGCAAGTCCCTGTTTTTCCACAAAGTATGAACTAACCACATTAGCACAACTACCACTATCAATGATCATAGAGCAAGTTTTTCCTTTTATCCCACACCTAGTATGGAATATATTCTCTCTTTGTGCTTCACTATTGCTTCCTAAATTGATAGTCATAATCCTCCTAACTACCCCAACCATTCCATCATTAGGTAATTCTAAATCACCTTCATCACTCATATCTCCCTCCTCATCTCCCTCACTCTTTTCACTCTCATATCCTCCATCTTCTTTTAGAATGATGTTTCTTCTACTTGGACATTCATGCATCATATGTCCCCTTCCTTTACATTTATGACACTGAATAGAACTAGAAGGTGTAAAAGGTTTAGGGTTGAAGGTTTTACCTCCCTCTTTGTTCTCCAGTTTACCTTTTCCCTTGTCTTCTTGAGGCCGAGAAAAATTCTTCATCTCATGATTTGGCCATGGTTTCTTAGGCATGGTGCTTGTTCGACATCTCCATGAGCTAGTTTACTTTCTTTTATTTTGATTTTCTACCTTTATACACAAATCAACTAACTCATCTATTGTTACATATTGTTGTAATTCAACTACATCAGCTATTTCCTTATTTAAACCATTTAAAAACCTTGCCATTGTAGCCTATTCTTCCTCCATACAATTAGCTTGGATCATAGCTATATCCATAGCCTTAAAGTACTCATCTACTGACATGGACCCTTGCTTCAATGTTTGAAGACGTAGTTGTAGCTCTCTTTGAAAGTGTGATGGTACGAATCTCTTCCTCATCACCCTTTTAGCCTCAGTCCAAGTAGCAATTGGTGCTTGTCCTTCTTGCAGTCGATCCCTATTAAGCTTTTTCCACCAAATAGAAGCATAATCAGAAAACTCAACAACAGCAAGTTTAACCTTCTTACCTTCAGAGTAGTTGTGACAATCAAAGATTGCTTCAACCTTTCTCTCCCAATCAAGATACAAGTCTGGATCCCTTGTTCCCTTGAAAGATGGCATCCGCATCTTTATATTACTTATATTATCATCCTCTATCCTACCTCTTTGTCCCCTCCTATCTCCTCTCACACTATCAAAATCAATATCATTAAAATCATCAATAAAGTTTGCTTGATTTATAATAGGAGCATGGGGTACATTTCTTCTAGCAGGTGGCCTAACATTATTATCCCTCCTAAGTTAAGCTATTATATCATTTTGATCTGCAATGGTATCCCTCATTTCTTGGAGTTGCAGATTCAGTCTTTCAAACTGTTGATGCATGGCTTGCAAGGTAAAATCATTCCTTGCTTTGATTTCAGCTTCTTGGAGAACCATTCGTTCATTATCACTACCTGTATGTGACATCTTTAAAAATTGTATCACACAAATTAGCTTCTTTTTTTTCTCTCGGAATAACCTTTGAACAAAGTACTTTATAGATTTATAGTTAAACCTAACTTGTATGTAGTTCTTAATAGTAAAACTCAGATTTTTCTTTTGTTTTTGGGAACAAATAAAAGAAGAAAGAACCAAATCCTAGAACTTTTAGGCTCGGTTGAAACAAGATACGAACGAAAAGGAAATAATATAAATGTGCAGAATACAAAGAGTAAGAAAATCAAGGATCCCCTATTCTTGTTTCCTTTGTTAATTTTTGGAAACACTTAGATACAAAAGATATATCCTGAAGAGCAAGCAATTGTATTTCTTCTTGTTTTAAATTGGATTTCGTTTTTTTTTTCTTTTTTTTTTGTTTTTTTTGTTTTTTTTCAAAATATCCCAAGAATTATCAAGAACGAAATCTTGATAGAACCGCTCTGATACCACTTGATAACAACTAGGTCTGGAATCCAAACTAGAGTAAGAATTTGAGAAGTAAATGCGGAAGCAATAACAACAGGAATTGAACAACTAGAATTAAAGAGACGAAAATAAAGGATATGG
Organism: Nicotiana noctiflora; assembly: GCA_032618575.1. NCBI lineage: Eukaryota > Viridiplantae > Streptophyta > Magnoliopsida > Solanales > Solanaceae > Nicotiana > Nicotiana noctiflora. The sequence goes on along the minus strand of JASVEL010000369.1, from coordinate 314,954 downwards.
GAAAGATTCAAGGAAAGAATTCCGAGAACTTTCAAGAACGCAAGTTCTATAGCTTTGACAAGATCAAAGTAACAACGTCTTGATTTATGAAAGAAATCAAACGCCTTTACTTAAAAAGCAAATCAAAACAATAGATTCGGATCTTGACCACTCTACGAGTAACTTGATACGAAAATTAATACTAGTATTAATCGCCTTCTAAGAATACCACAAAGGAATCAAAGATATCACAAAAGAGAAGTAATCTTACTACCTTGAACTATGAACTAGTAAAGGTTGAAAGATAAATCTCAAAGCACAAGTAACAAAGGTTCAAAAGAACTCTCAAAGTATGATATACTCGATCAATAATAATCTGATTTATGAAGGAGAAGAGCACCCTATTTATAGGAGTACAAAGGCATAAAAATAACATTAAAAACTAGGTGGGGTGGTTGTAGTGGAAAACACAATTATTACAATGAGGTAGGTGGTTGCTAAAGTCTAAGAAAAGTCTTTGGGTAGGTGAGGGGCGGCCAAGACCCTTTGGGGCAGATTTGGGCCTTAAAACAACTAGTTTTGGGCCATTTGTTTGGACTCCAATTGGGCTACTCTTGTAACACCTCTTTCTGGAACTCTTTTAAGCTCATTTTGAGCCCATTTGGTGACTCCAAGGGCTGATTTGGGTAACCAAATCTTCCTCCTCTTGGACTTCAATTTGAGCAACCAAATAGTTGTAAAACTTCGACAAATCTTCTCCTTTGGGCATGAGCTCTTCCTCCATAGTTAGAAGCTTCTTTATTTGCCATTGAAGTCCAGCAACCTTAGTTTGCAATTCCTTAGCTTGAGATCTTGTAAATGGCCTTCTTGGATCTTCCAAAACTCTATCCTTATCAGTGATGACCTCTTCTGTACCATAAACCAGTATGTAGGGAGTGGCCCCGGTTGATGTGTGGACCATGGTACGATAACCTAGTAAGGCGAATGACACCTTCCCATGCCATTGCTTGTGCTTTTCGATCATCTTTCTTAGTATTTTCTTAATATTCTTATTGGCTGCTTCTACAGCTCCATTCATCTGAGGTCCATAAGCCGTAGAGTTCTTGTGTTTAATCTTGAATCTTTCACACATTGCCTTCATCAGGTCGCTATTGAGATTAGAACCATTATCAGTGATGATTGAGTCTGGAATCCCGAACCTGCAAACCATACGGTTCCGAACGTAATCTATTACCACCTTCTTGGTGACTGCCTTGTAAGATGCTGCCGCAACCCATTTAGTAAAGTAATCAATTGCCACTAAGATGAACCTATGCACGTTTGACGTGGCAGGTTCGATTGGTCCAATGACATCCATTCCCCATGCGGCGAACGACCATGGCGAGTTGGTTGCGGTAAGCTCATTTGGAGGTACCTTTATCATATCTGCATGTATTTGATAATGGTAGCATTTCCTGACATACTGGATGCAGTCCGTTTCCGTAGTTATCCAAAAATACCCTGCTCGGAGTATCTTCTTTGCCAAAATGAAACCATTCATGTGCGGTCCGTAGGTCCCTGCGTGCACTTCCTCTAGTAATTTGGTTGCTTCTCTTGCCTCGACACATCTTAATAACCCTAGATCGAGAGTCCTCATATGCAGGATTCCTCCACTGTGAAAGAAATTGTTGGACAATCTCTGAAGTGTTCTTTTCTGTGTAGCATTGGCAAGTTCTAGGTATTCTCCTTTTGTTAAGTATTCTTTGATATCATGGAACCAAGGCTTCCCATCAGCTTCTTCCCCGACATGAGCACAATAAGCTGGCTGGTCGTGGATCTTGACCTGGATAGGGTCAATAAAGTTGGTGTCGGGATGCTGGATCATAGACGACAAGGTGGCTAAAGCATCGGCGAACTCATTCTGTATTCTGGGAACATGCTGGAATTCTATCTTTTTGAATCTTTTCCTCAAATCTTGTACATGATGCAAATAAGGGAGTATTTTTGAATTCTTGGTTGCCCATTCTTCATAAACCTGATGTATGAGTAAGTCCGAGTCTTCGATCACTAGTAATTCCTGAATGTTTATATCAATTGCCAGTTTGAGCCCTAGGATGCAGGCTTCGTATTCGGACATGTTGTTGGTACATGAGAATCTTAGCTTGGCGGACACTGTATAATGCTGACCGGTTTCTGATACCAAGAATGCTCTTATACCAAATCCTTTAAAATTTGCGGCTCCATAAAAAAACATCCTCCAACCGTCATAGGATTCTGCAGTGTCTTCTCGTATGAAGGCTACTTCTTCATCAGGAAAATACATCTTTAGAGGTTTGTATTCTCCTTCTATAGGATTCTCGGTGAGATGATCTGCCAGGGCTTGCCCTTTAACCGCCTTCTGGGTAATAAAGACAATGTCGAACTCACTTAACAGGATTTGCCATTTGGCGAGCTTGCCGGTAGGCATGGGTTTATGAAAGATATATTTCAATGGGTCCATTTTGGATATGAGATAGGTTGTGTAGGTACAAAAGTAATGCCTTAATTTCTGAGCTACCCAAGTTAGAGCACAACAAATGCATTCTAATAAAGAATACCGGGCCTCATACGGTGTAAACTTTTTGCTGAGGTAATAAATGGCTTGCTCCTTTTTTTCTGGTTTCATCATGTTGTCCCAAAACACACCCAAACACTCTGTCCAATACTGCGAGATAATGCAACAGGGGCCTTCCTGGCTCAGGGGAAACAAGACTGGTAGCGTTGACAAGTATTCCTTAATTCTGTCAAAAGCCTTTTAACAATCATCGGTCCATTTAGTAGTGGCATCGTTTTTCAGCAACTTGAAGATGGGTTCACAAATGACAGTGGACTGAGCTATGAACCGACTGATTTAGTTGAGTCTCCCTAGAAGACTCATCACGTCCTTCCCGTTCTTTGGTGGTGGCAACTCTTGAATGGATTTGACCTTTGATGGGTCCAATTCTATTCCCCGACAACTCATAATGAAACCCAATAATTTCCCAGTGAGAACCCCAAATGCAAACTTGGCGGGATTTAGTTTTAAGTTGTATCTCTTCAGTCTGTTGAAGAATTTTCTCAAATCTCCCATGTGATCTGCGGCTTTCTTGGATTTGATGATGACGTCGTCTACATACACTTCGATTTCTTTATGTATCATGTCATGAAAGATAGTGGTCATGCCGCTCATGTAGGTAGCACCGATATTCTTTAAACTGAGTGACATCATTCTGTAATAGTACATTCCCCACAGCGTAATGAACATAGTTTTCACTACATCTTCTTCATCCATCCATATCTGGTGGTATCCAGCAAAACAATCAATGAATGACTGCAGCTCATGTTTGGCGCAATTGTCAATCAATATGTGTATATTTGGCAAAGGGAAATTGTCCTTGGGACTGACCCTATTTAGAGCCCGGTAGTTGACATAGACCCTAACCTTCCAATAATTCTTTGGCACCTACACGATGTTGGCTAACCATGTCAGATACTCTACCACTCAGAGAACCATGGCTTTGACTTGCTTGGTGACCTCTTCTTTGATTTTCAAACTTATGTCTGGATTGAACTTTCTGAGTTTCTGTTTGACCGGTCGGCATGTTGGATCTGTCAGTAGCTTATGGGCCATGATGGATGTGCTGAGTTCGGTCACATCATCATACGACCAGGAGAATATATCCTCATATTCTTTTAGGAACTCTGTATACTTTTTCTTTTCTAACGGTGAAACGTATACGCTAATACGTGTTTCCTTGACATTTCCTGCATCTCCCAAATTAATGACCTCAATTTCGTCTAAGTTGGACTTAGGCTTATTCTCAAAGTTCTCGATCTCCCTAACAGTCTCTTCTGGTATTTCGTCCTCTTCTGAATCTCAGTCCGTTTGTTGTATAGCCTCGTTGCAAGTTACAGTCGTTGGTTCATCATCAAGATATGTAATGGTAATCCTATGTAAAGTAAAGTAAATGATAGAGAAAAGTAATAAGAGCGAGATATAAAGATAAACTAAAAAAAATGATTTTGATTAAATTCATAATTATTCGAAACAGCGGAGCTCTTTATAAAAGTAAAGACAATGCAGGAAAGTAAAATTGACTAAAAAAATGCGATGCATAGTGCGTCGTTTAGCCTTGCAACCCCGAAGCTCTCTGGGCACTGGTGGTCCTGACGGACCAATTAGTGAGGTATTCTCCCCGGTTCACCGCTTGAATGGAAGGGCCTTCTTCCCATCCTCCTCGAAAATAACACAACAGTCCATGTCATCCCCCAAAAACATGTTCTTCATTGCTGCAAGTGTTTCATCTTCCTCTGATCCATACATAACATCGGCCGGCTGAAAGGTCCGCTCCAATTAAGGTAACGGGTACTTCAAAAGGTAGTAGGGACCGCACCATAGTGGCGACCAGTTATTGAACTCATCCCAGGTGTATTCATATCCTAAGCCAAAAGTAGTTCCATGTTTTTTCAACTGGATGGGTTTGGTAATGCCTTGGAGGTTCTTGCCGAGTCCCTTTCCGGGTTTGTATCCACTTCAATTCAGAATGCTCTCAATTTTGTTATCCCACCACTTGTCTTTGTCTATGGCGTTGACTCGCTCGATGTGATGATATGTTTCTCCACCTATTCTCCTTCTTCCTCCGATCATTGGAATGGCATAGCGACTATATATGGGGTTGCTACTGTCGCATGGATGATTACTTCCTGATGATTCCATTCTAATTTCACAGCCTGATGCAAAGTTGATGCCACAGCTCCAACAACGTGGATCTAGGGTTGTCCCAGCAATAAATTGTAGGATGCTGGTACATCAATGACTTGGAAATCAACATCAAACCAGGTGGGTCCCATTTGCAGTCATAAGCTAACTTCTCCAATGGTGGACCTTTGAGATCTATCAAAAGGTTTGATGCTGATAGCCCCATCTTTGATCTCCTACAACCCTTTACTCTATGTCCTGAGAGTCACCAATGGGAATATATTGAGGCTGGATCCCTCTTTGACTAGAATCCTGGTGATGAGGTGATCATCGCATTGCGCAGTTATGTTAAACGCTTTGTTGTGATCAAGCCCTTCTGGCGATAGTTCATCTTCGTGGAAAATGATCTTGTGGCTTTCCAGTACCTGCTCCACAACGTTTGCCATTTTGCCTCCTGTTACGCTGCTGGGAACATACACATCACTCAGTATTTTCATAGGCATTTTCATGTGTCTCAGAGCTTTGTAGAAGCACAAGAATGGAAATCTATGCTGGCGTCTTATTCAATTGTTCAGTGACTAAGTATTCTTTGGCCTGTATTTTTCTCCAAAGGTCATCTGGTCTAGTTTCAATAGTTCGCTCGGAGGTCTGCTTGTTGGACTTAGCTAAATGTTTAGGGGTGTACACCCTGCCTGTTGTAGTCATGCCTTGTGCAGCAATTGCTTCCCCAGTGTATGTCTTTCTTTTCCTTCTAGCCTCAGCGGTATAGTCCCAAGGTATAGCACTTGTCTTGAATGGGGTTATGTCCGTCTTGGAGACTAGAATTGGTACCCTGGGTAACACAGTAACCTCAAACGGTGCAGGAGCCTCTGGAAACCCAAACTCAACTTTAATTGGTTTTGGCGCCTTAGCAGAAGGTGCTTTAAACTCGAGCGGCATGTATACATTTACCACATCGCCCTCGGAGGGCGAAACCTGAACAACAATGGGATTAAGAGTAACTATTGGCTTCTTAGGTTTGTCTCCTTCTGCTATTAGACCAATTGACCCTTTAGAGTCCCAATCATCTTCAGTCTCGATCATATGGATACCTCTACCCTTGTGGTCAGGCAAGGGGTTGTTACGTACATTGGGAGCGGGCTCCTTTGCTACAATAATTTTGTTGTCGATCAGGTTCTGAATCTTATCCTTCAATGAGCGACATTTATCAATGGTATAGCCTTTCATCCCATAATGGTATGCACAAGTTTTGTTTGGGTTGATCTATTGAGAAGGGTTTTCGAGTGTCACGGCTGGGATGGGGGTAACGTAACCGGTTATTGGTCAATTGGCTCAACTATGGCAATATATTGTCTAGGAGGTTTGCGGTCGAAGTTTGGTCTAGGTTGAGGAAAGTTTTGGCGGGTAGGTGGTGATGGGTAGTAAGAAGGTTGGGTGTTATATGCTTGGTACACTAGTGCAGGTTGGGAATTTCTTGGTGAAGTGGGTTGATATATGGGTGGTGGAGGTGATTGGTATGGAGTTGGTGGAATTTGGTAAGTGCGCGATGGTGCTATATAGTTTTGGGTAAGCTAATATGTGAATGGAGATGAGGAATAGTTTTGGTATTTCATAGGGGAGTTGTTTCTTTGTGCATCCATTACGGAATTCACGTCCTTTTTCTTTGATGAGCCACCTGACTGTAAGGCCTTGTTGGTAGCTTGCAATGCCTTGAGGTTAGTGACCATACTATTTTTGATGCCTTCTTCGATCCTTTCTCCAAACTTGATGATGTCAGAGAACTTTTGGCCTTCTATTAACATCAGCCTCTCATAATACTGCGGATCCTGAGCACGAACGAAAAACTTGTTCATTTGTTCTTCCTCTAAGGCCAGCGTGACCTTAGAAACTTCTGACCTCCAACGAGTATCATACTCACGAAAGGTCTTTATAGGCTTCTTCTTGAGATTCTGAATTAAAACACATATGGTGCATTCTCAGTGTTGAACCTGAATCGATCCATAAAGTCGGATGCCATGCTCATCCAACTAGTCCATTTCTTCGCATCTTGGCTAATGTACCAAGATTAACGCATCACCCTTAAGACTCATCATGGACAACTTCATATAGATTTTCTCATCCCTTCCAAATCCAACCAACTTGTCATAATACATTTTGAGGTGGACCCTGGGATCACTTGTACCGTCGAACATTTCGAATTTGGGAGGTTTGTATCCCTCCGTCAATTCAACATCTGGCTGAACACAAAGATCTTTGTAGTTCAACCTTTCAACACCTTTGCTACCTTCAACATCCTGGATCTGGCTAGTCAATTTCTTGAGCTCAGCGGCTAAATTCTGAATAAGGGAGTCTTTATCATCTGATTCGGGTGCATCTGAGATGGGCTGGGTGTAGTGAGGTATAGTGTCAACAAAGATGGGGGTGTTATGATTGCTTGTAGTGTTTTGTGGCTCAAGAATGTGCAGTGTAGTATTGTGAGTAGATTGCACTAGCGGTTATGGGATATTTTGTGGCAGCACGGGATTCTGAGTGTTGACATCAGGAGCGGCAAGAGTGATTGATAGGCTTGTCAAGTTTCTGACTTGGTCTAGCTCCTTTCGGAATCTTAGCAAAGTTTGCTCCAAATGAGCAGCAGTTTCCTTAGTGATTGCAGTGTTCTGAGAAGTTTCCTTCCTAGCGCTTGTATCTCCCATTTTGCCTTTGTTCCTGTTTCTGGTAGGACTCGGGGGAGGAGGAGGTGGAGGACCCTTGGATATTGCTGAGTATGTTGATGGTTCCATAATTCACGAACTAACATTTGGGAAGGGGAATAATAAATAAAAGAAAAACAAAAGGGTAAAAAGTTAGTGTAGATTTTCAGAAATAAAATATTGCGATATTTAAACACGTTGTGCAAAATGTAAATCGCTTCCAAATTTTGGATGCCTCATTGAGCCAGAGGTAGGCCTAGCGACAAATGAAATTTGGAGAACTTATAATGCTAAATGCCTTATTTTATTGATAAAAACAAGATGAATCTAAAAATAACTAAATAAAAGATGTCACTAGTGGCCAATGGCCTTATTACATTATGAAAGCAGCAAAAATAAAAGATCCTACCCACTTGGCCCCAGAAAGACCTTCCCCAGATTCGTATTCTTGCCTCCCTCGTACTTCTGCTCCAACTCGCGCAGTCCCTGCAGCAAATTGGCTCGGGCCAGATGTTCACCCTCGTTACCTTCAGCATTCTGACAGTAGTCATTCCTCTTCAGAAATTTACCTTCCAGTTCCACCAAGCCTCGTTCCAAATATCTTAGCCAGTTATTAGCATTGACAGCCATATCTTTCCACTCGTTGATCAGCTTCTCGTGGGCTTCCTGTATTTCCCGGTGCTCATTTTCACATTCCTACATCCTTTTGCACAATTATTGTATTTGACTTGCGCTGCAGATTTCTCATCAATAAGCCTATGACTATGAACAAAACCTGGCCGACCCAAACCAATGTGATCATCTTCCAACCAACCCGTGTAGTGCGACACACATCCTGCATGATACTTGTCTGGCTCAATGGATTCTCTCCCTAAGGCGAGCTTACAGTGCCACATGTGATGAGCTTGACACATGTACGGACTATCGTCATCCTGAAAGTCAGCCCTATAATGAATCATCTTCTCTATCCTTGGTATGATTTGTTTCCTTCCTGCTTGCCTCGTGACTCGAAGAGGAACATAAGGGTAAGTTCCCCTTAAGCCAAGTAGTATAAGGAACGGCGCATCCCGAGAACGAATAATAAATTCCTCAGTTGGGAACCACTCATACATCCACTGTACTTGTTCTTTTTTCAAATTCTCAAACAGCTCTACCCACCCGCTGGCATCTTCTGTTTGAGCAAACATGTTGGGTATAAAGTTCATTCGCTTTGGGTGATGAAAAGCAATATGATCGTCCTAATCCCTGCGTATGATTCCTGCCCGTATTCTCCTTTCTGAAGGTGTTCTACAAGCCAAAGTTGAAGTAACAATTTCCATCCCTCAAAGTGCGGAGCTCCTTGTTGATACTTTTCCAAAGCTCGGTACATTTCAACAACGATCATGGGTACTATGCTGAAAGCCTACCCATCAATACCCTCCATCAAGGTTTTGGTCACCATGGCTAGTCTGGTGTGGATCCTAGCCTTCTTCATACGGAAAATTACCATGCCCAAGAAGCAAAACATGAACACAAAACCATTCCGTACCTATGAATCCTTCCAACACTATGGAGGAGAACATGGCAACTGTATTGACACAAATGAGCATCTTGACGAAGAAGGTGGAAGAATCTGGGGTCAAGAAGCAAGTTCATATTGTAGACACTACCAATGGTGGTTTATGCACATCTTACATTAGCCAACCCATAGGTAATCCATGGGCTGCAGACCAAGAACATCATCACCAACATGATGATATGAACTATGTAGCAAATTTTGGAGGGAAGCGACAAGGTAACCAGAGTTGGGGCCAGCAGGCTCCATAGTAGTACAGGCCTTCTCAGCCACAATATAATGCAGCAGGTATGAGGCTACCAATCAACATGGCTCTATATCCCAGACCTCAGAATTTCAACAATCAGCAGCAGGGGTATCATCCACCTCCACCACAACATGGGGGTAGACATGACGATGGGTTCGCAGAGTTGAAAGTTATGATGCAGCAGGTAATTGAGTCAAATGCCAAAACCAATGAAAGGATGGATGCATATAACGCAACTATAAAGAACATGGAAGTGCAGATAGGCCATATTGCTATGTCACTTAACAACCGTCCTCAAGGGACATTGCCTGCAGATACACAAACAAACCCAAAGGATCAAATCCCAAAGTAGCTGATGGCAGTTAATCTGAGAAGTGGTAGAGATCTTGATGCTGAGCAGGTAAGAGAGAGAAGCAACGTACAGGCTGAGACACTCACTCCAGTGCCCATTGAACTGGATGAGTCCAACGGGTTGACAGAAGTTACAGTCTAGCCAGTAGCTAAAAATAAAGATATGCAGCAGGGAACAGAGAAAGTAGCTGAACAGGTAGAGCAGCAGGTTGAGGAGAGAGTGATAGAAAAAGAAATATCCCAAGTGATTGGGAAGAAGAGGCCTCTAGCACCATTCCACCAAGGGTTGGCGAAGCACCAGAAAGAAGAGCAATACAAAAAGTTCTTTGATATGCTCAAGAAAATCCAGGTAAACATTCCATTAATTGAAGCTTTGAAAGAAATGCCTGGGTATGCTAAGATGATGAAAGACTTGATGTCGCGGAAATTTGATTTCCAAGACTTGACCACCGTGACTCTGACTCAGACTTGTAGTGCAGTGGTTTTTAGACCCATTGCTGAGAAGCTATATGACCCAGGTAGCTTCACCATTCCATGCACTATAGGAAACTTTTCCTTTGCAAAGGCATTGTGTGATTTGGGAGCAAGCATAAATCTTATGCCCTTGGTGATTTATAAAGGGCTAGGCATTGGGAGAGCCAGGCCTACTTCTATGTTATTACAACTTGATGACAGGATGGTTAAGCGTCCATTTGGTATATTAGATGATGTGCTCATCCAGGTGGGGAAGTTCGTGTTTCCCGCCGATTTTGTGATTCTTGAGTGCAAGGCGGATGAGGAAATTCCTATAATCTTAGAAAGGCCATTCCTAGCCACCGGGAGAGCATTGCTTGATTGTGAGATTGGGGAACTCAAGATGAGGTTGAATGATGAGGAGATCATATTCAATGTGCAAAAATCCGTGAGTCGCCCTAGTGAGTTCGCGAATTGCTCTCTTATTGATGCGGTTGATGTGATAGTGGAGATAGACGATGTAGAATTGACCATTGAAGATCCACTTCAGGCATGCCTAATGAACATAAAAGAGGTAAATGGTGAAAGTTTGGCAGAGTGGGTGCTATCTCTGGAAGGTAAGGGGTTTTGGGAGAGAGAGTTGGAATTCGAGCCTCTACACCTAGAGAAAAGAGAGACCCCTCCTGCAAAGCCATCCATAGAAGAGCCACCAAAACTGAAGCTTAAACCACTACCATCTCATCTCAGGTATGGATTTCTAGGTCCTAACTCCACTTTACCTATTTTTATTTCATCAGGTTTGCTAGATATGCAGTCTCAAAAGCTTATACAGGTACTGAAAGAATGCAAGACTGCCATTGGGTGGACCATGGCAGACATAACGGGGATCAGCCCCGCATACTGCATGCATAAGATTCTCCTGGAAGAGGGGCACAAACCTTCCAGGGAACATCAAAGAAGGGTGAACCCAAACATGAAGGAAGTGGTGAAGAAAGAGGTAATAAAGTGGCTAGACGCGGGAATTATTTTCCCAATCTCTGATAGTAGCTGGGTTAGCCCAGTTCAATGTGCCAAAGAAAGGTGGCATGCCGGTGGTGAAAAACGAGAATAACGAATTGATCTCAACAAGAACCATCACCGGGTGGAGAATATGCATGAACTATAGGAAGCTAAATCTAGCCACCCGCAAAGACAACTTCCAACTTCCCTTCATTGATCAGATGCTTGACAGGTTGGCAGGGAGGTCGCACTTTTGCTTCTTGGATGAGTACTCGAGGTACAATCAAATCTCCATATCCACCGAGGATAGAGAGAAGACCTATTTCACATGCCCATATGGCATTTTTTCCTTTAGGAGGATGCCATTCGGACTATGCAATGCACCTGCCACATTCCAAAGGTGCATGATGGCTATATTCACCGACATGGTGGAAGACATTATGGAGGTGTTCATGGATGATTTCTCAGTGGTAGGGAATTCATACGATGAATGCCTTGTCAATCTGACAAGAGTGCTAAAACGTGCATGGAGACAAACTTAGTGCTAAACTGGGAGAAGTGCCATTTTATGGTACAAGAAGGTATAGTATTGGGGCACCGGGTTTCGAGCAAAGGTATTGAGGTGGACCGAGCTAAAGTAGATGTCATTGCAAAGCTACCTCCACCAACATCCGTCAAGGCCATTAGAAGCTTTCTTGGACATGCCGGTTTTTACCGGAGGTTCATTAAAGACTTCTCCAAAATCTCAAACCCACTCTGTAAGTTACTTGAAAAAGATTACCCCTTTGTATTTTCTGATGAATACATGATTGCTTTAGAGGAGCTGAAGAAGAGGTTGGTCACAACACCAACCACCATTGCCCCCGTCTGGGAGCAATCGTTTGAGATAATGTGCGATGCAAGTGATTATGCAGTGGGGGCAGTGCTTGGCCAAAGGAAAGACAAGCTGATGCATACAATCTACTATGATAAAAGAACATTAAGTGGCGCACAGCTAAACTACACAGTGACAGAAAAGGAGAAGCGGGCGGTTGTGTTCGCGTTCGACAAATTTAGGTCCTATCTCATAGGATCCAAGGTAATTGTATACACTGACCATGCAGCTTTAAGGTACTTAATTGATAAAAAGGACTCTAAGCCATGCCTAATTCGTTGGGTGCTACTTCTACAAGAGTTCGACCTTGAAATACGTGACAGAAAGGGCACAGAAAATCAAGTCGCTGATCATTTGTCACGACTTGAAGGAGCTGAAACTGTCAAGGAGAGTGGATAAATTCTGGAAACCTTTCTAGATGAGCAGATGCTCACCACCACTCTCCTTGAAGCGCCATGGTATGCAGATTATACAAATTACCTGACCAGCGGTATTAATCCTCACGACCTATCATCCGTTCAGAGGAAAATTTTTTTCGTGAAAGCCAGCTTTATTATTGGGATGAACCCTATTTGTTTAGGATATGTCTCGATAACATGATCCGGAGATGCGTCACCGAGATCAAAAAATCTTTTATTTTGCAGGCGTGTCATGCTTCCGCATATGGTGGTCACTTTGGAGGAGTGCGAACAGCCGCCAAGATACTTGAGGACGATTTCTATTGGCCAACGATGTTTAAAGGTGCACACTTGTGGGTGAAAGGTTGCAACAAATGTCAACGCACCGGGGACATCTCCCGGCTTCATGAGATGCCAATGAACCCAATTCAACAAGTGGAAGTGTTTAACATCTGGGAAATAGACTTCATGGGGCCCTTTGTCAGCTAATACGGCAATAAGTACATACTTGTTGCGGTAGACTATGTGTCCAAATGGGTGGAAGCTGTAGCATTACCCACCAATGATGCTAAGGTGGTGGTGGGATTTACGAAGAAGAACATTTTCACCCGTTTCGGGACTCCAAGGGCAATCATCAGTGATGGGGGTACACACTTTTGCAACCGGGCATTCGAGAAATTGTTGGCCAAATATGATGTGAAATACCGGGTTGCTACTCCATATCACCCGCAGACTAGCGGGCAAGTTGAGGTCTCCAACAGGGAGATAAAGAGTGTATTAACAAAAACAGTGAATGCCACGAGGACTGACTAGTCCAGGAAGCTTGATGATGCATTATGGGCATATAGGACAGCATTCAAGACACCAATCGGCATGTCACCATACAAATTGGTGTTTGGGAAAGCTTGTCATCTACCTGTGGAACTAGAGCACAAAGCATGGTGGGCACTGAAATAATTAAATCTCAGCTGGGATGAAGCGGGGAAATATAGAGTTACCGGGTTGCATGAGATGGAATAATTCCGGTATCTGGCCTTCGAAAGCACAAGACTATATAAACAACGGATGAAGCAGATTCAAGACCAGAACATCATAGAGTGTAACTTTAAAACCGGGGACAAGGTACTTCTATATAACTCAAGATTATAGTTGTTCCCGGGCAAATTAAAATCAAGGTGGTCAGGCCCTTTTCGGGTAATTGAGGCATTACAATCGGGTGCTGTGGAAATTCAAACCATTGATGGTTCACGCACATTCAAAGTAAATGGAAAGCGGTTGAAACTTTATGTTGGCATGGTTGACGTCGAGGATAAGGTGGAACTACGGTTAGAGGAACCTCAAAGTCCTAGCGAGCCATGAAATGCGCTAAGTTGAGTCGTGCCGCGACGTTAAACCAGGGGCTACATGGGAGGCAACCCACGAACTTGTTGTAAGTGTACTCGTTATAGTTAGTCTATATAAAAAACAATTTCTGATGCTGCCAGGCGAAAAAAATCAGAAAAGCTAATTTTTCGTGGTTTGTTCGCGGTCGCGAACGGACTACAGAAAAATGGCCTCTCTGAATCTCACTGTTCGCGGTTCGTTCGCGACCGCAAACGATCGCGGTCAGGTCTGCAGCGGACAGATATAAAAAAAATTTCTCTTTATTTTCCCCCCTTTCTCTTTTAACTACCCTAAAAACATAACCCCCCTCATTCCCCCAACAAAACAGCCACCACTCTCCCCCTATCTCCCGCTCTCTCTAAAAATTCTCTCCTCTTTCTCTATATTCCCTCTCTTCAATTCTTCTCCCAACAACCCATCTACATCAATCTTCTTCATCTTCTCCACTTCTCCAACACTTTATAGTAAGTTTTCTTCTTTGTTTTTTTTCTTTTTCTCTCTAATTTTTATCCTTAGATTGTGTAGAAGTAATTAGTTTACATTATTATAGTCTAATTGTAGAATTGTACAATACATTGCTAGTAGTAGTAAATTCCTTATAAATTAATTTGTTTGTGTAATGTAGTTCTAGTATGATTTTTATTGTGTTATTGTTGGTATTGTTGGTATTATTGATATTATTGGTATTGTTGGTGTTGTTGGGTCTCCAATATAGTTAATTGTGTTAATTTTGTTGTTTTGGGGACCCAATGTGATGGATGATATAGTTGGTGATTTGGTTAGCCAATATGGGCAAATGTATGTTGTAGTATTTAGATATTCAATTTTTAGGGGAGATATTGCCCAACGTTTTGGTTGTTTGTTGTTGTATAAAATTGGAGATGGTGTAGTGTAATAGGGTCATGTTAGATTGCCAAAAGAAATAAGTGTGGGGTGCTTGAGGTGACTTGGTGAATTTGTTAGATAAATAGTTAATAGTAGGAGTTATGGGATGATAGCACTAAAGAAAATATTGTATTTATCCACAGATGGTGAAGTCTGAGTAGACAACTGACATACTAACGTTATGGAAATTGTTGGTTGTTTCCTTTTTGTGTAGGATTATGGATCCTAAAAGATCAAGTCATGCAACAAGCTCGTCTAGGCAATCGATCTATGATGAGTCTAGATTCATAAGCGAGGAGGCGGAAGCTAACTTCTATGCCAAGGCTACTAAAGCTTGGCTCTAGGAAATTGAAATCCACAGAATGGCTATTCAGACTGAAAAGCCCGAGATATATGATGGGATCCGCCGCTGCGAAATGGAGTTCCTGTTCGACGCACCAGCCCTCGTGCACAAAATGCTGGTTAGGGAGTTCTATGCTAATTCTTCCTACGGATGTCCCGAGAAGTCTTCGTCCGAGGTAAGTACGTTTGGGCTCATGTACAAATTATTAGGCAGGCTCTTAGACTGCCAACTTTTACTGGTGACATGGACTACTACCATGATAGGCCTGGTGTCACCTAGGACACCTTAATTGAGTCCTTATGTGTTGATGGTATCCTAGTCTGGATAAGAAACAAAACACTCCACTCTAACTGTTTCACCCACACTGCTAAATGCTGGTTCACAATCATATGTAACCTGTTTTTTCCCTCAAGCAACACCACTGACGTGAACTTCAATAGGGCATTACTAACATGGTGCTTTGTCACCCAACAGGATGTTGACATCACCTGCCTGATTAGTGATGAGACGGTGTTGAGGGGACCCCTCAAAGACAAGGTTTTCTATTACCCATCCCTCGTCACTACTCTGTGTCTCGGCCACCGAACTCCGGTCCTTGCCACGGATGTTGATCTCCCTCCAACAGCTTCATTCAGAGCTTCTCAAATCCAGGTGGGCCGAGACAATGACCCAATTAATTTGGATGCTGAGGATGACCCTGTGCCGGTTGTCGGGCCAGGCATTCCACTGACTCAGCCGGACCTTCTAGGCACGCTCATCATGGAGCGTACATACCTAGGTCCGAGTCTACTAGACCTATGCTTAGGTCTATGGAGGAGGAGGTTGCGGACGTACGCACCTCCGTGGATGGTTTACACATGCACTTAGATGCGATGTCACAGAGGCAAGATCGGATGGAAAACAGGTTCATGGCATGGTTTCGAGCACTGGGTCGAGCATGTCATGTCGACCCCTCCACCGTCTTCGACTCTGAGTGAGTCACAGGTAAGTTTTCTCACCCTTCTGAGCCATATTTGCATTATTATGTCATGAGGACATGACATGACTTTAAGTGTAGGGTGGGAAACTTATCTTGTATATGTTGTACATAGTAACAGTAGTTGTAAATAATATTAGCTGGCTTGGCCTGATGATGGACACTTGGCGATGGGTTTCTTAAGGGTCTAAGGCCTCATTTGTTTTTTTAAGATTAAGACGTCTGAATCTGAATACACATCTGAATATCAAGATGTATATTAAGATTAACACATTTGAATCTAAATACACATCTTAATATATTATGATGTGTATTAAGATCTGAATAGAAATAGTTAAGATTGTTTGATTTTTAACATCTGAATGTATAAAAATATTTAATTTGAATTAATAAACATAAAATTCAAATAAAATACTAAATAATCTAATATTCTATCAATAAACTATGTAGCTTTTTAAAATATGATAGTTGCTGGTGGTGATGACTAAAGGGTGAATAACGATTAAAGGCGGTGGTTGGTGGTAGTTTTGGTTGATGATGGTGGTTCATGCTAGTAGCTAGTTGTGATTGGTAGTGGCGGAGATTAGGATTGAGGATAGTGGTGGTGGGTAGTGATAGTTAATAATACCGGTGATGATAGGTTAAAATGATGGGCAGTGCCAGCTGTGGCTATTGATGGTGATGGGGTAGTCAGTTGTAGTAGTTGATTGTGGGTGAGATGATGGAGGTTGGAGTGGTGGAGATAATAGGTGGTGGTGGTCGATTATGGAGGCTATGATGGTGGCGTGATGGTGGTAGTGGTTGAGGTGGTGGTGGCGGGTTGGTAGTGGTGGTGGCAGTGGGGAGGGTGGCGGGGGTGGTGGTGGTTGAGTATGGTGGTGGTGGTGATGGTGGCATGGTCTTAGTTGATAATGGTAGGCGGTGGCGGCAGTTAATAATGAATATGTGATAGCATCTTCATGAAATTACGTCTCTGTTATAGATCTTAATCATACATACCTATTCAGACCCATTAAGTGGTTGTGAAGTAAAAAAACAAATGCGCTTAATGATTAAGATCTGAATCATTAAGATTCAGACTTTTAAAACAAATGGACTTAATGTATGAGATCTGAATGATTAAGATTTAGACCTCCATTAAGTGCAAACAAATAAGGCCTAAGTCGGAATAAAAACACAAAAAAAAAAATCAAACAAAAATAAATTGAAAAATCCAAAAATATGAGTAGAGGACTCTTCCTGATGACGGACTATTTAGGACAAGTACTCTTGAGGGAAGTAGTCCATGTAGGAATTTTTCTTTCTTTTATTTTCTTTTTCTAGGTAGTGTATCACCTCCCCCTTGGTTTTTCTTTTGACCATGGTTCTTTTCCAAGGGTTTTTATTGAACCGGGTTAGGTAGATTTTTCTTTTTTAGGATTAGAGGGCAAAGGCTGACATGTAACCCCAAGTATGCACATTAGCAAAACTTAATTGAACTTGAGAATATATTATATAAGCTTGACTGTAGATTCTAGGATATGTCTTAAATTGCACAATACAACTTGCTTGAACATTGATAGGACTTTGTAGATGAACCAGATTCTAAATGAGTTGCATGCTGCCATGTCCTGCGACGTCCTAACACGTCCTGTGGCCATGTGTTGTGACGTCCTGACATGTCCTAACCCATGCCATACCCACGCCTTTCCATGTCCTGTGATGTCCTGACACATCCTGACCCGTGCCATGGCCATGCCCTATCATGTCCTATGACGTCCTAACCCATGCCATGCCCATGTCCTGCCATGTCCTGCGATGTCCTGACACGTCCTATGGCTATGTCCTGAAAAGTCTTGAGTCGTATAATTTCCATGCAGTCCATGTCCTGCGATATCCTGACATGTCCTAAAATATGCCATAGCCATGTCATGACACGTCTTGACCCATGCCATGCCCACGTCCTGCCATGTCCTGCGACATCCTGACACATCATGTGGCCACATACTGCAATGTCCTGACCCGTGCCATGCCCACATCCTGCCATGTCCTGTGACGTCCTGACACATCCTGTGGCCACGTCCTAACACATCCTGACTCGTACTATGGCCATGTCCTGCAACATCCTGACACGTCCTGACCCGTGCCATGCCCATGTCATACCTTGTCCACCAACATCCTTACAGGTACTGACCCATGCCCTACCCACGCCCTGTCATGTCCTACAACATCCTAACACGTCCTGACATCATGACACTTCTAGACATATGCCATGGCCATGTCTAGACACGTCTTAACCCATGCCATGCCTATGTCATGCCATGTCCTGTGACATCCTGCACGTTTTGTGGCCACAATCTGGAACGTCCTGACATGTCCTGACCTGTTCCATGCCCACGCCCTGCGATTTCCTACGAAATTCTGACACGTTTTGTGGCCACGTCCTGACCCGTGCCACGGTCACGTCCAGCAATATCCTGTGACGTCCTAACATTTGCCATAGCCATGTCCTGACATGTCCTAACTCGTGCCATGCCCACATACTGCCATGTACAGTGACGTCCTGACAAATCCTATAGCCAAATGCTGCGAAGTCCTGACACGTTCTTACCGGTGCCATGCCCACACCCACGCATACGCCTACGCCTTGCTATGTCCTATGACGTCTTGACACATCGTTACACGTGCCAAGGCCATGTCCTAATACATCCTGACCCGTTCCATGCCCACGTCCTGCCATGTCCTTCGACGTCCTGACACGTCCTGTGGCCACGTGCTGCGACGTGCTGACACATGACAAGGACATGTCCTGACACGTCCTAACCCGTGCCATGCCCACGTCTTACCATGTCATGCGACGTCCTGAAACATCATGTGGCCACGTGTTGCAATGAACTGACACGTCCTGACCCGTTCCATGCCCACGTCCTGCCATGTCCTGCGACGTCCTAACACGTGCCATGGCCATGTCCTAACACATCCTGACACGTGCCATGCCCACGTCCTGCTATGTCCTGCGACATCCTGACACGTCCTGTGATGCCCTGACACGTCCTAACATGTCCTGACCTATGCCACGCCCCCGCCATATCATGTCCTGACACGTGCTATAGCCATGTCTTGACACGTTCTGACCCGTGCCACGTCCATACCCTGCCATATCCTATGACGTCTTGACACGTCGTGACACATGCCAAGGCCATGTCTTGACACGTCATGACCTATGCCAGGCCTATGTCTTTCCATGTCCTTCGACGTCTTGATACGTCAGGTGGCCACGTGCTAGAACATCCTGACACGTGCCATGGCCATGTCCTAGCACATCCTAACCCGTGTCATGCCCATATCCTGCCATGTCCTACAACGTCCTGACACATCTTGTGGCCACGTGCTTCGATGTCCTAACATGTCCTGACCCGTTCCATGCCCACGCCCACGCCCTGCCATGTCCAGCGACGCCCTAACATGTCTTGCCACGTGCCATGGCCATGTCCTAACACATCCTGGCCCGTGCTATGCCCACGTCCTACCATGTACTGCAACGTCTTGACACGTCCTGTAACGTCCAGACACGTCCTAACTCGTGCCATGACCCTGCCGTACCATGTCCTATGATGTCTTGACATGTCCTGACACGTGCCATGGCCATGTCTTGACACATCCTGACCCGTGCCATGCCCACGCCATGCCATGTCCTACAACATCTTGACACGTCATGACGTGTGATAAGGCCATGTCCTAACACGTCCTGACCCTTGATATACCCACGTCCTACCATGTCCTGACATGTCTTGACCCATGCCATGGCCCCGCCCTACTATGTCCTGGACATCCTGACACGTGCCATGGCCATGTCTTCAACCGTGCCATGCCTACGTCCTTCCATGTCCTGCGACGTCCTGATACGTCCTGTGGCCACATGCTGTGATGTCCTGACACGTCCTCACCTGTGCTATGCCCTCACCCTGCCATGTCCTGCGACGTCCTTACACGTCCTAACTTGTGCCATGCTGTGAGCACGTGATTTCTTCCCCACATGAGAATTACTCCCAAAAATTCAAAAAAAATAAAATAATATAAAATAGTTTTATGTTGTTTGCAATTTTCGCTGAATACGTGTTATTTTTTTTTTAATATCTAAGTCTGTGTGAGCGTGTTTGTTTGTTAAATTAAGGAAATACAAAAATATATTGCGTTTTCATTCTTAGGATTTAATTTACAATTAAAAGTAATCAGGTTCATTTGACAAAAACAGAAAATAACAAAAAATATGTATTTTTGCGTTTTTTATTTAAAATACCTAGTTGTGTGATTTATATTTAATAAGTATCTAATTATGTGTGTTAATTATTAGTATGACTTAATTAGTATTTTTTTTATGATTTAGCTTGATTTTGTAGTATAATTAGAAATTTTGTCTTTGTTTAAATAAATTAAGAAGAGAAAAATAATTAAAGAAAAAAAGAAGCCACTGGGCCATCCAGTATCAGCCGAAATCAGGCCCAAATACGCCCAAGACGAATCCAAATAACCCCAGTCCGTTACCCGTCTCACCCGCCCGGTTCAAATCCAAAGCAACCCATTTTTTATTCAAGTGACTTGATCTGGACTGTTGGTTTCCATCCATCCAACAGTCCTAATTAAGTCTTTTATTTTAATACCCCAAAGACCCCCCCAAACCCTCAAACCCGTTCCCATTCTCATTCCCCCTAATCCCCATCGTCACCCTCAGAGACCAAAACTACCCGAAACCCTAACGCCGCCCCCTTCCCCACTGCTTGAAACCCAGGGGCAACCATCCCAAACACCACCAAATTAACACCAGTTAATCTCCTTAACCCCTTGAACATGAATCTGTCATCAATTTGGCTCGAATCAACTCGGGTCTTCTCAAATCTTCACATAAAGATTCAAGCAAAAACCCAATCCATACCAAATTTCCCCAAATCGATACCACACACTCTCCTAACCTCCCCCATAACCAAACCAGTCGTGGTTTAGCTCAAATCTAACCAGAATTGGTCGAGCCCCAAAATGACCGCATAAACCCTAAAAATCCCATATGTGACTTCCGGCTAAAATTGATAAGTGTTTGAGGTCCGATGGACCTTAATCTAAGTGTTCACAACAAGAGAACACCTCGATTAAGGTCCGTTTGGCCTCAACAATACAAGTGCGAGTTGGTTCAGGACCCGTTCAATATTCTGATCCTTTTCTCTTCTTTAAAGTATTTTCGTTTCTTTTCTTCTAAGCCTCATCTAATTCTATGTTCTGTTTGTTATATGTGTGATACTTCTCATTTTTTTTTCGATTTTTCGATTTTTTTGTCCATCTCCACCAGAACTTTTATTCGGTCGATTTCTTCTGTTGGTTCGTTAATTGCATTATTGTATTGCAATATGTGTTTAATTTGTTCAAAGTCGTCAAGAAATTAGTTCATGTTTTTGATCCCCTGAGTCTGCCCGTAAAACTATGAATCGCGAATTCGTAGGTCGATTACTTGCTATCAGTTATACGAATTGTAATCGACTAAATGAATGTCGTCGATTAGGTCATTCGTGTTTATAGTTTTGGTTGTGCTCTTCTAGCTATTTGATTATTAGTTGGTTTATGTTATTTAATTAACTATGAAATATTTGGCATTCTGTTGTTTGTAGTGTTCTGATTATTAGTTGCCTGATTAATTAATTCCCGTTTTTTATTATAAGCATGTTCTGAATCTTTGAATCTCTCGTTTTGATATAATTTTCTGCTTTAAACAACTGATTGATTGATAAAGGAATTGGTTATAGCTGTATAGTCTGAAAGGAAATGGGTAAAACAACGAGTTCAAGGGATTAAGGGGATAATTGATGGCTGCTAATAAGGGTTAATTAGGGGTTGCTAGTTTAGATAGGGGTACACTTTTATTATTAATTAAGGAGAGTGGAAATTAGGTACCTATTTAATATTGAAAAACAGGGGCTGCTGATTGGATTTTTAAGGCTATAAAAGGTGCTGGAAATCAGACTAAGACGCTTCTATAAAAGGTGCTGGAAATCAGACTAAGAGGCTTCTATAAAAGGTGCTGGAAATCTGACTAAGACGCTTACACTTTAAAAAAGAACAGATCTTTCTTCAAAAAGTTGAGAGAGAATACAGATTTTTTACACATTTTTCTGAGAGAAAAGATTTCGATATTTGTTTTGATTTTAGTTCTCAAATAAACAAAGTTCCACTGAAAGTTGATTGAATTTGTCGTTGTCCGAGCTTCAAATTCCTACTCATTGTTGTTGCTGGTTGCTGGTACTAGCTATTGAATTTCACTTGTATTGGATTCGAGGCAAAATTAATCAAAGTTTTCCTTTGCGACTCAGGTTCGTTTCTTCTCCATTTCTCTGCTATTTGTGATTCTGTGTTTGTGTGTGTTTGTATCTCGTCATGGCTTGGTGTGAACCTTGGAAGCCAATGTCTGTTCTCCTACTCTATTTCTAAGTCTTGTTTGGCTTTGGATTAGATTTGTCAAGACATTTTAGTCTGTCATTAAAGTACGATGCAATGGTCGATTCCCCCTGCCCTTGATTTGCTAGTTCATCTCTTGCAAGTTCGTTGATAGGTTGCAAGTTTGATTGCTCTTGCTTTACCTTATGAGGTTTTCGAATATGTAGAAATTTGTTTTACTTGTCCTTTTGAAAAACCAAATAAAGGGAACTCTAATTGATCTCTTATCAGAAAATTTTCAGTGATTTGGTTTTGACTATGCGATAAAACCTTCTGTTGGATCTTCTCTGTTTTTCTACTCAGTCTCGATGAGTTTGGAACTCATTAATCCGTTGTTTGAATTGTCTGAATTTCATCCTGATTGGCCTTAGCCTCATTTTGGTTCCTTTTAGTTGATTCATTGTATAATGAACTAAGTTGCAAACCTATTGTGTTACATTTTCGTTTGAGCGACTGAGACAGTTGGTTTTGCATTTGAATAGCTGAAGTCTTTATATCAAGCTTTAATCCGTGTGAGTCTATTTTATGACACGAAATACACATATACCCTGGGAAGCTGGAGTCTAAAAGCATTTTAAAAAATGGTTTTCAAAACAAACAAAAAAAAGGGGTTAGGATTTGAACAACTTTGAAGCTGCTGGAGTTGTTTTCCACTGTGTCCGAGTTCTTATTTCGATTTAGAAGATGATGTTGCATTTTCGTTGATGCTGGTTTGCATAAGCTACAGATTTCCTCTTGCCTTTATTTGGCTATTCAAATTTTTATTTACTGATGTTTAGAGGTATTTATCTCAATCTCAAAATATAAGTGTTGTTCGGATATTCCTATGCTATAAAATTTGCTGAAATTGCAAGGAAATGGTGTGTTGTTTTGGTTAAAAATCTGATTCTTTACTTCCTTTAGTTTTGTTTAACTGAAAGAAACGTCTTTTAATTAAAAGGCTTAAACAAGAACAGGGTACCATTGGCCGAGTGGTTTACGTTTTGGGTAAATACTATTTTTCCGTGGGTTGTATGAATTTGTTTTCATAAGAGAAGTCAAGGGTGTTGCAAAATCTAATATTCTGCTGAATACTACTATTTGTTTACTGATTAGTTTGAGACGGGAAGATATTTTGGTTTAAAATGATGTAGAAATTTGAGGCTCATATTTTGATCCAAGCTCCTTATTGCCATCTACATATGTTCTTTCCTCTAACAACAACAACAACAACAACCCAGTATAATCCCACTTAGTGGGGTCTGGGGAGGGTAGTGTGTACGCAGACCTTACCCCTACCCTAAGGTAGAGAGGTTGTTTCCAAATAGACCCCCGGCATTCTTCCCTCCAAGAACTTCCCACCTTGCTCTTGGGGAGACTCGAACTCACAACCTCTCGGTTGGAAGTGGGGGTTGCTTACCATCAGAGCAACCCCTCTTGTCTATGTTCTTTCCTCTAATGTTATTGTATTTTTGTGAACCTCGGTGTACAACGCCACCTATTCAGGCGTTGTACTGTTCAGTGAATCAAGAGCGTACACCGCCTGAATAGGTGGCGTTGTACATAAACTCCATTACACAACGCCACTTAATGTGGCGTTGTACACTAACGGACCCGTTACCGTTAGTATACAACGCCACATAAAGTGGCGTTGTATATACATATGTCACATTTTTTTAAAAAAACGTAAAAACGTTCTTTTTTTTAAAATTAACAACACTTTGGTTCCGGACTCCATTAATTTATCTTAGTAGAGAAAAAAGGAAATCACAATATATCTTCTTTTTTTTTCACCCGATATCAAGCATCCACATTAGAATTCGACTAGATCCAAATTCGCACTGAAATTTTTTATATTTGTGGTAATACACTCCCTAACAAAAACAATCTCATACCGAGAACTCTAATCCAAAATCTCTAATTAAGAATGAAGAAATACTTATTGACTCCACCGTAACCTACGTTGGTCACAATATATCTTTAATACACAAAAGTACAAAGCAGAAATTGTTTTCATAAGAGAAGCAAGGGTGTTGAAAAATCTAATATTCTGCTGAATACTATTTGTTTACTGATTAGTTTCAGACGGGAAGATATTTTGGTTTAAAATGATGTAGAAATTTGAGGCTCATATTTTGATCCAAGCTCCTTATTGCCATCTACATATGTTCTTTCCTCTAACAACAACAACAACAACAACCCAGTATAATCTCACTTAGTGGGGTCTGGGGAGGGTAGTGTGTACGCAGACCCTTACCCCTACCCTGGGGTAGAGAGGCTGTTTCCAAATAGACCCCCGACATTCTTCCCTCCAAGAACTTCCCACCTTGCTCTTGGGAGACTCGAACTCACAACCTCTCGGTTGGAAGTGGGAGTTGCTTACCATCAGAGCAACCCCTCTTGTCTATGTTCTTTCCTCTAATGTTATTGTATTTTTGTGAACCTCGGTGTACAACGCCACCTATTCAGGCGTTGTACTGTTCAGTGAATCAAGAACGTACAACGCCTGAATAGGTGGCGTTGTACATAAACTCCATTACACAACGCCACTTAATGTGGCGTTGTACACTAACGGACCCGTTACCGTTAGTATACAACGCCACATAAAGTGGCGTTGTATATACATATGTCACATTTTTTTAAAAAAACGTAAAAACGTTCTTTTTTTTAAAATTAACAACACTTTGGTTCCGGACTCCATTAATTTATCTTAGTAGAGAAAAAAGGAAATCACAATATATCTTCTTTTTTTTTCACCCGATATCAAGCATCCACATTAGAATTCGACTAGATCCAAATTCGCACTGAAATTTTTTATATTTGTGGTAATACACTCCCTAACAAAAACAATCTCATACCGAGAACTCTAATCCAAAATCTCTAATTAAGAATGAAGAAATACTTATTGACTCCACCGTAACCTACGTTGGTCACAATATATCTTTAATACACAAAAGTACAAAGCAGAAATTTTTTTCATAAGAGAAGTCAAGGGTGTTGAAAAATCTAATATTCTGCTGAATACTATTTGTTTACTGATTAGTTTCAGACGGGAAGATATTTTGGTTTAAAATGATGTAGAAATTTGAGGCTCATATTTTGATCCAAGCTCCTTATTGCCTTCTACATATGTTCTTTCCTCTAATGTCGACACCTTTGTCACTTTTGGTGCATTAAAAATCTTAAATTACAGCTTTGGTTTATTCATACTTGGTCTTCATCTGGTTTTAATTTTCTATGGTTCAACTTTGATTTTTATTTCTTCTTTCATGTAATGTTTGCTTCTGTGTGTATCTGTTTTGTTATATCCTCCAAAATCTCGGTTTTTTTTCTATGGGGAGACAAGTAGTAGGCCTTCCTTCATTTAGTTAGTATTTTAAATATCAGTTATTGGCAAGATATGATTAGTATTTGGTTATCATAATTTACTTACCTATTACGTTGTGGGGATGAGGAAAGATCGAACTCATTAACGATTGAATTTCCTACATGACTTAAGAATTGAGCTTAATGAGCGTGAAATCTTTCGGAGTATGCGTTCGCGCAACTTCGGCCAAAGAGGTGGTGGGAGTGTTCATTTTGGTGCTTGAGGTTTTCTGATTCCAGTTTCTGTTCGTTTGAGCGAGACGACATAAGGCCTCGAGGTCCATTCTAATCTTATTTCTGTTGATTGATATTTCAGTAATTTGGTGTTGACATTGCTTATTGTCTGTTGACCTTCGTGCTAGTTTGGACGTGAAAAATGATGGGAAAATGATGTCTCCTGAGTTTTAAAGTATTCTATTATGTAAAACATGGTATTAGTTCCTCACTCAATTGGTGTTGGTTTCCTGTCTAAGATTTGCTGAAGTGTGCAAAGCGTTTCGGCAAACATTGTGCCTAATTACTTGAAATATATTGAGTTCCTCCAAAATCAATGATGCTTATGTTTATTACACTTCTAAGTTTGCTACGTTAATTTTCTTTTGGCTTGGTGAATTTTTGGCACTATAAAATTCTTTGGAGCAAAAAATAGTATTGGCTTGATTCCTTTGTTAATGGTTGATTTTCGTAGTTCAATTTTTAAATGTGCCACATTGCTTGAGCCAGTGATGCCTTAGGTGTGCCATGATCACACAACAATTGTGACAAACTAAGAAGGCAGGTGAGTGCTTAGTGAAATCTAGTATAATTTAGGCATGTTCTTAATAAATACACTATTGCGGTTGTGGACACGCTCGCGTGACATGATCACGATTCCTAAAAAAAAAATTGGAGTATGCGTTCGCGCAACTTTGACCAACCTTCCTTAATAATAAAATAGGTTACATTTTTTGTATTTTAGTTCATCAAATCGCATATAATCTTGTATAAATTTCTTATGGGTTAAACTAAAACTTTTTTTTAGAATATCGTTTAGGACTGTTTAAAATACGATTGTGGTTGCGTATACGTTCGCGAAATATGATCACAAATCCTAAAATCAATTCAAAGTATGCGTTCGCGCAACTTTAATCAATCTCTCTTAATACTAAAATGGGTTACGAGCTATTAATTAATTTTAGTAGTTTAAGGTGTGCCATTCACTATTAAATCACATATGGTCTTCGTGTAAATTTCACAACCTAGATGTAAAAAAGAATAATATTTCGTACAAAATTCTTCAGAGCCGACTTAAATACTATCCTAATTAGGTATATACTCGCATAACATGATTACGAATTTAAAAAAAAAAAAAAATTGGAGTATGCGTTAGCGCAAACTTGGCCAAACTATTTCTTAATAAACAAACAAAGCGATATTATTTGTGGACACGTTAGCGTGGCATAATTTGACATGTAAAAAAGAATGAGTTTACGTTCGCATAATTCAATTCTTTAAATACGAATAATTCAAGTAAATTAAAAGCGGTAAAAAGATAAATACGCATAGGTTTTAAAATCAGTAATTAAATATTTTTAATAAGCCAAGTATGATCAAAGCGACCGTGCTAGAACCACGGAACTCGGGAAGGCCTAATACCTTCTCCCGGGTTAACAGAATTCCTTACTTAGAATTTTTGGTTCGCAGACTTCATTTGGAAAGTCGAAATTTCCTCGATCCGGGATTTGAATAAATCGGCGACTTGGAACACCATAATTTATTCCAAGTGGCGACTCTGAAATAAATGGAATAATCCCGTTTTGAATATTTTCACTTGAATTGAAAAAACTCCCTCGCCCGTTCTCTATCCCCCGGGGTAGGGGGCGCGCCAAAAAGAGGTGTGACGGCTCTTGCGACTCTGCTGGGGATAAACCTAGAACTTTTGGTTCAGGGTTACAGAATTCGAGCTTATTTTATGATTTTATTAGGCTTATTTATTATTAATATTATTGTATTTTTGTGAACCTCGGTGCTAAAATGCTATATGTTTACTGCTTTAATATTGTTTGAATTTGTATATAACTGTTTTCTTACGTCATCCTCTGAGTCTTCTGAATTTATGGTGCTCACGTGCACATGGACCCACTTTCTGTTAGAAGTCAAACCAATCAGAACGAGATTGGGTCAAATAACTAGGCCGGGCTGACTTTCGTGCTCCCGGTATATTGCCCCCAATTCAGCTCGAGTTGTCCGCTCGGGTAAGCCAAGTATAGAACTACAAACTCAAGATTCTAAACTTAGAATAACAGAACCTCACGCCGAATCCCTAGTAGGAACGTTTATTCGCATCACGTGCATTTGACTTAGGAGACTCAACACTGGGGTTGGGTCTGTCTAGGACAGGTGTACCCGAAATATAAAGACCAATATGATGCATCCTACTTGCTATTTGTGCATTTATTTGTTTCAGATCTACATGTTGACCGGCTTATAAAAGAAATTTAGGAAGACAACGATATAAGGGTAAAAGAGTTAATCTCCTGTTTTGAAGAAAAAATTTCCAAATAATGTCAAAAACTCTGCCAATTTTTTCATTTATAAAATCATTTAAAAAAAAGAGGTATTGTTTTATAATAGTCTATTTTATTAAGTAGAACTACGTTAGTTTGATTCTCACCGGATGTGAGATACGTAGGCAACCCATATCGGGTTCAACTATTTGTTTTTAAAAAATAAGGGTAAATAAATGTTGTTATCTTGCTACAAATTAAGGAGATTTGAAAAGAACATAGGAAGTCTCTTTTTGCAAGAACAACCACTTTTAGTTATTTTTGTTTTGTGAGCAAACTCAATTTCTTTTCATCAAAATATTAAGAGGTCATGTTGACAAAGCTGAATATTTTTACAACAGAAATAAGTTTTTTTATATGTCTTAATTTTTCAAAAAAAAATAATTTTTTTAATTACCTCCAGATATAAAATGAGCACCATTCAAACTCCACCAATCACAGATATAAAAGAGTTTCTGTTACAACTTCAGATGTGGTGGTATGATTTGGGAAAAGACGGACAGGAATGGGTCACTAAGCATCTAGGAGCTCTCACAGATATCATGAAGGTCAAACCACATGATGACTTGATTGCGGCACTAGTAACTTTCTAGGATCCCGCTCACAATTTTTTTCGCTTTCTCTGATTTTGAGCTTACTCCCACCTTAGAAGAGATAACCGGGTATTCCGATTTTGACGAGAAATTGAGAGACCAAAATCTAATATTCCCAAGGTCCCTTTCTATACATCGATTCTTTGATCTTTTAAATATCAGTAAGCAGATCAAAAAGAACAATATTGTCAATGGATATTGTTCTTTCAGCTTTATATACTCCGGGTTTGGAAAGCCTGATGGGTTCGAAATCCATGAAAAAGGCCTCACCAACAAGCAAAACAAAGATACTTGGCATATTCACCGTCGTTTTGCTTTCGTCGTGGCTTTTCTGGGAGTTATGGTATTCCCAAACAAGGAGCGGACAATCGACATTCGCATAGCCAGAATTGCCCAAGTCCTCACCACCAAAGATCACCACACTCTTGCCCCAATCATTCTCTCCGAAATCTATCGGGCATTGACTTTGTGTAAGTCAGGGGCAAAATTCTTCGGAGGATGTAATATTTTGTTACAAATGTGGCTGGCTGAGCATCTCCGACATCACCCCAGGTTCACGCGATATTGTCCAAGTGGGAATAACTTCATCGAAAGTTATGAAGAAAGGATAAAAGATTATGAATCTCCAGAAGGGGTGGAAGCCTAGGTGGCCCATCTAAGATCTTTAGTCGCAAATCAGAATGAGTGGACCTTGGGATGGCTCTCGTTAAAAGAGGTGATACACATGTCGTCTTTAAGGGGTTATTTGTTGGTGACTGATTTGAAAAGTGTCTAGCCGTACGTGCCACAGAGAGTATTAAGACAACTGGGGAGGTACCAAGTGGTGCCTGAAGACGAAGATTTAAGCATGCAAGTGATTGAGCTGCACCCCGAAGCCAAACTCCCGGAAGCTTTAATCCAGCAAATCTGGAATAGCTGTCGATACTTGAAAGAGGATACCCAAGTCCCAGATACTACTAAAGGTGAAACAGACATGAGTTATGCCAGGTGGTTTGAGAAGAGGTCTTGTGTAGATGATGAGCCAGAGCCCGATCGCAAAAGGCCCATAAAAAGGCCACATGTTCAAGCTTTTGATGATAAAATCCAAGAACGGTTAGCGTGGGGTGAAAAAGAAAGGGGATCCAAAGCCACTATTCACGCCTTAGAAGAGAGCATAAGGAACCTCAATTTTGAGAAAAGTTTAGAAGCGCAAGAGGCAGAAGGAGAAAAGAAAATATTGATTTGCAAGAACAAAACACCGATAAGAAGTTGGAAAGATCAGAAAATCATTACCAACATGATGGAAAAGATGCAAGATTATGACTTCATATTAATAAAGACTGAAAAGGTGTTAGACACAGCTAACGAAAAGATCATATAGTTAAATGAAGAAGTCGAATCTGGTAAGGAACGTCAAGTAATGATATTTGAATAAGAAAGGGCTTGATTTGAGAAGGAAAAAGACCGTTGGATACACTCAGAAGCTCAGCTCTGAACACAATTGGAAAAAATGAAAAGAGGGCATCAACACTCAGATGTCGATAGGGAGAGAGCACAAGCAAGGCTCGAACAAGCTAGACTTCGAGCTCAGTTGGAAGCGGCTTTAGATCGTGAAGGTAATATAAGATATATAGCCATCACTCGCCAACAACGGTTACAAAACCAAGACCGAAATCTCCAGGATTTCAGAGCACAAGTTCACGATTTGGCTGTTTACACTTCGCAAAGTTATGTGAATTGCCAAGGGATGGATTGTGAAAGGTTTCTAGAACACGTGCCAACTTTCACTCATCATCTTGAAATGGAGTTGGAAAGGATGTATCGCACATTAGGAGGTCAACCCAATCAAGCCCCACAGTGAGCAGATATTCCAAGTGATTGAAGATTGTGGAGGATGTCTAGTTGTAATTTTCTTATGTCTTGTTGTAATTCAAAGTTTGTTTTTTTAATTATTGTCTCAGTGTAATTTCTTTCCTAGCACTTTTTTATAATAATAACTATTCTTATCCGAACTACGCCCGGTTTGATTCATGCGGAGATATGATACGTAGACAATCCACATAAGATTCGACCATCACTAAAAGAAAAAAGAAAAACGAAAAAAGAAAGTTGATAAAGAGGGGGGGGGGATGAAAGCAAAGGAAAAGTATAAGATGTAATGACGTATTACAACTGAATACATGTAGCAACACGTTTAACTGTATAAGTGCATCACATCCAATGTGAGATTACTTATCTGTTATGTTGTTTCAGACTAACCGTTTGTTTGCCAAATTCAGGTTTTCTTTTTAGAAAAAAGTGGTTGATTTTGTAGTAATCTGGCCTCTCATTCATATTTCACGAGGTCCAAAGTATATGTTTGGCGGCCCGTCACTAAATCAGAAGAAAGTACCCATCCTTAATTTACGAGGTCAAAAAGAAGTATCAACATGTTTTCAGAAATTCCTCTACCAACAGTTCTCGTTCTAG
This sequence comes from Nicotiana noctiflora, assembly GCA_032618575.1. NCBI lineage: Eukaryota > Viridiplantae > Streptophyta > Magnoliopsida > Solanales > Solanaceae > Nicotiana > Nicotiana noctiflora. Next base: position 283,734 of record JASVEL010000369.1, on the reverse strand, counting down.
AAGAGAGTTCCATATAAGCCGTTCCGGGTACTAAATCAGTAGCTACGGAAGAAAATAGGATTTTACGCGGTCGCATGCTGGAAATGTTAGATGATTGGAATAACAGGAAGGAGCCCCCAAGTCCGATCTCCGGGTTCCCCGAACTAATCATCAAGCCAAGTGGGATTTCTAATACCCCCACCAATTACCCACCTACTCTGTTTGGGTATTCTACCATCACAACTCTTTCCGAATCACACTCCACTTCCTATCCTCGGGTGACAACATCAGATACGGCCACAAGAACATCCACTGGGTTGCCCGTTCCAATTGCGGCATAACCCGTCACACATGATCCTCTCTTTGACTCCTCTTCTTTTACGTTCCCAGCGCCACCTCTTTCGCTGGATCCTACCCATTTTGCTACCAATGTTTATCCTCGGCCACCCCGATATGAGTTCATGCCAGGCCAAAATCCAAAAGCTGCCAAACAGGATGAGATGGCAAAGAGGATAAGAAGCCTGGAACAAAGTTTAAAAAACATGCAAGGTCTAAGCGGGCAGAAAAGTGTTTCCTAGGCAAATTTATGCATGTTCCCACATGTCCATTTGCCGTCAGGTTTTAAAACACCAAAGTTTGAAAAGTATGATGGGCATGGCGACCCCATTGCTCACCTAAAATAATATTGCAATCACTTGCGGGGTGTTGGCGGCAAGGAAGAATTGCTGATGGCATATTTCGGAGAAAGCTTGATCGGGATAGCTTCGGAATGTTATATGGATCAGGACATATTTCGATGGCACATTTGGGATGATCTGGCAAGAGATTTTGTAAAGCAGTTCTAGTATAACATTGACATCGCGCCAGACAGGAATTCCTTATCAAACTTGAAGAAGAAGCCCTCAGAAAGCTTCAGAGAATATACTATCAAATGGCGCGAGCAAGCCTCCAGGGTGAAAACCCCCATGGACGAAATAAAAATGGTCACTACTTTCCTCCAGGCTCAAGAACCAGACTATTTCCAGAACATTATGTCAGCAATGGGAAAACCTTTTCGCAGAGGCGATCAAGCTCGAAGAGATGGTAGAGAATGGTTTAAAGACAAGAAGAATTTTAAGTCTGGCGGTCATTCGAGCAACCTCCCAAGCCATTCAAGGAGGGTCCGGAGGGATGGCCAAAGGCAAAAAGAAAGAAGAAACAATCATGGCAGCAGTTGGAGATAGGAGGTACCGAGCTCCAAGGCAAGTATTCTCAGAAAGGCCCTCCCAACATTATTATCCACACCACGGTATGGCCTATGCTCCTCCACCTCCACCCTATGTAGTCATGAATGCACATCCTATTGGCCGACCATAGCCACCAGCCAATAGAAACCCACCCTCATTCCAAAGAAATCAACCTCCAAAACAGTATAACTTCCGAAGAAATAACACTCGCCCTCGTGAACCACTCAGGTCGAACTTTACACCGATTGGGGAACCATATTCCACCATCTTTCCCAAGCTCATGCAAGAGAATATATTGCATCCCGTTCCCCAGAATAGGCAGAATCCAGATTCTCCGGCTTACCAACGAGGTGTATACTGTGCTTATCATTCGGGAGTTGAGGGGCATAGCACTGATAATTCCTGGACATTAAAGAAAGCTGTGAAAGAATTGATCAACCAAAGGAGGATAGTGTTTGCAGATGAGATGTTCCAAATATGACAAATAACCCACTGCCAGCCCATAACAACAGGCCAATGATCAGAATGATTTGCGAGGATAAGGAGTTTGATCCTGCTTTGAAAGCAATAAATGTCATTGCTAACATGGAGAGACGGCCTGATACTACTCCAAAACAAGAGAAAATGAGGAAGAAGAATTAAGTTGCCAAGACCGGGTTTGAAAAGAAAATCGAGACAAAGGTAGAAAGGACAGCGTCTCAGAAGAATGGAGTTCTTTACATCCCACGAGGACAATCAGAAAGGCCCTTGACAATAAATGCTTCAAAGAAGTTTCAGCTGAAGAGGGAAACAACAATGTATGTGCCCAAAGGAACCAATGTGGTCCGAAAAGCGATGAAACCACTCCAGCCAAATGAACCCATGTTTATCGCACGCGTGCCACAAAAATCTATGACAGACCCATCCGCAGCACCTTGGAATTATCAACAGACGGCGGTTACACGCAAAGGAAAAAAATCACGTGGGAATCATCTGGGAACGTCTTGGTGCAGAAGTATTTGGACACACAAGAGGTGAATAATGCCACACGGAAGCGTTTCCCATCCAAGAAGCCAGTAAGCGCTGAAAAAGGGGAGGCCTTTTTCCAAAAAATGAAAATGCCAGATTTTGAGGTGGTTGATCAGTTGCGCAAGCAGCCGGATCAAGTGTCCATGTTGTCCTTGCTCATGAGCTCACCCGAACATCAGGAGATCCTGCTGAAGATTTTGAATGAAGCTCATGTGCCAGCTGACACTTCTAAAGAGCAGTTAGAAAGAATGGCCGAACGATTCTTCGCAATCAACCAGATCTCGTTCAACAAGAATGACCTACCCCCAGAAGGAGCAGCGCATAACAAAGCCTTATACCTAACCATCAAATGCGAAGGTTACTATATGAAAAGGGTCATGGTCGACGGAGGTTCAGGAGTAAACATATGCCCACTTTCCACTCTACACCGCATAGGAATTGGAGCTGAAAGAATTCGACCCAACAATGTATGCGTGCGAGCCTTCGATGGTGTAAAAAGGGACACGATCAGAGAGATCGATTTGACACTAACTATTAGCCCGCTAGACTTCAAAATAACCTTCCAAGTTTTGGACATGGACACGTCTTATAATTTTCTTCTTGGAAGGCAATGGATTCACATAGCCGGAGCTGCACCCTCCACCTTACACCAGCTGGTAAAGTTTGAACATAAGGGCCAAGAGATCGTGGTCCACGGAGAAGATGAACAATTAATATACTGTGGCCACGTCCTGTGACGTCCTGACACGTACTAACCCATACCATGCCTACATCTTGCCATGTCCTGCAACGTCTTGACACGTCCTTTAACATCATGCTGCGACGTCCTGACACGTCCTAACCCGTCTCATACCCACACTCGTCCATGTCCTACAACGTCTTGACACGTTCCATAGCCATGTCCTGACATGTCATGACCCGTGTCATGCCCATGTCCTGCCATGTCCTGCGACGTCCTGACACGTCCTATGGCCACGTGTTGTGATGTCCTGACATGTGCCATGGCCATGTCTCGATCCATGTCATGCCCACGTTCTGCTTTTTCATGTGATGTCCTAACACGTCCTATGGCCACGTGCTACGGTGTCCTGACATGTCCTAACCTATGCCATGCCCACAACCTGCGACGTCCAGAAGCATCCTAACACGTGCCATGGCCATGTCCTGACACGTCCTAACTCGTGGCATGCCCACACCCTGCCATGTCCTGTGACGTCCTAACACGTCCTGTGGCTACGTCCTGACACGTCCTGACCCGTTCCATGGCCATGCCCTGCCATGTCATGCGACGTCTTAACACATGCCATGGCCATGTCCTGACACGTCCTAACCCGTGCCATGCCCACATCCTGCCATGTTCTGACGTCCTGACATATCATGTGGACACGTGCAGTGACTTCTTGACATGTCCTGACCCGTGCCATGCCCATACCCTACCATGTCCTGCAACGTCCTGACACGTGCCATGGCTATGTCTTGACACATCCTAACCCGTGCCATGCCCATGTCCTGCAATATCTTGACACGTCCTGTGGCCACGTGTTGCAACGTCCTGACACGTGCCATGGTCATGTCATGACACGTCTTGACATGTCCTGACCCATGCCATGCCCACATCCTGCCATGTCCCGAGACGTCCTGACACATCTTGTGGCCAAGTTGTTGCAACATCCAGACACGTCCTGACTCGTGGCATGCCCATGCACTACGATGTCCTGACCTGTCTTGACACGTGCCATGGCCATGTCATGACACATCATGACCTGTGCCATTGCCACGTCCTGCGACGTCCTGACACGTCATATGGCCATGTCCTAACACATCCTAACACAACCTGACCATTGCCATGGCCAGGCCCTACCATGTCTTGTAACGTCCTAACACATCCTGACACGTGCCATGGCCATGTCCCGACACATCCTTACCCGTTCCATGCCCACGTCCTGCCATGTCCTGCAACATCCTAACACGTCCAGTGGGTTGGCCAAACAATTAAGTAATTAAACGTAGAATTGAAGAAACAACCATAAATGAATGAATTATAATCAAGATCAAGTTAATTTCAAACCACAATATTCATGGCTAAATCACAACCCCAGAACAATGGATGTTTTAGCCACTCATGATCATACAAAACTCAACAATAATAATCTTAAACATAATATAAACAAGAAACTAAAAGAAAGTTTGAAAGAACTATTTTAATTCTTGCTCCAAGGTAGTATTTTTCTTCTCCTTCATTAGCTCCAAGAGTTTTCAATGGCTTTTTCTTTCAAGATGCAATAGTGTTTTTCCAATCTCCTTCCAAATATGATCTATCCCACATAATGGAACTTTTCTTTTTGATTGTTTAGTGGATTACTTCCAAATTGCCAAAATTGACCCTCAATAATCATATATCTAGAAATGACTAGCGCGGGCGGGCATATCTAGCACTAATCTCACACTAATAAGGTTTCTTTTCTGCCCGGATCACTGGACTAGCGCGGGCGCGCTAGTCCCGCGCTAAGCCCGCGCTAGTGGGGTTTTTCACTGTTACGTTGCTGCTGCTCAACTTTTTTTCATTAAGCTCCATTTTTCACTTGATTACCATTATAAACTCTCATTTGTTTAATTAACTTCAGTGAAATATTAAAGTCACCATTAGAGCTAATTTTTTCATTATTTATACATTCATAACAGTAAACTGTCCTTAAGTTAGAGCTAATATATAGGCCATATTATACAATTTAGCCTATTATCATGGGCACGTCCTGCGACGTCCTAACATGTCCTTACCGTCCCATGGCTATGACCTTCCATGTACTGCGACGTCCTAACACGTCCTAAAACGTGCCATGGTTATGTCCTAACACATCCTGACGCGTGCCATGCCCATGTTTTGCCATGTCCTGAACCGTGCACATCCCTCTACATGGGGCAAAGCTCAAAAGATGTTTTCCATCAGTTGTTACATGCAACAACAGGAGGCGATATCGTTTGTGACGGCTGATGGCTTTTTGCAATGGAATGACAATGCATTGTACAAGTAGTGCCAAAAGGTGCCGTGTGCATGAGGTGAGGCTCAGTTAATTATCGATTTCCATCGGTTGTTATGGATTGTGTGTGGAATTGCTTTAACACCCTACGATGTCTTGACACGTGCCTTGGCCATTTCCTGACACGTCCTGACCGGTGCTATGCCCAATCCTGCCATGTCCTGCAACGTCCTGACACACCCTATGGCCATGTATTGCGATGTCCTAACACGTCCTGACCTGTGCCATGGCCATTCCCTGCCATATCCCGCGATGCCCTGACACGTGCCATGGTCATGTCCTAACACGTCTTGACCCGTGCCATGCCCACGCCCTGCGACATCTTGACACGTCCTTTGGCAACGTGCTGCGATGTCCTGACACATCGTGACCCATGCTATGCCCACACCCTGCCATATCCTGCAACATCCTAATATGTCCTGACACGTGTCATGGCCATGTCCTGACATGTCCTGACCCGTGCCATGCCCATGTCCTGCTATGTCCTGCGACGTCCTGACACATCCTGTGGCCACGTCCTGTGATGCCCTGACACATCTTGTGGCCACGTCCTACGACGTCCTGCGACATCCTAACACATCCTGACATGTCCTGACCCATGCCATGCACATGCCCCTCCATGTCCTGCGACGTCCTGACACGTCCTGTGGCCACATCCTACGACATCCTGACACATCCTGACCCGTGCCATGGCAATGGCCTGCTATGTCCTGCGATGTCCTGACACGTCCTGACATGTGCCATGGCCATGTCCTGACACATCCTGACCCATGCCATGCTCATGTCCTGCCATGTCCTGCGATATCCCAACACGTCTTGTGGCATTATTTTGGGACGTCCTGACATGCCCCGACCCGTGTCTTGCCATGCCCTGACACGTCCTGACCCGTGCCATGCCCACATCCTCCGACATTCTAACACGTCCTGTGGCCACGTGCTGTGATGTCCTAACACGTGCCATGGTCATGTCCTGACACGTATTGACCTGTGCCATGCCCATGTCCTGCCATGTCCTACGAAGTCCTGGCACGTCTTGTGGCCATATGCTACGACGTCCTGACACGTCCCTACCCGTTCCATGCCCACGCCCTGCCATGTCCTCCGATGTCTTAACACGTCTTGACACGTGCCATGGCCATGTCCTGACACTTCCTAACCGGTGACATGCCCACGTCCTGCCATGTCATGCGACGTCCTAACATGTCTTATGGATACATCCTGGCACGTCCTAACTTGTGCCATGGACACGACCTGCCATGTCCTGCGATGTCCTGACACGTCCTGACACATGCCATGGCTTTGTCCTAACACGTCCTGACCCGTGCCATACCCATATCCTGCCATATCCTGTTACGTCCTGACACGTCCTGTGGCCACGTGCTACGATGTCTTGACACGTCCTGACCCGTGCCATGCCCACACCCTGCCATGTCATGCGACGTCCTAACACGTGCCATGGCTATTTCCTGACACGTCCTGACCCATGCTCCAAGTTCTGCCATGTTTTGTGACGTCCTGCAACCTCCTGTGGCCACGTCCTGACCCGTGCCATGGCCATGCCTTACCATGTCCTATGACATCCTAACTCATCCTGAAACATGCAATGGCCATGTCATAACATGTCGTCAATCGTGCCATGCCCACGTCTTTCCATGTCCTGTGATGTCCTGACATGTCCTATGGCCACATCCTGCGACGTCCTAACACATCCTAACCTGTTCCATGGCCATGCCCTACCATGTCCTGTGACGTCCTGACATGTCCTGAAACGTGCCAAGGCCATGTCCTAACACATCCTGATTCGTGCCATACCCACGTCCTGCCATGTCCTCACCCATGTGCATCCCGTGCGCATTGGGCGAAGCTCAGTAGATGTCAATTTCAATCGATTGTTGCATGCAACATCGAGGGGCGACATTGCTCGTGACTGTTGATAGCTTTTTTCGATGGAACAACAACATGTCATGCAAGTAGCGCCAAAAGGTGCCATGCGCATGGGGCGAAGCTCTATTAATTGCCAATTGCCATCAGTGTTTGGGAATTGTGTTTGGCATTGCTTCAACCACCTATTCGTGCTTCAACCACCTATGACGTCCTAACATGTGCCATGGCCATGTCCTGACTCGTACGATGCCCACGTCCTGCCATGTCCTGCGACATCCTAACACGTCCTGTGGCCACGTCCTGTGTTGTCCTGACATGTCCTGACCCGTTGTGAGCACGTGATTTTTTTCCTTAGCAATTAAATTCCAATATGAATATAAAAATAATACAAAAATAGTTTTTGGTGTGCAATTGTGTGATTTAATTGAAATACTTGTGTGTTTGTTTTAAAAATAAAGTTGAAATTAAAATTACAAAAACTAATCAATTAGAAAATATCACAAAAATATGAAAATTCAAAAAACTCAACAAAATACAAAAATACCGGAAAATAGAAGAAAAATGGCAAAAATATCAGAAAATTAAGGAAAATAAAAAAAAAATAGAAAATAAAAGAAATATAATAATTGAAAGTAAATACAAAAAGAGAAATATAAAATACAAAAAGAAAATACAAGAAATAATTACAATGCAAGCTAAAATTGTAAAATACAATATTTGGGCTACATAAATAAAGAAATACATACATATATTAGGCCCAAGCACATCTGGCCCAAAAGACAAGCCTGGTCTGCCCAGACTCGTGGCCAAACGACACCGTATGAGCCAAATAAATCTCAACCATTGAACAAATGAATCTAACGGACCAGATGAGGCGGTCCTATTGAAAATTAAACGGCGTCGTGAAAGGAACTAGTTTGGGCCGTTCAATAGGGATGATCAAACGGATGACACTAAGTCTCGTTAAAAGCCAAACAATGTAGTATAGTGAAACAATCTCAACCATCCAAACTTAATATCCAGCGGACATGAAGGAGCCTCTCACTTAACCAAACGATGCCTTCTGGAGGCAAAGGATCCTGGCCGTTGATCTTGGTTAATCCAAGGGCTAGGAATCCACGAGACATGATAGGGTATAAATACCATAGTCTCCCGTTCAATATCAGTGTATACACACATATACAATATATAGCAAAACCCTAGCCGCCTCTTTTATCTTCTTCTTCTTCCATAGTCTCCTATGGAGACTTGCCGGCCGGCCTGTCACAGCCATCATCTCCAGCTTAGGCGAGCCATTAACACCTCACCCTATACCCACAAACCCTGTAATCACCATAAAAAACCCACCAAACCAAAGACCCCCCTTCTTCTTGAAACTCCGGTCGCCGGAACCCTAGCCGGCGACCTCACCAACTATGAACTAGCCTCTGAGACTAACACCCTAAGACCACCTTGAGGTGATCTATCATCCCATCTAGGTGGCTAGTCTCGAATATCACCGGAACTTCTCGAATATAACAAAAAGACTCGCCGAAACCCTACTCCGGTAAGCACCCAAAAACAACCCTACCTCCAAACCACTATACCAAGCCCCCGGACCACCCTACATACACCAAAAATTGAACCCACAGCCTTATCTGAGAAGTCCAACACTCAAAAGACCAAACATCTTTAGAGTCTTAAAAAAATGAAAAGAAAGAAAGAAGAAAAGAAAGAAAGAAGAAAGAATAAAACGAGAAAGAAAGAAAGAAAAAGAAAAAAAAGGAAAAAAGCCCTAAAAGCTAAGTTTACTATCTCTATTTTTATTTTTCTTGTTTGCTGATTCTGAAAATGTTTTCTTGGCATGCCTATGATATTCTTATGAACTTGTTGCTCCTGCATATTTGAAGAACAATAATTTATCTCTGTTTGTGTGAATCTTACACATGCCTAAGTCTGCTAAAGTGTTCTTAGGGTTTTTAATGTTTATCACGCATGAATCATGATTAAATAAGCCTGCTTATGTATTTGTTCATCATGCTCTGTCTAAAATTGAGTTTTGATTAGTTGGGATTCAACCATTATCAAACTTCTCCTCTAAGTTCTGATTGATTGAAAGTTAATTTGCGATTAAGGCTGTATGTGCAAAATAACATAAAATCGGCTATATTTGTAACCTGATTCATTTGTGAGTCCATTCTGAATCTTTGGATGCCTTTGTGATTTGGGTTATGAGTGCAATGGTTCTTGGGTTATTTCTGAATGTTAAGTATGTGGTTATTTTTGAAAGTTAAGTATGTGGTTATTTCTAACAGATAAAGTCTGGACGTTAAGTGGCTATCTCTGTTATTTAGTGGCTATTTCTTAAAAACTACTTCTGTTTGACTATGCTTTTAAGTATGTGGTCGTTAAAAGGTTATCTCTGTTAATTAAATGACTATACTTCTACCAAAAGCTTATGTGTTAAATAATGGTTTGGGTCTGATAAATGTTGGCTAAATATGAAAGGGGTTTGGGGTCTAGAATTGGCTAAGTCTTAAAAAATCTATAAGAAGTTGTTACTAATTAAATAATTCATAACCCTAGCTCTGCCAGACCTTAGTAGGTCGGGTATTTTGAAATAAATAATAAGGGTATAACAAGAATAGTAAATGAAATTCTTGAAGATTTAATAGAACCTATAAGGCTAAAAATGACTTTAGTGCCTAGTATTTCTGTAATTACCTATGAAACAAAGGACAAACTGGGCATAATTAAAAGGCATTCCTGTAACAAACCTTAGCAAGGGACGGTAACTAAGTAAAATATAGAACACTATAGAATTGCCTAGAACCTTCTAACAAGGGCTCTAAGACATTTCGATACACACTTAATGAACTAAACTGTAAATAATTGAAAGAATAAGGGGATGGAAATGAAATTAACTTATTTGAATTTCCCCCCAATTCCCCCAAAAAAACCAGTCTATAAATAGGCTATTAATAAGCCTGAAGAAGGGGTTCAGTTCTGAGGGTTAGAATTCGAATATCTAGGAAAAAAAGGTTCAGCCCTGAAATTTAGAAATATATGTTACAACTTAGGTCTAGATTTTCAAATTGAAAAAGGGTTCCATATACTATAGCTCTTAGCTGATTAACTTGGGTGTTAATTTGGGAATTCCTGCTGGGTCTAATATTCTTCAATTCATCTGGACTTTTGCTTGAACTCCTTGATTTTGCTTTGTTGATATGCTAGATTTCTATCTTTGGGATTCTGTTAGCTGCTACTGTGATTGACCTATCTCATTGTTGTTGTTGTTCTGCTGTTATTATCTGGTGATTATTCTTCTTCTCCAAAGCCCTAGACTCATGGACTTATTTTGAATCAGGTACACATCTATTTTCTGGAGATTGTAATCGAGATTTTGATGAAGAATTGAAGCCTGATTATTTTGATAATGTCATTCATGTTTTTTTATATTTTAGCTGTAGTTAATTTGTAGATTCCTTTGTAATTTTGTTAAGAATGGTTGTAATAACTAACAACTATATGAATTCGATCTAGATTAGAGTAGAGTAGCTAGTATAGTAGTTAACGTAATTAGATATAGCTATCACTTAATTCAAATTTAAAATAAGCTAATACAAAGTTAATACACCTATAAAACTGATATATAAATTGAAACTTAACTACTTTTGTTAGTTAAATTCCGAATCAGGATTGAATTAATCTAGAAAAAGGAAATGAGTAGATTAAGTTCAAATTGTATTGTCGTCTAGTCTCACTGGAAAATGATTTATTTATAGATTAGTTTTAGAGTTTTGTAATTGTTAATAACTCAAGCCTGTTTAGTTAATGTTTCGACATTGTTTTCCTTTAGTTAAAATTAGGTAATAAAATAAGTATATAACAGTATCATAATAATTACCTAAGTAACTGGAATAATATCACTAATACAAAATTTTTGTTCTTAGAATGTTCAATGAGTTATTAGAATATGAAATTAGTAGTGAATGAGATGTAATTTGATTCCTTCTGAAATAATATGAATTTTATTGATTTCTTATGTCATTTGAGAAACATTTGCTTAAATACTATTTTGAAGTTACAAGCCTATTCTGTATTTCGTCCACCTACTCTGGGCCTAGTCATGAATACAAGCCCAGATTTGATTAATGTAACATCTGAGTTCTCAAGTAGAGGCAATAGCAGACGGTGGGCTACAGATGCCCGTCAGTTCCAATATGGACAGTTAGAGTAGTCCAAAAGTCCAGGCCCAATAGTAAATAAATGGCCTGGACCTTGATATCATAAGCCTAAAAAAAAACACAAAAACAATATCCAAATTAGGGAGAAAAAACAGAATAAAAAAATATAATATACGATTAAGTTTGGACTTTTAAAAAATAAGGGATGAGCCTCGTCTTGGAAATGAAAAGATACACAGGGCCCCCATATGAATTTTAACATAAAGTGTTAGACTCGGAAGGACCTTTTAGCAAATTTCACGGTCTTTCCTAAAGTTAATAAGACATAGACGTTATAGGCGCGACTAAAATATACCTTCTTAATATGAGTGCACATTTATGTGACTCAAATCTCAAATCCCGGCCAAGCTGAAATGCACTAAAGTCACAGGCGTACTGGTTGCGTTGTGACTCGAAATGCATTTTCGTGACGTCGCAAGTCTTTAAAAATAACAAAGCGGGACATTAACATTTGTAAAAAGCATATAAAGATATTAAATTAGACAAATACATCAGTTGAGCGACCGTGCTAGAACCACAGAATTCGGGAGTGCCTTACACCTTCTCCCGGGTTAACAGAATTCCTTATCCGAATTTCTAGTTTCACAGACTGTTAAAATAGAGTTATATTTCCTCATATTCGGGATTAAATAGGTGACTTGGGACACCATTATCTTCCGAAGTGGCGATTCTGAAATTTAAATAAATCTCGTTCCGATTGTCCTTAAAGTGGAAAAACTCCTTCCCTGTTGTTATTATTATATCCCTTCTTGGGGTGTATTAGTAAATAGCGGGGTATACTTTATCTAAAAAAGTAGTAAAAAGGGAGGTGCGACAGCTCTGGCGACTCTGTTGGGGATAATCAACCCAGAACTTCGGTTCAGGGTTTAAGAATTCGAGCTCGATTAAATTGTTGTTTTGATATTATTTAATTTCATTATATGCTTTGATTAATGTGTTACATGTCTACCGCTTTGATATTACGTGAATTGTATATATAAAATTGTGCTGAAAACCCTTGTCTTCTTACCTCCGGGGATGTTCTTATTGGTTGAGACTCCCCTTTCTGGTAAGTCATACCCAAATAAGAAAATAGAGGCTGGAAAAGTTACAAAGTCGGACGATCCCGCGGGTCCCCGGTACGTAGCCCCCTCCTCGATCCGAGTTGTCCACTCGGGTACACAGTCTAGTACCATGAAAAATCAGGATATTGAGCCTAGATTTAGGATGTTTATTCGCATAATATCTGATTTAGGGGACTCAACACAGGGGTTGGTCCGTCTAGGACAGGTGACCCTGAAATCAATGACCGAGCATATTATATGTTGCATTTATTTGTCCTAGATTATTATGCTGACCGACTAAATTTCGAAAAACAAAAAGAAAGAAAATTTTAGAATAGAAAACACCGAAATATTGACGAAACGTTATCGAAAGTTCGAAAAGAAAGTTGAAAATAGGTGGAACATGTTTTATTAAAATAATTGGTCATAAAACAATTTGACCGAACTACGCATGTTCGATTCTCACCACCAGGCGAGATACGTTGGCAACCTGTGACGGGTCCAACAACCCCTTTAAAAAAATAACCAAAAAAATATCGAATTTTAGTTCTCAATAAATAAAAGTGATGTTGTTTCTGAAAATAGCCGAATGTTTCGAAAGGACGCCGGAAGGCTGTTTGTGCAAAAATGACCGCTTTGAAGTCATTTCTTTTTCTTTTTAAATAATATCCTTGAAATTTTAAAATGAAATATGGAAAGGTTAACTTTTTCGAAATAATGAAAAATTGTCTTTGAAAAGAAAAAAAATTTCCTTTTTGAATAAATCGCCTTTAATAAATGTGCAGGATGAGCACAATACAAAATGAACCCTTTGCACTAATGAATAAAATCCCTTTGGAGTTGCGATTATGGCAGAATGATCTAGGCCAAGAAGGACAGGATTGGGTCAACAAATATCTAAAAGATCTTACTGGGCTACTGAACATAATACCTCGGGGTGATATTATTCGGGCTCTAGTTGCTTACTGGGATCCCGCACATAATGTGCTCCACTTCTCAGATTTTGAGCTCACTCTGACATTGGAGGAAATTGCTAACTACATCGGGAAAGGCGAGGTTCCCCTAAAAGACAAATATCCGGTGGCTCCAAGGGCTATTACAGTGCATAGATTCCTTGACTCCTTAAAGATTGCCATAAATGTTCACAATGAAGACTTTGTTCACGGGTTCTGCACTATGAGCTTTATATACCGTAGATATGTCCACGTTGGAGGATTCAATGATCCAACAAATAAACACTGCCGCAAAGCGAACCGAGTTAAGTCGGAGGAACACAGGCGTTTCGCCTTTAAGGTAGCCTTTTTGGATTGATCATATTCCCGACGAAAGATGGAAATATTGACATTAGAGTCGCCAGAATTGCCAGTACTCTCCTTGTGCAAGACAACAGTACATTGGCAGCAATGATAGTGGCCGATATCTTCCGTACTCTCACAGCCTGCAAAGCAAGACAAGATTTCTTCGAGGGGTGTAATTTACTTCTCCAAATGTGGATGATAGAGCATTTATGCCGCCACCCTCAGTTTTCAAGCTATGGATCGTCTGAAAAGACGTGTATTGAAGAATTCTATGTGAGGACAAAAGAAGTCAAGTTGCCAGAAGGATCAAAAGGTTGGATGACATATTTGCGATCACTGACTGCTAGCCAGATAGATTGGGCATATGAATGGTTGCCCCTCAACGAAGTTATATACATGCCAGCAGAAGGGTCGTATTTTTTGTTAATGGGTCTCAAGAGAATCCAACCTTATACGCCATACCGGGTATTAAGGCAACTCGGAAGATATCAGGTTGTGCCGAAAGATGGGGACCTCAGCCTTCAAGCAATAGAAATCAGTCCTGATGGGCATTTCCCGGAAGCAAAAATTCGGGAAATATGGAATGAATTCCAAAGCCTGAGAATAGACACTTGTGTGAGAGACCGGGCTAGAGGAGAAGTATCACCGGGGTATTCCGCGTGGTATCGCAGAGATGTTGAGCATGAGAGGCCGATGAAGAGGCCTCATATTCAAAAGTTTGCCGAGCAGTCTAAGGAACAAAAAGATTGGGTGGCCAAGGAAAATGAATATCGAGGCAGAATTAGCTTGTTGGAAAAACAATTCTAGGACCTCAAATTCGAAAGCAGCCTACAAGCAGCAGCCGATGAGGGTGAAAAGAAACTGCTGAGAAAAGAAAATGAAACTTTGAAGGCTCAGATTGCAAAGATGAAAACAATTACCAAAACTCCAATGGACGTGTCAGGACGTGGGAAGACATGAAACGACATGGGCATTGCACGGGTTAGGATGTGTCATGACATGGCTATGGCACGTTTAAGGACGTGTCAAGATGTCGTAGGACATGGAAAGGGGTGGCCATGGCACGGGTCAGGACGTGTCAAGACGTGGCCACAGGATGTGTTAAAACGTCGCGAGACATGGTTCAGTACGTGGTCACAAAACTTGTCAGGACGTCACAGGACATGGCAGGATGTGGGCATGGCACGAGTTAGGACGTGCTAGGACATGGCCATGGCACCTGCCAGGATGTCGTAGCACATGGCCACAGGATGTGTCTGGATGTCGCAGGACATGGTAGGACGTCACAGGATGTGGACACAAGATGTGTTAGGATGTCGTAAGACATGGCAGGGCATGGGCATGGCACGGGTCAGGACGTCGCAGCATATGGTCATAGGACGTGTCAAGACGTCGCATGACATGGCAGGACGTGGGCATATCACGGGTCAAGACGTGTCTGTACATTGCCATGGCACGTATCTAGACGTGTCAGGACGTTAGTACGCATCAGGACGTGTCAGGACATTGTAGAACATGGTAGGGCGTGGGCAAGGCATGGGTCAAGACGTGTCAGGACATCGCAGGATGTGGCCACAAAATGTTTCAAGACATTGCAGTACATGGTAGGACGTTGGCATGGCACGACTCAGGACATATCGGGATGTCG
This sequence comes from Nicotiana noctiflora, assembly GCA_032618575.1. Lineage (NCBI taxonomy): Eukaryota > Viridiplantae > Streptophyta > Magnoliopsida > Solanales > Solanaceae > Nicotiana > Nicotiana noctiflora. The sequence continues at coordinate 268,384 of JASVEL010000369.1, read as the reverse complement.
CAGGACATGGTAGGGCATGGTCATAACACGGGTCAGGAAATGTCAGGACGTGGCCATGGGACGTGGCCAGGGGATGTGTTAGGACGTCGCAGGACATAACAAGACCTGGGCATGGCACGGGTCAGGACGTGTCAGCACATGGCCATGGCACGTGTCAGGATGTCGTAGAACATGGCAGGGCGTGGCCATAGGACATGTCAGGACGTCGCAGGATAGGACAGAACGTGGGCATGGCACGGGTCAGGACATCGCAGGACATGGAAGAGCATGGCCATGGCACGGGTCAGGATGTGTAAGGATGTTACCACAGGACATATCAAGACGCCGCAAGACTTGGTAGGACGTGGGCATGGCAAGGGTTAGGACGTGTCATGACATGGCCATGGCACGTGTCAGGACTTCATAGGAGGTTGAAGCATGAATAGGGGGTTGAAGCAATGCCAGGCAAAATCCCTAACAACCGATGGCAATCTGCAATTAACTGAGCTTTGCCCCATGCACACGTCACCTTTCGATGCTAGTAGCACAATGCGTTGTTGTTCCATTTCAAAATGCCATCAGCCGTCATGGGTGATGTTGCCTTTCGATGTTTCCTGCAACAACAGATGGCAATTGACATCTACTAAGCTTCTCCCCATACGCACAGGATGCACATGGGTTAGGACACGGCAGGACGTAGGCATGGCACGGGTCAGGACATGTCAGGACATGGCCATGGCATGTTTTGGGACATGTCAGGACATCATAGGATATGGAATGGTGTGGCCTTGGCACGGGTCAGGATGTGTCAGGACGTCGCAAGACGTGGCCACAGGGTGTGTTAGGATGTCGCAAAAAATACCAGGACGTGGGCATGGCACGAGTCAAGACGTGTCATGACATGGCTATGGCACATTTTAGGAAGTGTTAGGACGTTGCAGAACATGGACGGGCATGGACATGGCACGGGTCAGGACGTGTCAGGATGTGGCCACATGATGTGTCAAGATGTCGTAGGACATGGCAGGACGTGTCCATGGCACGGGTCAGGACATGTCAGGACATGGCCATGGCATGTGTAAGGACGTTGCAGGACATGTTAGGACGTTTCAGGACGTCACAGAACATGGCCATGGCATGTGTCAGGACGAGTCAGGACATTGCACCACGTGTCCATATGACATGTCAGGATGTTGCATGAAATGACAGGACGTGGGCATGGCACGGGTCAGGACGTGCCAGGACATGGCCATGAAACCTATCAGGACATATCAGGACGTGGCCATGGCATATGTTAGGACGTGTTAGGACGTTGTGGGACATGGTAGGTCCTGGCCATGGCACGGGTCAGGACGTGTCAGGACGTCACATGACATGGCAGGATGTGGGCATGGCACAGGTCAGGACGTGCCAGGACATGGTCCTAGCATGATTCAGGACATGTAAGTACATGGCCATGGCATGTGGCAAGACGTGTCATGACGTTGCAGGACATGGCAGGGTGTGTCCATGGTATGGGTCAGGACGTATTAGGACGTGGCAGAATGTTGCAGGACATGGCAGGACGTGGGCATGGCACGGGTCAGGACGTGTCAGGACGCCATGGCACGTGTCAAGATGTGTCTGGACATAGCAGGGCATAGCTATGGCATGGGTCAGGACGTGTCAAGATGCTACAACACGTGGCCACCAGACGAGTGAGGACGTCGCAGGACATGGCTGCACATGGGTACGTTACGGGTCAGGACGTGTAATGACAAGGCTATGGCATATTTCAGGACGTGTCAAGACATTGAAGGATATGGAAAGGCGTGGTGATGGCATGAGTCAGGATGTGGCAGGATATGGCCATAGGACGTGTCAGGATGTCGCAGGACATGGCAGGACGTGGGCATGGCACGGATTAGGACATATAAAGACATGGCCATGGCACGTGTCAGGATGTCACATGACATGGCAGGGTGTAGCCGTGGGTGGAGTATGAGGTTGAGGAAGTATTGTAGGAAATTAGTAAAGATTTGAGTCATTATGAAGAAAAACCCAAACCAAACTTAAATGAGACAGAGACTATTAATTTGGGAAGTGAGGAGAATGTCCGAGAAACAAAGATTAGTGTGCATTTAGATACTTCACTCAGAGAAGATTTGATCAGGTTGTTACATGAGTATAAGGACATATTTTCTTGGTCTTATGAGGACATGCCCGGGCTCAATACTGACCTGGTGGTACATAAATTGCCTATCTATCCAGAATGTCGACCGGTAAAGCAAAAGTTAAGGAAGTTTAAGATGGACATCAGTGTGAAAATAAAAGAAGAAGTCAATAAGTAATTTGAGGCGAAGTTTATACGGGTCACTAAATATCCCATCTGGTTAGCTCATGTTGTGCCTGTTCCAAAGAAAGACGGAAAAACTAGGGTGTGTGTTGATTATCGACACCTCAATAAAGTTAGTCCAAAGGATGATTTTCCATTGCCAAATATCCATATATTGATCGACAATTGAGCCAAACATGAGATTGGTTCTTTTGTGGATTGTTATGCGGGTTATCATCATATCTTTATGGACGAAGAAGATGCAGAAAAGACAACTTTTATCACGCGGCAGGTGCCATGGCCATGATTGAACATTAAATCTTATAGACATGATTTCTTAATGATTGTACCTAGGTGATTTAAAGCGTTGAACCTATAGACATGGTATCTTGGTGATTTAAAGTGTTGAACCTATAGGCATGGTACCTAGGTGACTGAATTATAGCATTAGATCCTATAGGCATGGTATCTAGGTGACTGAATTGTAACATTTGATCCTATAGGCATAATATCTACCCTTAATTACGTGCAATAAAGTAAACCCCTCCCGCACCCTTTACTAATACTTACCCGAGTTTCCTTTTACAAGATTGTTACTGAAAATAAAATAAATAACAGAAAAACACATCATATCCTACAGCTAGAACCAAGCAGCCTAATTTAATCTTCATATCCAATAACACGTGTTTCACCAAATCCGGATTCTAGGTTCCAAAGCCTTCTCTTAGAGTGTTTCAAAGTTCCAAGGGTTTTCAGGAAACCCAGACAATGCTTACACCCTAGAGATTATATTTAAATACATGGCATGGTCAAAGGAATTAGCCTTCATACCCAGATAAGTTATGTCTCTACTTCAAAATACCCTCACCCCCCTCAAATTCATATATTTGTATTTTATTGTTCAAAACCAATTTCTAATTAAAAGCTAACTACCAGCTTTTCATGTTAGATGGCATAATAATACTGTGTTAAAGGAAAAGAGAATAAAAAAAGATGGCGATCACAAGGCCGAAGGAAAATGAAAAGAAAAGAAACAAAAGAGAAAAGAAAAAGAGGATTGCAAGAGAAAGTTGAGAAGATCTTATGATAAATTACAAAGCAGAATGAAACAAGAAGAGGCGGGCGATGGAAGCAAGGCTAGCAAGAATGCCAGTTACTAACCATCATTTTATAACTAATAAGATTTTTCACTGAGTTAGATAGGGACAAAAGATTCAAATTCTCACTAATCACTTTAAAGTGAATGTGACCAATGTAGGAGAAAAACATCAAAAGAAAACAACAATAAAAGGAGAGAATCCACAAGGGAGGACTCACTCAGTAATCAGGAACCTACCCGAACAACAAGGGAGGTATGGTCTCTTCAAAATTCACACCCCAGTTGTCAAACAGAGGGAATATTTTTTTGCATTTTCATTTTCATGCATCATGCACCCACCTCGATAACGAGGGAATATTTTCTGCATTTTCATTTTCATGCATCAGGCGCCCACCTGGATAACAAGGGAATACTTTTTCACCATTTTAATTTCTGTTCAGGCACCCACCTGTATAACAAGGGAATATTTTTCAGCATTTTAATTTCTGTTCAGGCGCCTACCTGTATAACAAGGGAATACTTTTCAGCATTTTAATTTCTGTTCAGGCGCCCACCTGGATAACGAAGGAATATTTTTCTGCATTTTCATTTTCATGCATCAGGCACCCACCTGGATAACGAGGGAATATTTTTCTGCATATTCATTTTCATGCATCACGCACCCACCTGGATAACAAGGGAATATTTTCTGCATTTTGATTATCATGCATCAGGCGCCCATCTGGATAACAAGGGAATACTTTTTTATCATTTTAATTTCTTTTTAGGCGCTCACCTGTATAACAAGGGAATACTTTTCAGCATTTTAATTTCTGTTCAGGCGCCCACCTGTATAACAAGGGAATACTTTTAAGCATTTTAATTTCTATTCAGACGCCAACCTGTATAACAACGGAATACTTTTCAGCATTTTAATTTCTATTCGGGAACCCACCTGTATAACAAGGGGATGCTTTCCGCACTTCTAAAAGTTTTTCTAATAGAGTAACACCATAATACATGGAAAACCCCATACTGGGGCAGAGGAAAAAGTTTTCTTTCTTTTTATTTTTAAACAGGTATCGAATTGGAAGCAAGAAGCACATTTTAAAGTCATACAACTGGATGGAAGCAGTATATGAGAAGCAGGAATTAAGCAAAATTCACAAAAAAGAAGGATGCAAATAAAGAGCAACATGTGATATGGAAAAGCAAGACAATACAAGAAGACAAGACATAGATAGGATTTTCTTGCAATTCATAGATCATAGCTTAGAATAGCTTCTTTATTTTCATTTTATCCCAGTGTAATAAGGAGTTAGTCAGTGATTATAGCAACAACATCAGCAACAACAAGTCCTGGTAGTTTCAAACTAGCAGACCTTCCCGAACTACACTGACCTGATTCCTGTTTAGCCCAGGATATGTAGGCAACCTCTGAAGCAGGGTACGGTCAAAAAGTTTTTCAAAATGCTTCTTACAGAATATGCAAGTGGGCAAAAATCTCTCATTGCTGCTCACTTATGTTTGCACTGAAATTCTTCGTCCCGAGCAAAGAGGGGCAGTTGTGAGCACGTGATTTTTGCCGTGAGCAATTAAATTCCAATATGAATATAAAAATAATACAAAAATAGTTTTTGGTGTGCAATTGTGTAATTTATTTGAAATACTTGTGTGTTTGTTTTAAAAATAAAGTTGAAATTAAAATTACAAAAAGTAATCAATTGGAGAATATCACAAAAATACGAAAATTTAGAAAAATCAACAAAATACAAAAATACCGGAAAATAGAAGAAAAATGGAAAAAATATCAGAAAATTAAGGAAAAATCAGAAAAATAGAAAATAAAAGAAATATAACAATTGAAAATAAATACAAAAATAGAAATATAAAATACAAAAAGAAAATACAAGAAATAATTAAAATGCAAGCTAAAAATGTAAAATACAATATTTGGGCTACATAAATAAAGAAATACATACATATATTAGGCCCAAGCACACCAGGCCCAAAAGACAAGCCTGGTCTGCCTAGGCTCGAGGCCAAACGACGCCGTATGAGCAAAATAAATCTCAACCATTGAACAAATGAATCTAACCGACCAGATGAGGCGGTCCTATTGAAAATTAAACGACATCGTGAAAGGAACTAATCTGGGCCGTTTAATAGGGATGATCAAACGGATGACACTAAGTCTCGTTAAAAGCCAAACGACGTAGTATAGTGAAACAATCTTAGCCGTCCAAACTCAATATCCAACGGACATGAAGAATCCTCTCACTTAGCCAAACGATGCCGTCTAGAGGCAAAGGATCCTGGCCGTTGATCTTGGTTAATCCAAGGGCTCGGAATCCACGAGACATGATGGGTATAAATACCCCAGTCTCCCTCTCAATATCAGTGTATACACACATATACAATATAGAGCAAAACCCTTGCCGCCTCTTTTATCTTCTTCTTCTTCCTTAGTCTCCCATAGAGACTTGCCGGCCGGCCTATCACAACCATCATCTCCGGCTCAGGCGAGCCATTAACACCTTACCCTTTACCCACAAACCCTGTAACCAGCATTAAAAGTCCACCAAACCAAAGACCCCCTTCTTCTTGAAACTCCGGTCGCCGGAACCCTAGCCGGCGACCTTACCAACTATGAACTAGCCTCTGAGACTAACACCCTAAGACTACCTTGAGGTGATCTATCACCCCATCTAGGTGGCTAGTCTCGAATATCGCCGGAACTTCTTGAATACAACAAAAAGACTCGCCGGAACCCTACTTCGGCGAGCACCCAAAAACAACCCTACCTCCAAACCACTATACCAAGCCCCCAGACTACCCTACATACACGAAAAATTGAACCCACATCCTTATCTGAGAAGTCCAACACTCAAAAGACCAAACGTCTTCAGAGTCTTGAAAAAATGAAAAAAAAGAGAAAGAAGAAAAGAAATAATAAAGAAGAAAAAAAGAAAGAAAGAAAGAAAAAGAACAAAAGGAAAAAAGCCCTAAAAGCTAAGTTTACTATCTCTGTTTTTATTTTTCTTGTTTGCTGATTCTGAAAATGTTTTCTTGGCATGCCTATGATATTCTTATGAACTTGTTTCTCTTGCATGTTTGAAGAACAATAATTTATCTCTGTTTGTGTGAATCTTACACATGCCTAAGTCTGCTAAAGTGTTCTTAGGGTTTTTAATGTTTATCACGCATGAATCATGAGTAAATAAGCCTACTTATGTGTTTGTTCATCATGCTCTGTCTAAAATTGTGTTATGATTAGTTGGGATTCAGCCATTATCAAACTTCACCTCTGAGTTCTGATTTATTGAAACTTAATTTGCGATTAAGGCTGTATGTGCAAAATAACATAAAACTGGCTATATTTGTAACCCGATTCATTTTTGAGTCCATTCTGAATCTTTGGATGCTTTTGTGGGTTGGGTTATGAGTGCAAAGGTTCTTGGGTTATTTCTGAAGGTTAAGTATGTGGTTATTTTTGAAAGTTAAGTATGTGGTTATTTCTGAAAGATAAAGTCTGGTCGTTAAGTGGCTATCTATGTTATTTATTAGCTATTTCTTAAAAACTACTTCTGTTTGACTGTGCTTTTAAGTATTTGGTCGTTAAAAGGTTATCTCTGTTAATTAAATGACCATAATTCTACCAAAAGGCTATGTGTTAAATAATGGTTTGGGTCTGATGACGTTGGCTAAATATGAAAGGGGTTTGGGGTCTTGAATTGGCTAAGTCTTAAAACATCTATAAGAAGTGGTTACTAATTAAATAATTCATAACCCTAGCTCTACCAGACCTTAGTAGGTCGGGTAATTTGAAATAAATAATAAGGGTATAACAGGAATAGTAAATGGCATTCTTGAAGATTTAATAGAGCCTATAAGGCTAAAAATGACTTTAGTGCCTAGTATTTCTGTACTTACCTATAAAACAAAGGACAAACTGGCCATAATTAAAAGGCATTCCTGTAACAAACCTTAGCAAGTGAGGGTAACTTAGTAAAATACACCTAATAAAATACTATAGAATTGCCTAGAACCTTCTAGCAAGGGCTCTAAGACATTTCGATACACATTTAATGAACTAAACTGTAAATAATTTAAAGAATAAGGGGAGGGAAATGAAATTAACTTATTTGAATTTCCCCCAATTCCCCCCAACAAATCAGTCTATAAATAAGCTATTAATATGCCTGAAGAGGGGGTTCAGTTCTGAGGGTTAGAATTCGAATATCTGAAAAAAAGGTTCAGCCCTGAAATTTAGAAATAGAGGTTACAACCTAGGTCCAGATTTTCAAATTGAAAAGGATTCCATATACTATAGCTCTTAGCTGATTAACTTGGGTGTTAATTTGGGATTCCTGCAGGGTCTAATATTCTTCAATCCATCTGGACTTTTGTTTGAACTCCTTGATTCTGCTTTGTTGATCTGCTGGATTTCTATATTTGGGATTCTGTTAGCTGTTACTGTGATTGACCTATCTCATTGTTGTTGTTGTTCTACCGTTATTATCTGCTGGTTATTCTTCTTCTTCAAAGCCCTAGACTCATAGACTTATTTTGAATCAGGTACACATCTATTTTCTGGAGATTGTAATCGAGATTTTGATGAAGAAATGAAGCTTGATTATTTTGATAATGTCATTCATATTTCTTATATTTTAGCTGTAGTTAATTTGTGGATTCCTTTGTAATTATTTAGGAATGGCTGTAATAACTAACAGCTATATGAATTTGATCTAGATTAGAGTAGAGTGGCTAGTATAGTAGTTAAACGTAATTAGATATAGCCATCACTTAATTCAAATTTAAAATAATCTAATACAAAGTTAATACACCTATAAAACTGGTATATAAATTGATACTTAACTACTTTTGTTAGTTAAATTCCGAATCAAGATTGAATTAATCTAGAAAAAGGAAATGAGTAGATTAAGTTCAAATTGTATTGTCGTCTAGTTTCACTGGAAAATGATTTATTTATAGATTAGTTTTACAGTTTTGTAATTGTTAATAACTCAAGCCTGTTTAGTTAATGTTTCGACATTGTTTTCCTTTAGTTAAAATTAAGTAATAAAATAAGTTTATAACTAGTATCATAATAATTACCTAATTAACTGGAATAATAGCACTAATATAAAATTTCTGTTCTTAGAATGTTCAATTAGTTATTAGAATATGAAATTAGTAGTGATTGAGATGTAATTTGATACCTTCTGAAATAATATGAATTTTATTGATTTTTTCTATCATTTGAGAAACATTTGCTTAAATACTATTTTGAAGTTAAAAGCCTGTTCTGTATTTCGTCCACCTACTCTGGACCTAGTCATGAATACAGGCCTAGATTTGATTAACGTAACATCTGAGTTCTCAAGTAGAGGCAATAGCAGACACTGGGCTACAGATAACCGTCTGTTCCAATATGGACTGTTAGAGTAGTCCAAAAGTCTAGGCCCAGTAGTAAATAAATGGCCAGGACCTTGATATCATAAGCCTAAAAAATAACACAAAAGCAATATCCAAATTAGGGAGAAAAAACATAATAGAATAACATAGTATACGATTAAGTTTGGACTTTTAAAAAATAAGGGATGAGCCTCGTCTTGAAAATGAAAAGATACACGGGGCCCCCATACGAATTTTAATATAAAGTGTTAGACTCGGAAGGACCATTTAGCAAATTTCACGGTCTTTCCTAAAGTTAATAAGACGTAGACGCTATAGGCGCGACTAAAATATACATTCTTAATATGAGTGCACATTTATGTTACTCAAATATCAAATCCCTGCGAAGCTGAAATGCACTAAAGTCATAGGCGTACTGGTTGCGATGTGACTCGAAATGCATTTTCGTGACGTCGCAAGTCTTTAAAAATAACAAAGCGGGATATTAACATTTGTAAAAAGCATATAAAGAAATCAAATAGGACAAATACAGCAGTTGAGCGACCGTGCTGGAACCACGAAATTCGGGAGTGCCAAACACCTTCTCCCGGGTTAACAGAATTCCTTATACAGATTTCTAGTTTCGCGGACTCTTAAAATAGAGTCATATTTCCTCAGATTCGGGATTAAACCGGTGACTTGGGACACCATTATCTTTCGAAGTGGCGACTCTAAAATTTAAATAAATCACGTTCCGATTGTCCTTAAAGTGGAAAAACGCCTTCCCTGTTGTTGTTATTATATCCTTTCTTGGGGTGTATTAGTAAATAACGGGGTATACTTTATCTAAAAAAGTAGTAAAAAGGGAGGTGTGAAACCTGTGCCATGGCCACGCCCTGCCATGTCCTGTGATGCCCTAATACGTCCTGACACGTTCCATGGCCATGTGCTGACACGTCCTGACCCGTGCCATGTCATGTGACGTCCTGACATGTCCTGTGGCCACGTGATATGACATCCAGACACATCCTGATCCATGCCATGCCCATGCCCTACCATGTCCTGTGACGTCCTGACACGTCTGGACATGTGCCATGGCCATGTCCTGACACATCCTGACCCGTACCATGCCCATGTCCTGCAATGTCCTGACACGTTCTGTGGCCATGTACTGCGACGTCCTGACATGTCCTGACCCGTTACATGCCCATGCCCTGCCATGTCCTGCTATGTCTTGACACATCTTAACATGTGCCATGGCAATGTCCTAACACGTCTTGACCCGTGCTATGCCCACGTCTTGCCATGTCCTGCGACGTCCTGACACGTCTTATGGCCATGTGCTGCGACGTCCTGACCCGTGCCATGCCCACGCCCTACCATGTCTTATGACGTCCTGACACGTGCTATGGCCTTATCTTGACATGTCCTGACCCGTGCCATGCCCAAGTTCTTCCATATCCTACAACATCCTGACACATCCTAAAACGTGCCACAGCTATGTCATGACATATCCTAACCCGTGCCATGCTCCTGCAACATCCTGACACGTCCTGACCCGTGCCATGGCCATGCCCCACCATGTCCTGCGACGTCCTGGCACGTCCTGAATCGTGCCATGGCTATGTCCTGGCATATCTTGACCATTGCCATGCCCACGTCTTGACATGTCCTGTGATGTCCTCACACGTCATGTGGCCACGTACTGTAACGTCCTGACCTATGCCATGCCCACGCCCTACCATGTCCTATGACATCTTGACACGTCCTAACGCGTGACATGGCCATGTACTGACACGTCCTGACATGTGCCATGCCCACGTCCTGCCAATCCTGCGACATCCTAACACGTCCTAAAATGTGCCATAGCCATGTCATGACATGTCCTGACCCATGCCATGTCCACGTCCTGCTAAACGTCCTAGCATATCTTCTGGCTATGTCCTGACATGCCCTGACCCGTGCCATGGCCATGCCCTGCCGTGTCTTGTTACATCCTAATATGTCCTGAACCATGCGATGGCCATGCCTGTCACGTCCTAACCCGTGCCATGCCCACGTCCTGCTATGTCCTGACCCGTGCACATCCCGTACGTATGGGGCAAAGTTCAGTACATGTCAATTGCCATTGGTTGTTTTGGGCAACATCGGGAGGCGAAATCTCTCATGGCGGCCGATGGCTTTTTGTAATGGAACAACAAGGCGTCGTGCCAGTAGCAGCGAAAGGTGCCATTAGCATGGGGCAAAGCTCAATTAATTGTCGATTGCCATTGGTTGTTGTGGCTTATGTCTGGCATTCCTTCAATCCCCTATTCGTGCTTCAACCCGCTACGACATCCTGGCACGTGCCATGGCCATGTCCTGAAACATCCTGACTCACTCCATGCCCACGTCCTGCCATCTCCAGCAACATCCTAACACGTCATGTGGCCACGTCCTGCAATGCCCTGCCCCTTCCCTGGCCACACTCTGCCATGTCCTGTGACGCCCTGACACGTGTCATAGCCATGCCTGACACGTCCTTACCCGTGCGACGCCCACATCCTGCCATATCCTGCGACGTCCTGACACGTCTTGTGGCCACGTCTTGTGACATCCTGACATGTCCTGACATGTGGTGACCCATGACATGGCACCGCCCTGCCATGTTCTACAACATCCTAACATGTTCCATGGCCATGTCCTGACACGTGCCATGTCCACGTCCTGCCATGTCCTACGACGTCCTGACATGTCCTGTGGTCACATGCTACGACATCCTAACACGTGCCGACTCATGTTATGCCCACGCCCTGCCATGTCCTGTGATGTCCTGACATGTGCCATGGCCATGTCCTAACACATCCTAACCCATGCCATGCACACGTCATGCCATGTCGTGCCACGTCCTGACACGTCCTAAAACATGCCATAGCCATGTCATAACACGTCCTGACCTATGCCATGCCCACGTCCTGCGATGTCCTTCAACGTCCTGACACATCCTTTAGCCACGTGCTGCAACGTCCTATCATGTCCTGACACGTGCCATGGCCATGCCTTGCCATGTCCCGCGATGTCCTGACATGTTGTGAAACGTGCCATGGCCCTGCCCTGACATATCCTGACTTGTGCCATGCCAACATCCTAACCCGTGTGCATCCCGTTCGCATGAGTGGAAGTTAAATAGATGTCAATTTCCATTGGTTGTTTCGGGCAACATCGGGAGGCGACATCGCTCGTGACGGCTGATGGCTTTTTGCAATGGAATGGCAACGCATCGTGCAAGTAGCGCCGAAAGGTACCGTGTGCATAGGGCGAAGTTCAGTTAATTGCCGATTTTCATCGGTTGTTATGGATTGTGTCTGACGTTGCTTCAACCCCATATTCGTTCTTCAACCCCCTAAGACGTCCTGACACGTGCCTTGGCCATGTACTAACACGACCTGACCCATGCCAAGTAACGATCCAATGTATTTCACAATTTTACAAATATGAGCGAGTTTATGTTAATTAGCTAAGGATAATAATTCTTAATTAGCTTCTTACGAAGAATAACAAGACTCCCTAATTGAATTATCCCTAAAACAATTAGAAGATTAAGCACACCCAGAATGGCTACAAGTAGTTCAATCCTATCCTTAGGTAGAATTTATAAAATGAGGGTTAATGCCTCAAGTTCTTGTTAATTAATCTTTCCCAACACCAAATTACATTTCCCAAAATTAATTTAGAGTTAATGGGCGAGTCCTAGGGTTAGCTAATCCCTTTGGAAACATTAAATATCAAGAATAATTAAAGTAACAATAACTCACTTCATAAATATATAAAAATCATTCAATACATAAGCACAACAAGGTATTTAATCCACACTTTAAATATGAATATTTCCATAAACAAGATTCAAGTGATTGTAATAAATACTACATACTTAAATATTTCAATACAAAGCAAGAAAATGGAGAAATAAACATAAATGTTTAAGAAAATCTTAACCACAAGCTTCAATCTTCATGATCCAAGTGTGTGTGCAAAACCCTAGCTTCCAAAAATGTTCTCTCTAGTTCTAAGAACTGAAAATAAGCCAAATATTCTTTACAAATGAGCCTAATTGGGTATTAAATGGTTTGGGGATCAAATGTGTGAAATTCCAGAATTCCCCATGCCTGAAGCACGATTCACGCAATTGCGAACAAAAGTTCACAATTCCCAAACTTACCCAGATTGTCCAGGTTCGCATTTGTGAAGTCCTCTTTGCATTTGCAAAGGTTGACTACTTCAGTTGACCTCACATTTGCGATGGTTGATTCTTTAAGTTGACTTCGCATTTGCGAAGTCCTTCTTCACATTTGCAATGGTTGACTCATTCAGTTGACTTTGCATTTGCAAAGTCCTTCTTCGCATTTGCGATGGTTGAGTTTTTCAGTTGACTTTGCATTTGGGAAGTCCTTCTTCGCATTTGCGACCCCTGAGGGCATTGCCCAAATTATTCTCTCTTTTTGGCTTTTGACTTCTTTTCACTTGGTTTCTTCACCGTTACTTCTGAATCACAATCACCCTGTAAAATAGAAGTAAATGACATTAAAAATATGATTTTATCACTCAAACATAACAAAATCATACATTTAAAGTCAAGCTAAGTTGGTAACATACCGACTTATCAACGTCGTGACACGTCCTAACACTTGCTATGGCCATGTCCTGACACGTCCTGACCCGTTCCATGCCAACGTCCTGCCATGTCCTGCGACTTCCTGGCACATCCTGTGGCTACGTCCTACGACATCCTGACATGTCCTGACCCGTGTCATGCCATGCCCTGCCATGTCCTGCAACATCCTGACATGTCCTATGGCCACATCCTGTAACGTCCTCACATGTCCTGACCAGTGCCATGTCCTGCAATGTCTTGACACATCCTAAAACGGGCCATTTCCGTGTCCTAACACCTCCTGACCCATGTCATGCCCACGTCCTACCATGTCCTAACCCATGCGCTTGGGGTGAAGCTTAGTAGATGTAAATTGCCATCGGTTATTGGGGGCAACATCGGGAGGTGACATCGCTCTTGATGGCTGATGGCTTTTTGTTATGGAACATCAACGCTTCGTGCAAGTAGCGCTGAAAGGTGCCGCACGCATGGGGCAAAGATTAGTTTATTGCCGATTGCCATCGGTTGTTATGGATTGTGTCTGGCATTGCTTCAACCATCTATTCATGCTTCAACCCCTTATGACGTCCTGATACATTCCATAGCCATGTCCTGACATGTCCTGACCCGAGCCATGCCCATGTCCTGCCATGTCTTGCGACAACCTGACACATCCTATGGCCACGTGCTGCGACTTCCTAACACTTCCTGACTAGTGCCATGCCCACACCCTACCATGTCTTGCGACGTCCTGACACGTGCCATGGCCATGTTTTGACAGGTCTTGACCCGTTCCATGCCTACAACTTGCCATGTCCTGTGACGTCCTGACACATCCTGTGGCCACGTCTTGCAACGTCCTGACACATCCTGAGCCGTTCCATGCCCACGCCCTACCATGTCCTGCAACATCCTCCCACATCCTGACAAGTGTCATGGCCATGTCCTAACAAGTCTTGAACCGTGCCATGCCCATGTTCATCCATGTCCTGCGACGTCTTGACACGTCCTGCAGCCACGTGCTGCGATGTCCTGACACGTCCTGACCCGTGCCATGGACACACCCTGCCATGCACTGTGATGTCCTAACACATCCTATGGCCATGTCCTGCGATGTCCTGACACGTCCTGATATGTTCCATGGCCATCGGGTGGCGACATCGCTCGTGATGGCTTATGGATTTTCAAAATAAAATGGCAACGCATCGTGCAAGAAGCGCCGAAAGTTGCCATGCGCATGGGGTGAAGCTTAGTTAATTGCCGATTGCCATCGGTTGTTATGGATTATGTCTGGCATTTCTTCAACCCTCTATTCATGTTTCAACCTCCTATGACATCCTGACACGTGCCATGGCCATGTCCTGACATGTCGTAACCATTGCCATGTCTACGTCCTGCCATATCCTGCGGCATCCTATGGCTACGCCCTGACTCATGCTACGGCCATGCCCTACCATGTCCTGACATGTCCTGAAAGGTACCATAGCCATGTCATGACACGTCCTGACCCGTGCCATGCCCACATCCTGCCATGTCCTGCGACATCCTGACACATCCTGTGGCCACGTCCTGCAACATCTTGACACGTCCAGAACTGTGCTATGGCCATGTCCTAACACATCCTGACATGTGCTATGGCCATGTCTTGACTTGTTCTAACCCGTTCCATGCCCACGTTCTGCCCTGTCCCGCGGCGTCTTGACACATCCTGTAGCCACGTGTTGTGATGTCCTCACACGTCCTGACCTGTGCCATGCCAATGCCCTTCCATGTTCTGTGACATCCTAACACGTCATAACATGTGTCATGGCCATGTCTTGACACGTGCTAACCCGTTCCATGCCCACGTCCTGCCATTTCCTGCAACGTCCTCACATGTTTTGTGTCCATATCCTGTGATGTCCTAACATATCCTAACCCGTGCCTCAGAGCGAGTTTATCGTCAGTTTGGCATGCTGCAACCTATACCTCCTCATCCTTCATGGCATCCCACACATTATGAGAGGGATGATCGTAGCAGGGTGGACGACACCTTTTTAGGCTGGCTCCAGACTCATCTGGGCATTTGGGATAGCCAAGGTGATTTGATCCCACCTCCACAGCACTATCCTATTGCAGGGTATCTAGCATGGTATCGTACAGTGTCCCGTCTATTTGTCGGCAACCCAGTGCATCAGGTAGATGGGCGGTACGTCTCATACGCCGGGAGACACGAGGCTCTAGTAAGTTTTATGTTATATTTAATAATGTACATATAATGTTGTGAGTTAAACCTAGTTTACATTATTTACTTTTGTGCAGGCAATTGGATTGCATGCCGTCCACCGTATGGGGCGGGAGATGCAGGATTATGCGCACGATCTAGTGGCCATTATAGATTATGGTCGTCGATTCATGGCAGTGGTTTCCGAGACACTAGAGCGTGCCAGATCGGATCAACACTTGGCACATGAGGCTGATTATGTTGATCCAGCCACATACCAGTGAGGTCGTGGTATTTCATGACCTGCTGGTGCCAGACGACCTGCTGGCCGATGACCAGGTGCTGCCCGGCGACCTCGTGCTGCCCGAGGACTTGGTGTCCAGCAAGATGCTCCCGATGAGGCCGGTGATGCTCCCGGTGATGAGACGGACATTCCGTCTTACAGCCTTGGTATATACGACACTGCAGGCCCTTCACAGATGACCCCACATGGTCCA
Source organism: Nicotiana noctiflora (assembly GCA_032618575.1). Classification (NCBI taxonomy): domain Eukaryota; kingdom Viridiplantae; phylum Streptophyta; class Magnoliopsida; order Solanales; family Solanaceae; genus Nicotiana; species Nicotiana noctiflora. Next base: position 252,286 of record JASVEL010000369.1, on the reverse strand, counting down.
TTATTGATCACGGGCTCTGATTTTCAAGCAGCGGATTGGGGTGCATACTACCCCGGCCCATCTACCACATCTGAGGGTGCACCGACCAGGGATATATCCAATGGCCGCCGGCTGAGTTTTGGGATCTCTTCGCATGCTCAGGTATGAGTTTATTACTTCTGAATATGAATTTTCTTTTAACTATAACTTATTTTATTTATTACATTATAATAATCTTCTTGTTCAGGCTTCAGTTGACGATGCGACAGATGACTACATACACGATCCAGACACTATGATGGTAAGATAATAAAACTGTTAATTATAAATTATTATGTGCTTTTATAAACTAATTTTTACTTTATTATGTAGTATTCTGCTGGACCTGACAGCACGACTGCTGCATGTCATCATGAGCCACATCCAGCTATTAGGAGGAAATTCGATAATGATGATCTTGATAGCGTACCTGGACGGGCGGGGATGCGCCTGAGGCCTGCTTTGAAGCACACACAGTGCGGGACACATACAAGATAGTTACTTTTTATCTTGTATATGTTGTAAATAATATTTTTTGTGAAAACAATATTTAATTAAATATATCTATTAAATTTTTTAGTTCATCATTTGTTTTATTATTTCGTTTTTAGTTCATCATTTGTTTTATTATTTCGTTTATTGTTTCGTATTTAATTATTTCGTCTATTAATACATAATATTTAACTTAAACTTAAATTATTAGAACACAAACACAAACACAAACATAATATAATAAGAATGACAAACACACAAATGAACTAAACACATAGTAGGAATTATTTATTCCACACTTCCATTTACTCTACGTTCTAACCACTTAAATTGTTCAAGCAATTGTTGTTTAATATGACACTTAGCAGGCAATATAAAAAAGTTCTTATAATTCTCTCGGGGTGGTGAGAAATGCTGTAGAATTTAGGCCCGGGTGGTGAGAAATGCTGTAGAATTTAGGCCAGGTTGGTTATACAACGCCACCTATTCAGGCGTTGTACTGTTCAGTGAATCAATAACGTACAACGCCTGAATAGGTGGCGTTGTACATAAACTCCATTACACAACGCCACTTAATGTGGCGTTGTACACTAACGGAGCCGTTACCGTTAGTATACAACGCCACATAAAGTGACGTTGTATATACATATGTCACATTTTTTTTAAAAACGTAAAAACGTTCTTTTTTTAAAAATTAACAACACTTTGGTTCCGGACTCCATTAATTTATCTTAGTAGAGAAAAAAGGAAATCACAATATATCTTCTTTTTTTTTCACCCGATATCAAGCATCCACATTAGAATTCGACTAGATCCAAATTCGCACTGAAATTTTTTATATTTGTGGTAATACACTCCCTAACAAAAACAATCTCATACCGAGAACTCTAATCCAAAATCTCTAATTAAGAATGAAGAAATACTTATTGACTCCACCGTAACCTACGTTGGTCACAATATATCTTTAATACACAAAAGTACAAAGCAGAAATTTTTTTCATAAGAGAAGTCAAGGGTGTTGAAAAATCTAATATTCTGCTGAATACTATTTGTTTACTGATTAGTTTCAGACGGGAAGATATTTTGGTTTAAAATGATGTAGAAATTTGAGGCTCATATTTTGATCCAAGCTCCTTATTGCCTTCTACATATGTTCTTTCCTCTAATGTCGACACCTTTGTCACTTTTGGTGCATTAAAAATCTTAAATTACAGCTTTGGTTTATTCATACTTGGTCTTCATCTGGTTCTAATTTTCTATGGTTCAACTTTGATTTTTATTTCTTCTTTCATGTAATGTTTGCTTCTGTGTGTATCTGTTTTGTTATATCCTCCAAAATCTCGGTTTTTTTTCTATGGGGAGACAAGTAGTAGGCCTTCCTTCATTTAGTTAGTATTTTAAATATCAGTTATTGGCAAGATATGATTAGTATTTGGTTATCATAATTTACTTACCTATTACGTTGTGGGGATGAGGAAAGATCGAACTCATTAACGATTGAATTTCCTACATGACTTAAGAATTGAGCTTAATGAGCGTGAAATCTTTCGGAGTATGCGTTCGCGCAACTTCGGCCAAAGAGGTGGTGGGAGTGTTCATTTTGGTGCTTGAGGTTTTCTGATTCCAGTTTCTGTTCGTTTGAGCGAGACGACATAAGGCCTCGAGGTCCATTCTAATCTTATTTCTGTTGATTGATATTTCAGTAATTTGGTGTTGACATTGCTTATTGTCTGTTGACCTTCGTGCTAGTTTGGACGTGAAAAATGATGGGAAAATGATGTCTCCTGAGTTTTAAAGTATTCTATTATGTAAAACATGGTATTAGTTCCTCACTCAATTTTTGTTGGTTTCCTGTCTAAGATTTGCTGAAGTGTGCAAAGCGTTTCGGCAAACATTGTGCCTAATTACTTGAAATATATTGAGTTCCTCCAAAATCAATGATGCTTATGTTTATTACACTTCTAAGTTTGCTACGTTAATTTTCTTTTGGCTTGGTGAATTTTTGGCACTATAAAATTCTTTGGAGCAAAAAATAGTATTGGCTTGATTCCTTTGTTAATGGTTGATTTTCGTAGTTCAATTTTTAAATGTGCCACATTGCTTGAGCCAGTGATGCCTTAGGTGTGCCATGATCACACAACAATTGTGACAAACTAAGAAGGCAGATGAGTGCTTAGTGAAATCTAGTATAATTTAGGCATGTTCTTAATAAATACACTATTGCAGTTGTAAACACGCTCGCGTGACATGATCACGATTCCTAAAAAAAAATTGGAGTATGCGTTCCCGCAACTTTGACCAACCTTCCTTAATAATAAAATAGGTTACATTTTTTGTATTTTAGTTCATCAAATCGCATATAATCTTGTATAAATTTCTTATGGGTTAAACTAAAACTTTTTTTTTAGAATATCGTTTAGCACTGTTAAAATACGATTGTGGTTGCGTATACGTTCGCGAAGTATGATCACAAATCCTAAAATCAATTCAAAGTATGCGTTCGCGCAACTTTAATCAATCTCTCTTAATACTAAAATGGGTTACGAGCTATTAATTAATTTTAGTAGTTTAAGGTGTGTCATTCACTATTAAATCACATATGGCCTTCGTGTAAATTTTACAACCTGGATGTCAAAAAGAATAATATTTCGTACAAAATCCTTCATAGCCAACTTAAATACTATCCTAATTAGGTATATACTCGCGTAACATGATTACGAATTTTTTTAAAAAAAAAAAAAAATTGGAGTATGCGTTAGCGCAAACTTGGCCAAACTATTTCTTAATAAACAAACAACGCGATATTATTTGTGGACACGTTCGCGTGGCATAATTTGACATGTAAAAAAGAATGAGTTTACGTTCGCGTAATTCAATTCTTTAAATACGAATAATTTAAGTAAATTAAAAGCGGTAAAAAGATAAATACACATAGGTTTTAAAATTAGTAATTAAATATTTTTAATAAGCAAAGTATGATCAAAGCGACCGTGCTAGAACCACGGAACTCGGGAATGCCTAACACCTTCTCCCGGGTTAACATAATTCCTTACTTAGAATTTCTGGTTCGCAGACTTCATTTGGAAAGTCGAAATTTTCTCGATCCGGAATTTGAATAAATCGGTTACTTGGAGCACCATAATTTATTCCAAGTGGCGACTCTCAAATAAATGGAATAATCCCGTTTCGAATATTGTCACTTAAATTGGAAAAGCTCCCCCGCCCGTTCTCTACCCCCCGGGCAAGGGGGCACGCCAAAAGGAGGTGTGACACATGCCCACGCCCTGCCATGTCATGTGATGTCCTGATACGTGCCATGGCCATGTCCCGACATGTCCTGACCCGTGCCATGCCCACGTCATGCCATGTCCTGCGACGTCCTGACACATTGATAATAGGTAAATATGACTATAATTATGCCCTAAATAATCACACTTTGTTATGATATTAAGGTTGTTTATGAGGACAAAATGCTTTGATTAGTGTTTGTTTGTGTGTTATAGGTACATGTGATACAATGAATGCTAAGAAGAGCTATTTTGGAGTCATATGTTGATGAAAAGGCCAAGAGAAGAGCTAAAGTGAAAAGAGCTGGAAGAAGCAGAGAAAAATCAGCAAGACTGTTCATCCGCGGTTCATTCGCGGCCGCGGATGAACCGCGAATAATGAAGCTCTATGAAGTTTGCTGTTCGCGGTCCGCTCGCGGCCGCGAACGAACCGCGGAAGGCGACGCAACAGTACTCCTAATTGTACTCAAACTTAGTTTTTTAGCCCTAAAACCTCTATATAAACCCCTAGTTTGCCCAATATTCTTTATGATTTCAATTATTATTCTTGTTTCTTTAAGCATGAGTAGCTAAATCCTTTTCTAAGGTTTTGATGGAACCTATTGGGTGATGAACTTGTCGTTTATGTGATTACAAATTGTGACTTAGATTTCTATTTGTTCAACTTCATTCTTGTTGTAGTTAATTGGTAGGATCCCCAATTAGCTGTGCCTATTTAGTGTGCATAACTTGGAAAAGAGTGCATATTTAGGTTTATTGTTGAACAACACCATACCTAGGTTATTGGAGGAATCTATAACTTTAGGCGTAAAGACGGGGTTAGGAATAACGAAGTCTTGGGTGCAATATTAAGTGAACTATTCAAATTAAAGCTAGCTAGGGTAGCTCGAGAGAGTGCACTAGTAAATTATTGTAATTGCTCGGGAGAGGGTTACGGTACAAATAGCGTTCACGATTGATAGAATATATTGACAATTTGTATGAGCATAACGATAAGGGATTCCATCAATAGGGGAAATCAATACCTTAATCTTTCTCCATATTATTTTACTCAACATTCAATTCTTTCTTTTAAGACTTTTTAGTTCTTGCAAAAGTAGTTAGTCGAAACACTCACAAACATATTCGAAATTTTGGGAACTTGATTCGGAAGTGTTCTTAGGTTGTGAAAGTTGCAATTGGTAGGTTAATTCTCTGTGGGATCGATTCTGGACTTATTTGACCAGGTTATATTGACTACGACTGTTGTTTGGACGTGAATCAATTTTGGCACCGTTGCCGGGGAATTAACGGAATTATCAATTGCCATTGACAGAACTTCAAGATTCTTGTTTATTCAGGTTCTTTCTACACTTTACATTGAATATTTTGATGGTTGTTGATTTGGGTACTCAGGTGCATGCCTAGAAAATCTGCAAGGACTGGAGAACTAATTGAAGGACTCTCAGACCCCGAGCAAACTTTCCGGGCACGTAACAAGGCTATCAAACAAATTCAGCAATCTCAACAACCAATCAAACTAGACTTCGACATGGGTGACGTAAACGAACCAAACCAGCAAGCTTGGTTAAATATGCAAGAGGCGCAGGAGGCACGAGAAGGAGTACTATATGACTGGGCACAACCCACAGCGGATAATTTGGCAACTGCCATAGTTGTGCCAGCAATTCAAGCTGAGTCTTTCCAGATCACTAAAGACATGCTTCACTTGTTGCAAAACAAGGGATTATTCTCCGGGTCTCAGGTTGAAGATCCATAGCAGCACCTAAAGAACTTTCTCTTAATATGCCACAGAGGCAACCGAATGTAACTCCGGAAGCTATCAGATTATTACTCTTTCCGTTCTCAGTTACAGGAGCAGCACAGATATGGCTAAGCTCACTCCCAATAAACTCCATTGCAACTTGGGATGAGTTACTCAAACAATTCCACAACAAGTTTCATCCACCTAACAAAACAGCTCAACAAATTGATGAGATTGTGAGCTTCAAGCAGAAACCAATGGAAACATTACATGAAACTTGGGGCAGATTCAAGGGTCCTCATTATGGGATTCCTGAGCAGATGTTGGGCCAAATATTCTACATGGGGCTTTCAGACAGCATGAAGAACATTGTAGATGCTTCAGCAGGTGGGGCTTTTCCGAGCAAGACTTGGAGAGAGGGCCAAAATTTGCTAGACAAGATGGCTCAAAATTCCGGGTGGACGTCCAGGAATGCTCCTATCACACTAGTGGTACACTCTGTACCTCTGGATCCATCCAACACTCTAGAAGAGAACATGGCAACTTTATTGACACAAATGAGCATCCTGACAAAGAAGGTGGAAGAATCAGGGGTTAAGCAGTAGGTTCACATTGTAGATACTACCAATGCTAGTTTATGCACATCTTGCACTAGCCAACACATAGGTAATCCATGGGCTACAGACTAAGAACATCATCATCAGCAGGAGGATATGAACTATGTGGCTAACTATGGAGGGCAGCGACAAGGTAATCAAAACTGGGGCCAACAGGCTCCAATGCAGTACAGACCTCCCCAGCCACAATTTAATACAGCAGGTATGTGGCCACCACACAACATGGCCCCATATACTAGACCTCAGAATTTCGGCAATCAGTAGCAGGGATATCATCCACCTCCACAACTACATGGGGGTAGACATGACGATGGGTTCGCAGAATTGAAAGCTATGATGCAGAAGGTAATTGGGTGAAATACCAAAACAAATGAGAGGATAGATGCACATGATGTCGCCATCAAGAATATTGAATTACAGGTGGGTCAGATTGCTATGTCTCTCAACAATCATCCTCAAGGGACATTGCCTGCAGATACACAAACAAACCCAAAGGACAAAGTCCCAAAGCAGATGATGGCAGTGACTCCGAGAAGCGGTAGAGATCTTGATGCCGAGAATGAAAGTGAGAAAATCGACAGACAGGCTGAGACATCCACTCCATTGCCCATTGAACTGGATGAGTCCACAGGGTTGACAGAAGTCACAGTCCAGCCAATTGCTGAAAATAAAGAAGCAAAACAGGGAACGGAGAAAGTAGCTGAACAGGTAGAGCAGCAGATTAATGAGAAAGTGATAGAAAAAGAAAAGTCCCAAGTCACCGGGAAGAAGAGGCCTCCACCACCATTCCCCCAAAGGTTGGCCAAACACCAGAAAGAAGAGCAATACAAAAAGTTCTTTGAAATGCTCAAGCAAATCCAGGTAAACATTCACTTAATTGAAGCTTTAAAAGAAATGCCTGGTTATGCTAAGATGATGAAAGATTTGATGTCGTGGAAATTTGATTTCCAAGACTTGGCCACCGTAACACTTACCCAGACTTGTAGTGCAGTGGTCTCCAGACCCATTGCTGAGAAGCTATCTGATCCAGGTAGCTTCACCATCCCATGCACTATAGGGAATTATGCCTTTACCAAGGCTTTGTGTGATTTGGGGGCAAGCATTAATCTCATGCCCGTAGTCATTTATAAGAGGTTAGGCATTGGGAGAGTCAGGCCCACCTTTATGCTTTTACAGCTTGCTGAAAGGATGGTTAAACGTCCATTTGGTATTATAGATGATGTGCTTATTCAGGTTGGGAAGTTCGTGTTTCCCGCCGATTTTGTTATTCTTGATTGCAAGGTCGACGAAGAAATTCCCATAATCCTAGGAAGACCATTCCTAGCCACCGGGAGAGCAAAAATTGATTGTGAAACTGGGGAACTCAAGATGAGGTTGAATGATGAGGAGATCTTATTCAATATACAAAAATCCATGAGGCTCCCTAGTGAGTTCGCGAATTGCTCTCTTATTGATGCGGTTGATGTGATAGTGGAGAAAAATGATGCAGAGTTGACCATTGAAGATCCACTTCAAGCATGTCTGATGAACATGGAAGAGGTAAATGGTGGAAGTTTAGCTGAATGGGTACTGTCTCTGGAAGGCAAGGGATTTTGGCAGAGAGAGCTTGAGTTCGAGCCTCTACACTTAGAGAAAAGAGAGACCCCGCCAGCAAAGCCTTCCATAGAAGAGCCACCAAAACTTGAGCTTAAACCACTACCATCACATCTCAGGTATGAATTTCTAGGTCCTAACTCCACGTTACCTGTTATTATCTCATCTAGTTTGTTAGATGTGCATGCCCAAAAACTTATACAGGTACTCAAGGAATGCAAGACTGCCATTGGGTGGACCATGGTAGACATAAAGAGGATCAGCCCCGCCTATTGTATGCATAAAATTCTCCTGGAAGATGGACACAAACCTTCCAGAGAACATCAAAGAAGGCTGAACCCCAACATGAAGGAAGTGGTGAAGAAAGAAGTAATAAAATGGCTAGATGCAGGAATCATCTTCCCAATCTCAGACAGCAGCTGGGTTAACCCGGTCCAATGTGTGCCAAAGAAAGGAGGCATGATGGTAGTGAAAAATGAGAATAATGAATTGATTTCAACAAGAACCATCACCGGATGGAAAATATGAATGGACTACAGGAAGTTGAATATAGCCACCCGCAAAGATCACTTCCCACTTCCCTTCATTTATCAAATGCTTGACAGGTTGGAAGGGAGGTCCCAATTTTTCTTTCTGGATGGATACTCGGGGTACAATCAAATCTCCATATCCCGCAAAGATAGAGAGAATACCTCCTTCACATGCCCATATGGCATTTTTGCCTTCAGGAGGATGCCATTCGGACTATGCAATGCGCCTGCTACATTCCAAAGGTGCATGATGGCTATTTTCACCGATATGGTGGAAGACATTATAGAGGTGTTCATGGATGATTTCTCAGTGGTAGGAAACTCATTCGATGAATGCCTTTCCAATCTGACAAGAGTACTGAAAAGGTGCATGGAAACAAACTTAGTGCTAAACTGGAGAAGTGCCATTTTATGGTACAAGAAGGTATAGTATTTGGGCACCGGGTTTCAAGCAAAGGCATTGAGGTAGACCGTCCTAAAGTTGATGTCATTGCAAAGCTGCCTCCACCAACATCCGTCAAGGCCATAACAAGCTTTCTTCGACACGCCGGTTTTTACCGGAGGTTCATCAAAGACTTCTCTAAAATATCAAACCCTCTCTGTAAGTTACTTGAAAAAGATCACCCTTTTGTTTTCTCTGATGAATGCAGGATTGCTTTTGAGGAACTGAAGAAGAGGTTGGTCACAGCACCCATCATCATTGCCCCGACTGGGAGCAACCTTTTGAGCTAATGTGTGATGCAAGTGACTATGCAGTGGGGGCAGTGCTGGGCCAAAGGAAAGACAAGCTGATGCATCCAATATACTATGCAAGTAGAACTTTTAGTGGAGCACAACTAAACTACACAGTGACAGAAAAGGAGATGCTTGCGGTCGTGTTCGAATTTGACAAATTCCGGTCCTATCTCATAGGATCCAAGGTAATCGTATACACAGACCATGCAGCTTTAAGATATTTAATTGATAAAAAGTACTCTAAGCCGCGCCTGATTCGTTGGGTGTTGCTTCTCCAAGAGTTCGACCTCGAAATTAGGGATAGGAAAGGTACTGAAAATTAAGTCGCTGATCATTTGTTACGACTTGAAGGAGCTGAAATTTTCAAAGAGAGTGGGGAAATTCTGGAAACCTTTCCAGACGAGCAGTTGCTCACCACCACTCTCCTTGAAGCACCATGGTATGCTGATTATGCTAATTACCTAGCCAGTGGTATTGTCCCTCACGACCTCTCATCGATCCAGAGGAAAAGATTTTTTCATGAAAGTCAGCTTTATTATTGGGATGAACCATATTTGTTTAGGATATGTCTAGATAACATGATTCGGAGATGCGTCCCCGAGATAGAACAATCTTCTGTTTTGCAAGCATGTCACGCTTCAGCATATGGCGGTCACTTTGGAGGAATACGTACAACTGCCAAAATACTTGAGGCCGGTTTCTATTGGCCAACGGTCTTTAAAGATGCACACTTGTGGGTGAAAGGTTGCAATAAATGTCAACGCACACGGAACATCTCCCGGCGTCATGAAATGCCAATGAACCCAATCCAGCAAGTTGAAGTGTTCGATGTCTGGGGAATAGATTTCATGGGGCCCTTTATTAGCTCATACAGCAATAAGTACATACTTGTTGCAGTTGACTACGTGTCCAAATGTGTGGAAGCTGCAGCATTACCCACCAATGATGCTAAGGTGGTGGTGGGGTTTTTGAAGAAGAATATTTTCACCCGGTTCGAGACTCCAAGGGCTATCATCAGTGATGGGGGCACACACTTTTGCAACCGGGCTTTTGAGAAATTATTGGCCAAGTATGATGTTAAACACCGTGTGGCCACTCCATATCACCCGCAGACTAGCGGGCAAGTTGAGGTCTCCAACAGGGAGATAGAGAGTGTACTGACTAAAACAGTAAATGCCACGATGACCGACTGGTCCAGGAAGCTTGATGATGCACTATGGGCTTATAGAACAACATTCAAGACACCAATTGGCATGTCACCATACAAATTGGTGTTTGGGAAAGCTTGTCACCTATCGGTTGAATTAGAACACAAAGCTTGGTGGGCACTGAAACAATTGAATCTCAACTTGGACGAAGTAGGTAAATCAAGGCTGACTGGGTTGCATGAATTAGACGAATTTCAGTATTTGGCATTTGAAAGTACTAGATTATATAAAGAGAGAATAAAGCGGATTCATGATCAAAATATCGTTGAGCGGAACTTCAAAAGCGGGGACAAAGTACTATTATACAATTCAAGATTACGATTGTTCCCAGGTAAATTGAAATCAAGGTGGTCAGGACCATTCAGGGTGATTGAGGCATTTGAGTCAGGAGCTGTGGAAATTCAAACTATGGATGGATCACGCACATTCAAGGTAAACGGACAGAGGTTGAAACCTTATATAGGCCCGGATGACACTGAAGACAAGGTAGAATTGAGGTTGGATGAACCTCAAAGGTCTAGCGAGCCTTAAAATGCGCTAAGTTGAGTCGTGCCGCGATGTTAAATCAGGCGCTACGTGGGAGGCAACCCACGAACATGTTGTAAGTATTTTCATTATAGTTAGTATTTAGTAAAATAAAAAAATAAAAAAATAAAATTTTGCTGAACCGCAGCGAAAATTTTTAGAGAAGCTCACTGTTCGCGGTCCATCCGCGACTGCGGATGAACCGCGGAAAAGTGACCTCTCTGAATTTTCTCTGTTCGCTGTCCATTCGCGGCCGTAAACGAACCGCGAAAAAATGACCCCTCTGAATATTGACTGTTCGCGGTCCATCCGCGGCCACGAACGAACCGCGAACAATCGCGGCCAGCTCCGCGGTCAGTGAAATTAAAAGTTTTTTTATTTTCTTCACCCCCCCCCCCCCCCCGCTTTAAACCCTAAAAACCTAACCGCCCACTCCCATAATTCAAAAATAGCCGCCCCTCTTCTAATTTCTCTCTCTCTCTCTAACTCAAAATCCTATCCTTTCTCTCTACAAATTCCCAACCCCTTCTTCTCCAAATCATCCCCTTCTTCCACCCTACTCCTCCATCGCTCTAACTAGTAGGTCTCTCTACTTTTTCTCTTTTATTTTGTTTTTATTTTAGTTCTTGAATGTTTATTTTGTAGAATTAATTAGATAATGTTAGTTTAGGGTAGTTCATGAATATTACTTGGTTTCTTGTTGCACATTGAATGTTTCCATGAATTTCTCTTAAGGAACCTTCTTATATGATTGAAGTTTGGTAAAGATTGGGTTGTTGGGTATCCAATTGAGTTTATGATGTTAAATTTGTGATTTGGAGACCCAAAAGTGTTTTGACTATATGTGTTGGTTGGTTAGCCAAGTTGGGCAATTATCCTTGTTAATAATTGATTAATGTGGTTTTAGGAGACATAATGCCCAACTCATGAATTGGTTATTGTTGTATTTTATTGGGGATAGATTAAGTTGATTGGGTAAGGTTAGAGTGCTCAAATAATTAAGTGTGGGGTGCTTGAATAGGCATGTGTAAAATAGTTAGATAAGAAACTAAGTATAGGAGTATGAGGTGATTGCACGAAAAATGGTCAATTGTGATATTCCACGGATGGCGAAGTCTGAGTAGCCTTCCGATTACTAACAATTTGAAAATTTTTTGGCTATCTTATTTATGGAGGATCATGGCCCCTAAGAGATCTCGACATGGTGCTATCTCTTCGAGGCAACCGACTTATGATGAGTCCAGGTTTGCTTGCGAAGAGGCGGAGAATGGATTTCACACTAAGGAGGCCAAGAAATGGCTCCAAGAGGTGGAAGTTGACCGGATAGCTATCCGCTCGGAGAAGCCTGAAATATATGATGAGATTTGCAGGCGCGAGATGGAGTTCCTCTTTGACTCACCTCCTAAAGTAAACAAGATGCTTGTCCGGGAATTCTACACAAATGCTCCTTACGCTATGGTCAGGAGGGTATTCGTCAGAGGTAAGCATGTCGATGCCCATATTCCTACTATTAGGCAGATACTTAGACTGCCAATGCACACTAGTGATGTCGACTATTACCATGATAGGCCACATGGGACGTGCTAATTGAGGCCTTATGTGTAGACGGCATCCCTGTGTGGATTAGAAATAAGACTCTGCACTCTAATTCTTTACACACACAGCTAAATGCTGGTTTTCTATAATATGCAACCGGATCTTGCACTCTAGCAACACCACGGATGTTAACTTTAATAGGGCACTTTTAACTTGGTGTTTTGTAACACAACGGGATGTTGACATCGCCCCGCTTAGTAAGCGATGAGATGGTATTGAGAGGATCCCTCACTGCCAAGGGTTTTTATTACCCATCTCTTCTCACTACACTGTGTCTCCTCCATCACACCCCAGTAACTGCCACTGATGGTGAGTTACTACCAAAAGCTCCATTTAAAGATGCTCAAATCCGGGCTGGACGAGACACAACCCCAATTGACTTGGATGAGGAGGACGATCCTATACCGGTTGCCCGGGCCAGGCACTCCACGGATTCAACCGGACCTTCCACGCATGCTCCTCGTGGAGCAAGTATGTCTAGGTCCGAGTTCTCACGACCTATGCTTAGGTCCATGGAGGAGGAGGTTGATGATCTGCGCACCTCCGTTGATGGCTTGCACACACGTCTAGACGATATGTCTACGAGGAAAGATCGGTCGGACAGCAGGTTTATGGCATGGCTCAGGGCACTTGGACGAGCATGTCACGTCGACCCATCCACCGTTTCCGACTTCGAGTGAGTCTCAGGTAAGTTTTCTCGCCCCTCTTGTGCTTTATTTTTTATTTATGTCATGGGGACATGACATATTTTTAAGTGTGGGGTGGGTGACTTATCTTGTATATGATGTATTTATTAGTTGTAGTAGTTAATATAAAATAATAAAAACACAAAAAAAAATCATAAAATTTTTAAAAATACAAAAATATGAGTAGAGGACTCTTCCTGATGACGGACTATATAGAACAAGTACTCTTGAGGGAAGTAGTCCACGTAGGAATTTTTCTTTCTTTTATTTTCTTTTTATATGTAGTGTATCATCTCCCCCTTGGTTTTTCTTTTGACCACGGTTCATTTCCAAGGGTTTTTATTTGAACCGGGTTAGGTAGATTTTTCTTTTCCTAGGATTAGAGGAAAAAAGGGCAACATGTAACCCCGAATATGCACGTTAGCAAAAGCTTAAATTGAACTTGAGAATGTATCTTCTAAGCTTGACTGTAGAATCTCAATATGCCTTAAAATGCACAATAATGCTTGCTTGAACATCGATAGGACTTTGTAGATAAACCGGATTTCAAATGAGTTGCATGCTATGTGTGTGTGTGAGGTTTTACTTACATTGTATGCTTTACATGATGCCTAGAACTTGCCCTATGTGTTTGTATAGCGAAATAGAAGTTGTGTGGTTGTAGAAAGGATAGAGGCATTTCTTTGTGTAACCCCATATACCAATAGACATGAATTCACCCGTACATTATATCTTAGTTAACCCCTTTGAGCCTAAATCCTATTCTTTGATAACCCTTGAATGTTCATCAAATATGTATAATATTCTACTTTACCTCCTAGAAGCACTTGTATTGTAATGAATATGCAAAAGTTTAAGTGTGGGGTAAAGGGAAAGTGAAAAAAGGGAAAATCAAGAATTAATGGCAGAAAATAGTGAACTGGCCAAAATAATGTTGCAAAGCAATGAGAAAAAGAGCTATATCACTGTATATATGAAAACTAGAAAGGCCAGTCACACCAACAAAAGAAAAGTGGGTATTAAAAGCAAATAAAGATGAAGGAATGTTTATGGGAGACATAAGGAAGAAAACTAAAAGGGAAGTTGTGAAAAGAAAAAGAAAAGTGCTTAGGGATGTTAGTCACTGTAATTAAAAGTATCCTACCCGTCCCGTAAGCCAACATTACAACCCTTAAAGACCTCTTGATCTATGATTGAATAACTCGATTAGTGGAGTATTACACTAGGGGCAAGCCTATGGTGTATCTGTATGCATATGAATGTTCTTTGTTGAGAGTGAGTGAATTTTTACGATAATTATAAGTTCCATGTTTTTGAATTGTTGATGTGTGGGAACTTCTCTCAATAAATTTTGTGAGGGCATGTAACTCAAGAGGAAGAAGGTAAATTTGCAAGTTTTTGGTAATAATTAGAGTAAGTAATAATGTGCTGGCATGAGAGTTTACGGTTAGGTAAATATTGTGCATATCTTAGGTTGATCATGAATAATAGCTTTTGTGACATATTTTGGGGGAGACATTTTTTAAATTGGCCTAAAATGTGATTAAGGTTGCTCGAGGACGAGCAAAGGTTTAAGTGTGGGGTATTGATAATAGGTAAATTTGACTATAATTATGCCCTAAATAATCACACTTTGTTATGATATTAAGGTTGTTTATGAGGACAAATGCTTTGATTAACGTTTGTTTGTGTGTTATAGGTACATGTGATACAATGGATGCTAATAAGAGCTATTTTGGAGTCATATGTTGATGAAAAGGCCAAGAGAAGAGCTAAAGTGAAAAGAGCTAGAAGAAGCAGAGAAAAATCAGCAGGACTATTCATCCGCGGTTCATTCGCGGCCGCGGATGAACCGCGAATAATGAAGCTCTCTGAAGTTTGCTGTTCGCAGTCCGCTCGCGGCCGCGAATGAACCACGGAAGGTGATGCAACAGTACTCCTAATTGTACTCAAACTTAATTTTTGGACCTAAAACCTCTATATAAACTCCTAGTTTGCCCAATAGAGGCATGTTGTCTTTATTTCAATACTTTTGCAAGATATTTAGAAAGAGAGAATCCTCTCAACTCATTATTTTTATTTTATATCAAGTATTTCTTTATGATTTCAATTATTATTCTTGTTTCTTTAAACATGAGTAGCTAAATGCTTTTCTAAGGTTTTGATGGAACCTATTGGGTGATGAACTTGTCGTTTATGTGCTTACAAATTGTGACTTAGATTTCTATTTGTTCAACTTCATTCTTGTTGTAGTTAATTGGCAGGATCCCCAATTGGCTGTGCCTATTTAGTGTGCCTAACTTGGAAAAGATTGCATATTTAGGTTTATTGTTAAACAACACCACACCTAGGTTATTGGAGGAATCTATAACTTTAGGCGTAAAGACGGGGTTAGGAATAACGAAGTCTTGGGTGCAATCTTAAGTGAACTATTCAAATTAAAGCTAGCTAATGTAGCTCGGGAGAGTGCACTAGTAAATTATTGTAATTGCTCGGGAGAGGGTTACGGTACAAATAGCGTTCATGATTAATAGAATATATTGACAATTTGTATAAGCATAACGATAAGGGATTCCATTAATAGGGGAAATCAATACCTTAGTCTTTCTCCATATTATTTTACTCAACATTCAATTCTTTCTTTTAAGCCTTTTTAATTCTTGCAAAAGTTGTTAGTCGAAACACTTACAAATATATTCAAAATTTTGGAAACTTGATTCGGAAGTGTTCTTGGGTTGTGAAAGTTGCAATTGGTAGGTTAATTCTCTATGGGATCGATTCTGGACTTATTAGACCAGGTTATATTGACTACGACCGTTGAATCACACATTCTGTAGCCATGTCCTGACACGTCCTAACCCGTGCTATGGCCACGCCCTGCTATGTCCTGCGACATCTTGACACGTCCTGAGCCGTGCCATGCCAATGTCCTTCCATGTCCTGCAATGTCCTGACACATTTTTTGGCCACGTCCTACGATGTCCTAACACGTCTTGACCCGTCCCATGCCCATGCCCTGCCATGTCCTGCGAGATGCTGACACGTCCTGACGTCCTGACACGTCCAGACATGTGCCATGGCCATGTACAGACATGTCTTGACCAGTGCCATGCCCACATCCTGCCATATCCTGCGACGTTCTGACACGTCCTGTGACCAGATGCTGCGATGTTCTGACACGTCCTGACCCTTGCGATGCCCATGCCCTACCATATCCTGCGACATCCTGACATATCTTATGGCCATGTCCTGTGACCTTTTTCCATGTCCTGTGTCGTCCTGACACATATTGTGGCCACGTGCTGCGACGTCCTGACACGTCCAGACACGTGCCATGGCCATGTCTTGACACGTCGTGACCCGTGCCATGCCCATGCCCTGCCATGTCCTAGGACATCCTGACACGTGTTGACATGTGCCAGGGCCATATTTTGACATGTCCTAACATGTGCCATGACCACATCCTACAATGTCGTGCAACGTCCTGACATGTCCTATGGCCACGTCCTACGATGTCCTGATACATCCTGACCCATGCCATGCCCACGCCCTGACATGTCCTGCAACGTCCTTACACGTCCAGACACGTGCCATGGCAATGTACAGACACGTCTTGACCCGTGCCATGCTCACGTCCTACCATGTCTTACGACGTCCTGACACGTCCTATGGCCACATGTTGCGATGTCCTGACCCGTGCCATGCCTATGGCTTGCCATGTTCTGCGACGTCCTGACACATCTTGTGGCTACGTCCTGTGATGTCCTACCATGTCCTACGATATCCTGACACATCTTGTGGCCACGTGCAACGACGTCTAGCCACGTGTCACGGCCATGTCCTGGCACGTCCTAATCCGTGCCATGCCCACAACCTGCCATGTCTTGTGACGTCCTGACAAGCCCTGTGGCCACGTCCTGCGACGTCCTGACACGTCCTGACACGTTCTGACCTATCTTGACCTGTGCCATGCCCACACCCTGCCATGTCCTATGATGTCCTGACACATCCTGACACGTTCCATGGCCATGTCCTGACAACTCCTAACTCGTGTCATGCCCATGTCCTACCATGTCCTACAATGTCCTGACACGTCCTGTGGCTACGTGCTGCGATGTCCTAACACGTCTTGACACATCCTAACACGTGCCATGGCCATGTCTTGACACATCCTAACTCATGTAATGCCTACGTCCTGTTATGTCCCGCTGCGTACTGACACGTCATGTGGCGATGTGCTGCGACATCCTCATATGTCCTGACCCGTGCCATGCCCACGCCCTGCCATGTCCTACAACGTCCTGACACGTCTTGACATGTGACATGGCCATATCCTGACACGTCCTAACCCGTGCCATGCCCTGTCATGCGACGTCCTAACACATCATATGGCCACTTGGTGCGACGTCCTGAGACATCCTTACCCGTGCCATGCCCACACCCTACTAAGTCCTGTCGTGTCCTGCTACATCCAGACACGTCTGATTCACATCCAAGAAATGGTCGTAGTCAATATAACTTGGTCTAATAAGTCCAAGATCTATCCCACAGAGAATTAATCTACCAATTGCAACTATCACAACCCCAAAAGTACTTCCGAATCAAGTTCCCAAACTTTGAATATATCTTTGTATGATTTTAGAATATCTACTTTGCAATAATTAAGAATGCTTGAAAGAAAGAATTGAATGTAGAGTAAAAGGAATATTATGAGAAAGACTAAGGTATTGATTTCCCCTATTGATGGAATCCCTTATCGTTATGCTCATACAAATTATTAATATATTCTATCAATCATGAACGCTATGTGTATCGTAACCCTCTCCCGAGCAATTACAATAATTTACTAGTGCACTCTCCCGAGATACCCTAGCTAGCTTTAATTTGAATAGTTCACTTAAGATTGCACCCAAGACTTTGTTATTCCTAACCCCGTCTTTACGCCTAAAGTTATAGATTCCTCCAATAACCTAGGTGTGGTGTTGTTGAACAATATACCTAAATATTTACATTTTTCCAAGTTATGCACACTTAATAAGCACCGCCAATTGGGACATCTACCAATTAACTACAACAAGAATGAAGTTGAACAAATAGAAATCTAGTTCACAATTTGTAATCACATAAACGATAAGTTCATCACCCAATAGGTTCCATCAAAACCTTAGAAAAGAATTTAGCTACTCATGTTTGAAGAAACAAGAATAATAATTGAAATCATAAAGAAATACTTGATATAAAATAAAAAGAAGGAGTTGAGAGGATTCTCTCTTACTAAATATCTTGCAAAAGTAGTGAAATAAAGACAACATGCCTCTATGGGGCAAACTAGGAGTTTATATAGAGGTTTTAGGGCTTAGAAAACTAAATTCGAATCCAATTAGGAGAACTGGGTGCCGGCTTCCGTGGTTCGTTCGCGGTCGTGAGCCAACCGTGAACAGTCAAATTTCAGAATGCCTCTTTTTTCGCGGTTCATCCGCGACCGCGAATGAACCGCGGATGAACAGTGCTACGTATTTTTGACTGCTTCTTCCAGCTCTTTTCACCTTAGATCTTTTCATGGCCTTTTCATCCACATATGACTTCAAAATACTCTTCTTAGCATCCATTTCATCACATGTACCTATACCACACAAATAAACACTAATCAAAGCATTTTGTTCTCATAAACGACATAAATACCAAAACAAAGTGTGATTATTTAAGGCATAATTATATTCAAATTCACCTATTATCAATACCCCACACTTAAACCTTTGCTCGTCCTCGAGAAACTTTAATCACACTTTAGGCCAATTGACAAAAATTTGTCTCCCCCATAACATGTCACAAAAGCTATTATACATGAACAACCTAAGATATGCACAATCTTTACCTAACCGCAAACTCTCATGCCCGCACATTATTACTAACTCTACTTATTACCAAAAACTTGCAAATTCACCTTCTTCCTCTTGAATTACATGCCCTCACACAATTTATTGAGAGAAGTTCCCACACATTAACAATTAAAATACATGGAACTTATAAATATCGGAAAAATTCACTCACTCTCAACAAAGAACATTTATATGCATACAGACACACCATAAGCTTGCCCCTAGTGTAATACTCCACTAATCGAGTTATTCAATCAAAGATCAAGAGGTCTTTAAGGGTTGTAATGTTGGCTACGGGACGGGTAGGATACTTTTGGTTATAGCGACTAACCTCCCTAAGCACTTTTCTTTTCCTTTTCACAACTCCCTTATGTCACCCATAAACATTCCTTCACATTTATTAACTTTTAATCCCCACTTTTGTTTTGTTGAAGTAACTGGCCTTTCTAATTTTTATGAATCAGCCTCAGGAAAAGTAAGCCCCCTTGCCTTGATTTAATTTGGCTTCGCTGCGCCCTGAATCAATCAAAAAGCTTATTAATTTGATTCATCCCATTTCATTTATTTGGGCGAGAGGGAGGCTGTGAGTCACCTGGGCTACGGATTTTTCCATTGGTTGATTCTCGAAATCACCTCTTGAAAAAAAAAGGCAGCTCTTTGTCTTATTGCTTTGCAACATATTTACATTATTTTGGCCAGTTCACTATTTTTCACCATTCATTCTTGATTTTCCCTTTTTTTCAATTTCCCTTCACCCCACACTTAAACTTTTGCATATTCATTACAATACAAGTGCTTCTAGGAGGTAAAGTAGAACATTATACAAATTTGATGAACATTCAAGGGTTATCAAAGAATAGGCTTAAGCTCAAAGAGGTTAACTAAGATATAATGTACGGGTGAATTCATGTCTACTGGTATTTGGGGTTACCAAAGAAATGCCTCTATCCTTTCTATAACCAAACAACTTCTATTTCGCTTTGCAAAACGCACAGGGCAAGTTCTAGGTATCATGTACAACATACAATGTAAGTAAAAACCTCACACACACATGGCATGCAACTCATTTGGAATCCAGTTTATCTACAAAGTCCTATCGATGTTCAAGAAAGCATTATTGTGCGATTTAAGGCATATTGGGATTCTACAGTCAAGCTTAGAAGATACATTCTCAAGTTCAATTTGCGCTTTTGCAAATGTGCATATTCGGGGTTGCATGTTGCCATTTTTTATTCTAATCTTAAGAAAAGAAAGAAAGAAAGAAAAAAAATCTACCTAACCCGGTTCAAATAAAAACCCTTAGAAAAGAACTGTGGTCAAAAGAAAAACCAAGGGGGAGATGATACATTACCTATAAAAAGAAAATAAAAGAAGGAAAAATTCCTATGCGGACTACTTCCCTCAAGAGTACTTGTCCAAAATTGTCCATCATCACGAAGAGTCCTCTACTCATATTTTTTTGGATTTTTTAAAATTTTATGATTTTTTTGTGTTTTTATTATTTGATATTACTACTACAACTAATATATACATCATGTACAAGATAAGTCATCCACCCGACACTTAAAAATATGTCATGTCCTCATGACATAAAAATTAAAGCACAAGAGGGGCAAGAAAACTTACCTAAGACTCACTCGGAGTCGGAGACGGCGGATGGGTCGACATGACATGCTCGTTCAAGTGCTCTGAACCATGCCATAAACCTGTTTTCTGACCGCGCTTGTCTTGTAGATATGGCGTCTAGTCGTGTGTGCAAGCCATCAACGGAGGTGCGCAGATCAACAACCTCCTCCTCCATGGACCTAAGCATTGGTCGTGTGGACTCGGACCTAGAAATACTTGCTCCGCGAGGAGCAGGCCTGGAAGGTCCGGCTGAATCCGTGGAGTGCCTAGCCTGGGCAACCGGTACAGGATCGTCCTCCTCATCCAAGTCAATTGGGGTTGTGTCTCGTCCAACCCGGATAGTAGCAGCTCTAAATGGAGCTTTTGGTAGTAGCTCACCATCAACATCAGTTACTGGGGTCTGATGATGGAGACACAGCGTAGTGACAAGAGATGGGTAATAAAAACCCTTGGCAATGAGGGATACATCACTAGTGTGCAATGGCAGTCTAAGTATCCGCCTAATAGTAGGAATATGGGCATTGACATGCTTAGCTCTGACGAATACTTCTCCGGCCATATGGTAAGGAGCATTGGCGTAGAATTCCCAGACAGGCATCTTGTTCACATTAGGATGTGAGTCAAAGAGGAACTCTATCTCGCGCCTCCGAATCTCATCATATATTTCTGGCTTCTCCGAGCGGATAGCTATCCGGTCAACTTCTACCTCTTGGAGCCACTTCTTGGTTGCTTTAATGTGAAATCCATTCTCCGCTTCTTCACAAGCAAACCTAGACTAGTCATAAGTCAGTTGCCTAGATGAGCTAGCACCATGTCGACCTCTCTTTGGGGCCATGATCCTGCATAAATAAGATAGCCAAAAATTTTGTAACCTGTTAGTCATCGGAAGGCTACTCGGACTTCGCCATCCGTGAGATATCACAATTGACCATTTTTTTCGTGCAATTACCTCATACTCCTATATTTTGATTCTTTATCTAACTATTTTACACATGCCTATTCAAGCACCCCACACTTAGTTATTTGAACACTTCTAACATTACCCAATTGACTTAATCCATCCCCAATAAAATACACCAATACCAATTCATGAGTTGGGCATTATTTCTCCTAAAACTACATTAATACATTATGAACAATGATAATTTGCCCAACTTGGCTAACCTATCAACATACATGGTGTACATACTATTTGGGTCTCCAAACCATAAAATTAGCATCATAAACATAATTGAAGACCCAACAACTCATTCTTTACCAAACTTCCATCATATAACAAGGTTCTTTAGAAGAAATTCATGGAAACATGTAATGTGCAAAAAGAAACCAAGTCATATTCAAGATTTATCCTAAACTAACAATATCTAATTAATTCTACAAAATAAATAATCAAGAACTAAAAATAAAAACAAAATAAAAGAGAAAAAAGTAGTGAAACTTACAAGTGATAACAATGGAGGAGTAATGGAGGAAGAAGGGGATGATTTGGAGAAGAGAGGGTTGGGAAATTTTTAGAGAGAAGGGAGAGGATTTGAAGTTAGAGAGAGAGAGATTTGGAGAGTGGGGGCGGCTAGGAGGGGATATGGGAAGGAGGGGATGGGTTTTTAGGGTTTAAAGAAATGGGGGGGGGGAAGAAAAATAGAAAACAAACATTATTTTTAGCCGACCGCGGAACTGGCCGCGACTGTTTGCGGTTCGTTCGCGGCCGCGGATGGATCGCGAACAGTCGAGATTCAGAGAGGACAATTTTTCGCGGTTGGTTCGCGGCCGCGAATGGACCGCGAACAGAAAAAGTTCAGAGAGGTCATCTTTTCCGCGGTTCATCCGCGGTCGCGGATGGACCGCGGACAGTTCCCCTCTCTGAATTTGTTTCTCAATTGTTCAGCAAAAAATTTTGTTTTTTTTTTATTTTATTTTATTAACTATTACTAAGATAAAAATACTTACAACATGTTCGTGGGTTTCCTCCCACGTAGCGCCTGATTTAATGTCGCGACACGACTCAACTTAGCGCATTTTAAGGCTCGCTAGGCCTTTGAGGTTCATCCAACCGCAATTCTACCTTGTCCTCCATGTCATCCAGGCCTATGTAAGGTTTCAACCGCTGTCCGTTTACCTTGAATGTACGTGATCCATCCATAGTTTTAATTTCTACAGCTCCTGACTCAAATGGCTCAATTACCCTGAAGGGTCCTGACCACCTTGATTTCAATTTACCTGGGAACAATCGTAATCTTGAATTGTATAGTAGTACTTTGTCCCCGTTTTTGAAGTTTCGCTCAACAATATTTTGATCATGAATCTGCTTCATTCTCTCTTTATACAATCTAGTACTTTCAAATGCCAGATACCGAAATTCTTCTAATTCATGCAACCCAGTTAGCCTTGCTTTACCTGCTTCATCCAAGTTGAGATTCAATTGTTTTAGTGCCCACCAAGCTTTGTGCTCTAATTCAACCGGTAGGTGATAAGCTTTCCCAAACACCAATTTGTATGGAGACATGCCAATGGGTGTCTTGAATGATGTTCTATAAGCCCATAGTGCGTCATCAAGCTTTCTGGACCACTCGGTTCTTGTGGCGTTCACTGTTTTAGTCAGTACACTTTTTATCTCTCTATTGGAGACCTCAACTTGCCCGCTAGTTTGCGGGTGATATGGAGTGGCCACACGGTGTTTAACATCATACTTGGCCAATAATTTCTCAAAAGCTCGATTGCAAAAGTGTGTGCCCCCGTCACTGATGATAGCCCTTGGAGTCCCGAACCGGGTGAAAATATTCTTTTTCAAAAATCCCACTACCACCTTAGCATCATTGGTGGGTAATGCTGCAGCTTCCACCCATTTGGACACGTAGTCAACTGCAACAAGTATGTACTTATTGCCGTTTGAGCTAATAAAGGGCCCCATGAAATCTATTCCCCAGACATCGAACACTTCAACTTGCTGGATTGGGTTCATTGGCATTTCATGATGCAGGGAGATGTTCCCGGTACGTTGACATTCGTTGCAACCTTTCACCCACAAGTGCGCATCTTTAAACACCGTTGGCCAATAGAAACCGGCCTCAAGTATTTTGGCAGCTGTACGTATTCCTCCAAAGTGACCGCCATATGCTGAAGCGTGACATGCCTGCAAAACAGAAGATTGTTCTATCTCGGGGACGCATCTCCGGATCATGTTATCAAGACATATCCTAAACAAATATGGTTCATCCCAATAATAAAACTGACTTTAACGAAAAAATCTTTTCCTCTGGACCGATGAGAGGTCATGAGGAACAATACCACTAGCTAGGTAGTTAGCATAGTCAGCATACCATGGTGTTTCTAGGAGAGTGGTGGTGAGCAGCTGCTCGTCTAGAAAGGTTTCCAGAATTTCCCCATTCTCTTTGACAAGTTTAGCTCCTTCAAGTCTTGACAACTGGTCAGCGACTTGATTTTCAATACCTTTTCTATCCCTAATTTCGAGGTCGAACTCTTGGATAAGCAACACCCAACGAATCTGGTGTGGCTTAGAGTCCTTTTTATCAATTAAATATCTTAAAGCTGCATGGTCTGTGTATATGATTACCTTTGATCCTATGAGATAGGACCGAAATTTGTTGAATGAGAACACGACCGCAAGCATCTCCTTTTCCGTCACTGTGTAGTATAGTTGTGCTCCACTCAGAGTTCTACTTGCATAGTATATTAGATGCATCATCTTGTCTTTCCTTTGGCCCAGCACTGCCCCCATTGCATAGTTACTTGCATCACACATTAGCTCAAAAGGTTGCTCCCAGTCGGGGGTAATGATGATGGGTGCTGTGACCAACCTCTTCTTTAGTTCCTCAAAAGCAATCTTGCATTCATTAGAAAAAACAAAAGGGTGATCTTTTTCAAGTAACTTACAGAGAGGGTTTGATATTTTGGAGAAGTCTTTGATGAACCTCCGGTAAAAACCGGCGTGTCCAAGAAAGCTTCTTATGGCCTTGACGGATGTTGGTGGAGGCAACTTTGCAATGACATCAACTTTAGCACGGTCTACCTCAATGCCTTTGCTTGAAACCCGGTGCCCCAATACTATACCTTCTTGTACCATAAAATGGCACTTCTCCCAGTTTAGCACTAAGTTCGTTTCCATGCACCATTTTAGCACTCTAGTCAGATTGTCAAGGCATTTATCAAATGAATTCCCTACCACTGAGAAATCATCCATGAACACCTCCATAATATCTTCCACCATGTCGGTGAAAATAACCATCATGCACCTTTGGAACGTGGCAGGCGCATTGCATAGTCCGAATGGCATCCTCCTGAAGGCAAAGATACCATATGGGCATGTGAAGGAGGTCTATTCTCTATCTTCGGGGGCTATGAAGATTTGATTGTACCCCGAGTATCCATCCAAAAAGCAAAAATGGGACCTCCCTGCCAAATTGTCAAGCATTTGATCAATGAAGGGAAGTGGGAAGTGATCTTTGCGGGTGGCTAGATTCAACTTCCTGTAGTCCATGCATATTCTCCATTCGGTGACGGTTCTTGTTGAAATCAATTCATTGTTCTCGTTTTTCACTACCGTCATGACTACTTTCTTTGGCACACATTGGACCGGGCTAACCCAGCTGCTGTCTAAGATTGGGAAGATGATTCCCGCATCTAGCCACTTTATTACTTCCTTCTTCACCACTTCCTTCATGTTGGGGTTCAACCTTCTTTGATGTTCCCTAGAAGGTTTGTGTCCATCTTCCAGGAGAATTTTACGCATACAATAGGCTGGGCTGATCCCTTTTATGTCTGCCATGGTCCACCCAATGGCAGTATTGCATTCCTTGAGTACCTGTATATGCTTTTGGGCCTGCACATCTAACAAACTAGATGAGATAATAACAGGTAACGTGGAGTTAGGACCTAGAAATTCATACCTAAGATGTGATGGTAGTGGTTTAAGCTCGAGCTTTGGTGGCTCTTCTATGGATGGCTTTGCTGGCGGGCTCTCTTTTTTTTCTAAGTGTAGAGGCTCGAACTCAAGCTCTCTCTGCCAAAATCCCTTGCCTTCCAGAGATAGTACCCATTCGGCTAAACTTTGACCATTTACCTCTTCCATGTTCATCAGGCATGCTTGAAGTGGATCTTCAATGGTCAACTCGCATCGTCGGTCTCCACTATCACATCAACCGCATCAATGAGAGAGCAATTTGCAAACTCACTAGGGCGCCTTATGGATTTTTTCACATTGAAAATGATCTCCTCATCATTCAACCTCATCTTGAGTTCCCCTGTTTCACAATCAATTATGGCTCTCCCGGTGGCTAGGAATGGTCTTCCTAGGATTATGGGAATTTCTTCGTCGACCTTGCAATCAAGAATAACAAAATTGGCGGGAAACACGAACTTCCCAACCTGGATAAGCACATCATCTATAATACCAAATGGACGTTTAACCGTCATGTCAGCAAGCTGTAAAAGCATAAAGGTGGGTCTGGCTCTCCCAATACCTAACCTCTTATAGATATCTAAGGGCATGAGATTAATGTTTGCCCCCAAATCACAAAAAGCCTTAGTAAAGGCATAATTCCCTATAGTGCATGGGATGGCGAAACTACCTGGATCAGATAGCTTCTCAGCAATGGGTCTAGAGACCAATGCACTACAAGTCTGGGTAAGTGTTACTATGGCCAAGTCTTGGAAATAAAATTTCCGCGACATCAAATCTTTCATCATCTTAGCACAACCAGGCATTTCTTTTAAAGCTTCAATTAATGGAATGTTTACCTGGATTTGCTTGAGCATCTCGAAGAACTTTTTGTATTGCTCCTATTTCTAGTGTTTGGCCAACCTTTGGGGGAATGGTGGTGGAGGCCTCTTCTTCCCGGTGACTTGGGATTTTTCTTTTTCTATCACTTTCTTATCAATCTGCTGCTCTACCTGTTCAGCTACTTTCTCCGTTCCCTATTTTGCTTCTTTATTTTCAGCAACAGGCTGGACTGTGACTTCTGTCAACCCTGTGGATTCGTCCAATTCCATGGGCAATGGAATAGGTGTCTCAGCCTGTCTGTCGATTTTCTCACTTTCATTCTCAGCATCAAGATCTCTACCGCTTCTCAGAGTCACTGCCATCATCTGCTTTGGGACTTGGTCCTTTTGGGTTTGTTTGTGTATCTGTAGGTAATGTTCCTCGAGGACGATTGTAAACATAGCAATCTGACCCACCTGTACTTCAATATTCTTGATGGCGGCATCATGTGCATCTATCCTCTCATTTGTTTTGGCATTTGACACAATTACCTGCTGCATCATAGCTTCCAACCTTGCAAACCCATCGTCATGTCTACCCCCATGTGGTGGTGGAGGTGGATGATATCCCTGCTGCTGATTGACAAAATTCTGAGGTCTAGGATATGAGGCCATGTTGTGTGGTGGCCTCATACATGCTGCATTAAATGTGGCTGGGGAGGTCTGTACTGCATTGGTTCCTGTTGGCCCCAATTTTGATTACTTTGTCACTGCCCTCCATAGTTAGCCACATAGTTCATATCCTCATGCTGATGATGATGTTCTTGGTCTGCAGCCCATGGATTACCTATGGGTTGGCTAATGCAAGATGTGCATAAACCACCATTGGTAGTATCTATAATGTGAACCTACTACTTGACCCCTGATTCTTCCACCTTCTTTGTTAAGATGCTCATTTGTGTCAATAAAGTTGCCATGTTCTCCTCTAGAGTGTTGGATAGATCCAGAGGTACAGAGTGTACTACTGGTGTGATAGGAGCATTCCTGGACGTCCACCCGGAATTTTGAGCCATCTTGTCTAGCAAATTTTGGCCCTCTCTCCAAGTCTTCTCAGAAAAGCCCCACCTGCTGAAGTATCTACAATGTTTTTCATGCTATCTAAAAGCCCCATGTAGAATCTTTGGCCTAACAATTGCTCAGGAATCCCATGGTGAGGACACATAACAAGCATACCCTTGAATCTGCCCCAAGTTTCATGTAATGTTTCCGTTGGTTTCTGCTTGAAGCTCACAATCTCATCAATTTGTTGAGCTGTCTTGTTAGGTGGATGAAACTTGTTGTGGAATTGTTTGACTAACTCATCCCAAGTTGCGATGGAGATTATTGGGAGTGAGTTTAGCCATATATGTGTTGCTCCTGTAACTGAGAACGGAAAGAGTAATAACCTGATAGCTTCCGGAGTTACATTCGGTTGCCTTTGTGTCTTGCATATTGATAGAAAGTTCTTTAGGTGCTGCTGTGGATATTCAACATGAGACCTAGAGAATAATCCCTTGTTTTGCAACAATGGTAGTTGCCAAATTATCCGCTGTGGGTTGTGCCCAGTCATACAGTGCACCTTCCTATGCCTCCTGCGCCTCTAGAATATTTAGCCCGGCTTGCTGGTTTTGTTCGTTTACATTACCCATGTCGAAGTCTAGTTTTATTGGTTGTTGAGATTGTTGAATTTGTTTGATGGCTTTGTTACGTGCCCGGAAAGTTTGCTCGGGGTCTGAGAGTACTTCAATTAGTTCTCCAGTCCTTGTAGATTTTCTAGGCATGCACCTGAATACCCAAATCAACAACCGTCAAAATATTCAGTGTAGAAAAAACCTGAATACACAAGAATCTTGAAGTGCTGTCAATGGCAATTGATAATTCCGTTAATACCCCGGCAACGACACAAAAATTGATTCACATCCAAGCAACGGTCATAGTCAATATAACTTGGTCTAATAAGTCCAAGATCGATCCCACAGAGAATTAACCTACCAATTGCAACTATCACAACCCCAAAAGTACTTCCGAATCAAGTTCCCAAACTTTGAATATATCTTTGTGTGATTTTCGAATATCTACTTTGCAATAATTAAGAATGCTTGAAAGAAAGAATTGAATGTAGAGTAAAAGGAATATTATGAGAAAGACTAAGGTATTGATTTCCCCTATTGATGGAATCCCTTATCGTTATGCTCATACAAATTGTTAATATATTCTATCAATCGTGAACGCTATATGTATCGTAACCCTCTCCCGAGCAATTACAATAATTTACTAGTGCACTCTCTCGAGCTGCCCTAGCTAGCTTTAATTTGAATAGTTCACTTAAGATTGCACCCAAGACTTCGTTATTCCTAACCCTGTCTTTACGCCTAAAGTTATAGATTCCTCCAATAACCTAGGTGTGGTGTTGTTCAAAAATATACCTTAATATGCACTCTTTTCCAAGTTATGCACACTAAATAGGCACTGCTAATTGGGACGTCTACCAATTAACTACAACAAGAATGAAGTTGAACAAATAGAAATCTAGTTCACAATTTGTAATCACATAAACGATAAGTTCATCACCCAATAGGTTCCATCAAAACCTTAGAAAAGAATTTATCTACTCATGCTTGAAGAAACAAGAATAATAATTGAAATCATAAAAAAATACTTGATATAAAATAAAAAGAAGGAGTTGATAGGATTCTCTCTTACTAAATATCTTGCAAAAGTAGTGAAATAAAGGCAACATGCCTCTATGGGGCAAACTAGGAGTTTATATAGAGGTTTTAGGGCTTAGAAAACTAAATTCGAATCCAATTAGGAGAACTGGGCGCCGGCTTCCACGGTTCTTTCGCGGCCGCGAGCCAACCACTAACAGTCAAACTTCAGAAGGCCTCTTTTTTCGCGGTTCATCCGCGACCGCGAATGAACCGCGGATGAACAATGCTGCGTATTTTTGACTGCTTCTTCCAGCTCTTTTCACCTTAGATCTTTTCTTGGCCTTTTCATCCACATATGACTTCAAAATACTCTTCTTAGCATCCATTGCATCACATGTACCTATAACACACAAATAAACACTAATCAAAGCATTTTGTTCTCAAAAACAACATAAATACCATAACAAAGTGTGATTATTTAGGGCATAATTATAGTCAAATTCACCTATTGTCAATGTCCTGTGGCCACGTCCTGTGACATCTTGACAATTCCTGACACGTCCTGACCCGTGCCATGGCCACGTTCTGCCATGTAGTGTGATGTCTTAACATGTCCTGACAAGTACCATGGCCATGTCCTGACACGTCTTGACCTGTGCCATGCCTACATCCTGTCATATCCTGCGATGAACTAACACGTTCTGTGGCCACGCACTACAATGTCCTGACTGTGCCATGCACACGCCTTACCATGTCTTATGATGTCCTGACATGTCCTGACACGTGTCATGACCATGTCTTTCCATGTCCTGCGAAGTCCTGACACATCCTGTGGCCACGTGCTGCGACATCCTGAGATGTCCTGACACGTGCCAAGGCCATATCCTGACACGTCCTGACCCGAGCATGTCCACGTCCTGCCATGTCCTGCGACGTCATGACACAATGTGTGGCCATGTGCTGCGATGTCCTGACCGGTGCCTTGCCCACGCCCTCCCATATCTTGCGACATCCTGACATGTCCTGTGGCCACGTCTTGCGACGTCCTGATACGTACTGACCCGTGCCATGCCCACGTCCTACCGTGTCTTGCGACAGGCTGACACATCCTGTGGCCACGTGATGCGACGTCCTAACATGTCTTGACACGTGCCATGGCCATGTCCTGACACGTCCTGACCCATGCCATGCCCACGTCCTACCATGTCCTACAATGTCCTGACATGTCATATGGCCACGTCCTGGCACGTCCTGACTTATGCCATGGCCACACCCTACTATGTCCTACAATGTCCTAAACACGTCCTGACACGTGCCAGTGCCATGTCCTTACACGTCCTGACCTATGCCTTACCCATGCAGCCATGTCCTGTGACGCCCTGACATGTAATGACACATACCATGGCCATGTCCTGACACGTCTTGACCCGTGCCATGCCTACATCCTGCCATGTCCTGTGACGTCCTAACACGTGCCATGGCTATGGCCTGACATGTCCTGACTTGTGCCATGCCCACATCCTGCCATGTCATGCGACGTCTTGACACGTCTCATGGCTACGTGCATTGACGTCCTCACACGTCTTGACCCGTGCCATGCCTATGCCCTGCCATTTCCTGTGACATCCTAACGCGTCCGAACGTATGCCATGGCCATATCCTGACACGTCATGACTCATTCCACGCCCACGTCCTAACATGTCCTGCGATGTCCTAACACGTCCTCTAGCCATGTCCTAACACGTCATCTGACACGTCCTGACACATGTCATGGCCATATCCTAACACATCCTGACACATGCCATGCCCACGTCCTACCATGTCCGATGACATCCTGACACGTTCTGTGGCCACATGCTGCAACGTCCATACACGTGCCATGGACACGTCCTGACACGTCTTAACCCGTGCTATGCCCACGTCCCGCCATGTCTTGCGACGTCCTGACATGTCCTGTGGCCACGTGTTGTGACGTCCTCACATGTCCTAACACGTGCAATACCCATGCCTTGCCATGTCCTATGATGTCCTGACACGTCTTGACCTGTGCCATGGCTATGCTCTGTCATGTCCTACGACGTCCTAACCCGTGCCATACCCACGTCCTTCCATGTCCTGCGATGTCCTGACACGTCCTATGGTCATGTCCTGACAAGTCCAAGGTCGTGAAATTGCCATGCCCTGCCATGTCCTGCGATATCCTGACACGTCCTGAAATATATGATAGCCATGTCATGACACGTCTTGACCCGTGCCATGCCCACATCCTGCCATGTCCTGCGACATCCGGACACATCGTGTGGCCACATATTGCGACGTCCTGACCCGTGCTATGCCCACGTCCTGCCATGTCCTGTGACGTCCTGACACATCCTGTGGCCACGTCCTGACTTATACTATGGCCATGCGTTGATATGTCCTGCAACATCCTGACACGTCCTGACCCGTGTCATACCCATGTCGTGCCATGTCCTTCAACGTCCTGACATGTACTGACCCGTGCCCTGCCCACGCCCTGCCATGTCCTGCGACATCCTGACACGTCCTAACATCTTGAAACTTCTAGACATATGCCATGGCCATGTCTAGACATGTCTTAACCCGTGCCATGCTGATGTCCTGCCATGTCCTGTGACATCCTGACACGTCATGTGGCCACATGCTACAACGTCGTGACACATTCTGACATGTGCCATTCCCACGCCCTGCCATGTCCTACGACATTCTGACACGTCCTGTGGCCACGTCCTGACCCGTGCCACGGCCACGTCCTGCAATATCCGGCAACGTCCTAACACTTGCCATAGCCATGTCCTGACACATCCTAACCCGTGCCATGCGTCCTGCCATGTCCAGTGACGTCCTAACAAATCCTATGGCCATGTGCTGCGACGTCCTGACACGTCCTTACTCGTGCCATGCCCACACCCTGCCATGTCCTGTGACGTCTTGACACATCATGACATGTGCCAAAGTCATGTCCTAATACATCCTAACCCATGTCGTGCCCACGTCCTGCCATGTCCTTCAACGTCATGACACGTCCTGTGGACACGTGCTGCGACATCCTGACATGTCCTGACACATACCATGGCCATGTCCTGAAATGTCCTAACCCGTGACATGCCCATGTCCTACCTTGTCCTACGATGTCCTTACACATCCTGTGGCCACGTGATGCGATGTACTGACATGTCCTGGCATGTGCCATTGATTCACGTCCAAGAAACGATCGTAGTCAATATAATCCCGTCAACTAAGTCCAGAGTTGATCCCACATAGAATTAACCTATCAACTACAACTTCCAAAACCCAATAACACTTCTGAAGTAGCTTCCCAAAATTTGAATATATTTTCGTGGATGTTTTCTAACAACTAACTTTTGCAAGAATTAAAGACTCATGAAATAATTGAATGTTGGTCAAAGAATAAAGAAAAAGACTAAGGTATTGATTTCCCCTATTGATGGAATCCCTTCTGTTTATGCTCATACAAATTGTCAATGTTATTCTATCAATCATGAACGCTATTTTTACCGTAATTCTCTCCCGAGAAACTGCAATAATTTACTAGTGCACTCTCTTGAGCTACCCTAGCTAGCTTTAATTTGAAGAGTTCAATTTAGATTGCACCCAAGGTTTCGATATTCCTAATCCCACCTTTACGCCTAAAATTATAGATTCCTCCAATAATCTAGGTGTGGTGTTGTTCAACAATATACCTAAATATGCACTCGTTTCCAAGTTATGCACACTAAATAGGCACAGCTAATTGAGAGCTCTATCAATTAACTACAACAAGAACGAAGTTGAACAAATAGAAATCTAGCTAACAAGTTGTAATCGCATAACCTAGAAGTTCATCACTCAATAGGTTCCATCAAAAACTTAGATAAAGAATTAGCTACTCATAATCAAAGAAACAAGAATAATAATTGAATTCATAATCAAAGATTCAATATAAAAGAAAGAAAGATGTTGAGAGAGTTCTCTCTTACTAGTTTTCTTGCAAAAGTAATGAATAATACAATACTTGCCTCTCTTGGGCGAATCCTATAATTATATAGAGGGTTTAGGTTACAAAAATTACATGTTGACAAGTTTAGCCTTCGGAAATTCGGCATCGCCTGCGGTCCGTCCGCGGTCCCAGATGGACCGCGAAAAATCAAGTCCTCTAAATCTGTTGAGGTTCCGCGAAACTCTTTTTCCGCGGTTCGTCTGCGGTCGCGGATGGACCGCGGATGAACAGTGTTGCAGATTCTTCTTCATATTTTTTTAATGCAAACTTCACTTTTGCTCTACACTTGGCCTTTTTACCATCTTATGACTCCAAAATTGCTCTTTTAGTCTCCAATGTCTCATGTGTACCTATAACACGCCAAAAACACTAATAATAGCATTTTGTCATCATAAATAATATCAAATCAACAAGAAAGTGTGATTATTTAGGGCATAATTATAGTCAAATTCACCTATTATCAATACTCCACACTTAAACCTTTGCTCATCCCCTTAATCACACTTTAGGCCAATTTATTAATGTCTCCCCCAAAATATGTCACAAAAGCTATCTTTCATGATTAACCTAAGACATGCACAATCCTTACCTAACCGTAAACTCAAATGCTAGCACATTATTGCCTACTCTAGTTACTATCACAGACTTGCAAATTTACCTTTTCCTTCCTAAGATACATGCCCTCACACAATTTATTGAGAAAAGTTCCCACACATAAATAATTTAGAACATGGAACCTATAGATATAGGAAAAATTCACTCACTCTCAACAAAGAACATTCATATGCATACAGATACACCATATGCTTGCCCCTAGTGTAATACTCCACTAATTGAGTTATTCAATCAAAGATCAAAAGGGCTTTAAGGGTTTTAATGTTGGCTAAGGGACGGGTAGGATACTTTTGGTTATAGTGGCTAACCTCCCTAAGCACTTTCTTTCGTTTTCACAACTTCCCTTTTTGCTTTCTCCCTTATGTCTCGCCTAAAAATTCCTTCACCTTTATTTACTTTTAATCCCCCAATTTTCTTTTGTTGGTGTAACCGGTCTTTCTATTTTGCATATATACATTGATTTTTTTATCATTGCTTTGCTATGCATTTACATTATTTTGCCAGTTCACCATTTTCTACCATTCATTTTTTATTTTCCCTTTTTCAAATTCCCTTCACCCGACACTTAGACTTTTGCATATTCATTACAACACAAGTGCTTCTAGGAGGTAAAGTAGAACAATATACGATTTCAATTTTTCATGAACATTCAAGGGTTATCAAAGAATAGACATTAAGCTCAAAGGGGTTAACTAGGATATTATGTATAGGTGAATTCATGTCTTAGTGATTTTATGGGGTTAAACAAATAAATGCCTTTATCATATCTACAACCAAACAACTTCTATTTCGCTTTGCAAACACACAGGGCAAGTTCTAGGTATCATGTAAAACATATAATGTAGGTAAAATCTCACACACACTTAGCATGCAACTCATTTAGAATCAGGTTCATCTACAAAGTCCTATCAATGTTCAAGCAAGTTGTATTGTGCAATTTAAGGCATATCCTAGAATCTACAGTCAAGCTTGGACAATACATTCTCAGGTTCATTTTAGTTTTGTTATTGTGCATACTTGGGGTTACATGTTAACCTTTGCCCTCTAATCCTGAAAAGGAAAATCTACCTAACCTGGTTCAATAAAAACCATTGGAAAAGAACCGTGGTCAAAAGAAAAACCAAGGGGGAGGTCATACACTACCTATAAAAAGAAAATAAAAGAAAGAAAAATTCCTACATTGACTACTTCCCTCAAGAGTACTTGTCCAAATAGTCCGTCATCAGGAAGAGTCCTCTACTCATATTTTTGGATTTTTCAAATTTTTTTGATATTGTTTTGTGTTTTTATTTTGACTTAGACCATTAAGAAACCCGTCGCCAAGTGTCCATCATCAGGCCAAGCCAACTAATATAATTTACAACTACAACTACTATGTACTATATATGCAAGATAAGTTTCCCACCCCACACATAAAATAATGTCATGTCCTCATGTCATAATAATACAAGTATAGCTTAGAAGGGTGAGAAAACTTACCTATGACTCACTCAAAGTCGGAGACGGTGGCGGGGTCGACATTACATGCTCGACCCAGTGCTCGAAACCATGCCATGAACCTGTTTTCAGTCCTAGATTGCCTTTGGGACATCGCGTCCACATGCGTGTGTATACCATCCACTGAGGTGTGTAAATCTGCAACCTCCTCTTCCATAGACCTATGAATAGGTCTAGTGGACTCGAACCTAGATATGCCCGCTCCATGAAGAGCGTGCCTAGAAGGTCCGGCGGAGTCCGTGGAATGCCGGAACTGGACAACCGGCACAGGGTCATCCTCAGCATCAAGATTAATTGGGTCATTATCTCTACCCACCCGGATGTGAGAGGCCTCGAATGGAGATTTTAGAGAAAGCTCACCATCCATAGGTAGTAACGGAGTCCGGTGGCCACGGCACAAAGCAATGACAAGAGACGGGAAGTAGAATCCCTTGGATTTGAGGGGTCCCCTCACCACCATCTCGTCACCTATCAGGCGGGCAATGTTAACATCCCGCTGGGTGACAAAGAACCATGTCAGCAATGCCCTATTAAAGTTCACATCTGTTGTGTTGCTTGAGGGCACAAATCGGTTACATATAATCATGAACACTTGGCAGTATGGGTGAAACTATTAGAATGCAATGTATTATGTCTTATCTAGACTGGGTGACCATTGACACATAAGGCCTCAATCAAGGTGTCCCAAGTGACACCAGGCTTATCATGGTAAAAGTCCACGTTACTAGAAAAAGCGGGCAGTCGAAGAGCCTACCTAATAGTAGGTAATTTAGCCCAGCCACGCTTACCTCTGACGAAGACTTCTCTGGCCATTTCATAGGGTACGTTCGCGTAGAACTCCGTAACTAGCATTTTGTTGACGAGGGTCAGTTCATCGAACAAGAACTCCATCTCTCGGCGTCGGATCTCCCCGTACATATCGGGCTTTTCAGCCCGAATAGCCATTCTGTCGATTTCGATCTCCTGTAGCCAAGCTTTAGTAGCCTTGGCCTGAAAGTCCGCTTCCGCTTCCTCGCCTGCGAATCGAGACTCATCATAGGTTGGTCTCCTACACGATGTTGCTGCATTCCTGGATCTTTTAGGAGCCATAATCCTGCACAAAAACGAAACAACCAAAAATTTCCATCAGGTTAGTACATCGGTTGGCTACTCAGACTTCACCATCCGTGGCCTACAACAATATTTCTTTTAGTGCTATCATCTCATAACTCCTACTATTGACCAATTTTGTAACAACTTCACCAAGTTACTTAATGCACCCCACACTTATTTCTTGTGGCATTCCAACATGACCCAATTAGACATACACCATCTCCAATTATACACAACAACCAACAACAACAAATTTAGGCAATATCTCCCCCAAAAATACAACACCCAAATACTACAACATATTTTTGCCAACTTTGTCCAACCCAATCACCAAATAAATCAACCACCCCTTTGG
Organism: Nicotiana noctiflora; assembly: GCA_032618575.1. NCBI lineage: Eukaryota > Viridiplantae > Streptophyta > Magnoliopsida > Solanales > Solanaceae > Nicotiana > Nicotiana noctiflora. The sequence goes on along the minus strand of JASVEL010000369.1, from coordinate 215,768 downwards.
GTCTCCAAAAACAACATAAGTACCACAATTAAACAAAATGGAAACCCAACAACTTCAACTACACCACAATACCATAACTTAATATACAACATGTATACAAAAATACCAACCAAAATTAAATCACAAGGTTCTACTAAGTCTAGCAAGATATTATACAATTTCTACAATTAAAGTGTGTTAAACTAAAATTATCTAAACTAATTAATTCTACAAAAACGAAAGAGAAAAACTAAAAAAGGAAAGATAGAAGAAGAAAAACTTACTAGTAGATGATGGGGATGTGGAGAGGATGAAGATGAAGAAGAAAAATGGTAGAGGAGTATGGGGGATTTGGAGAAGAAAGAGTAGAGTGAAGGAGGAGAGAATTGAGAGGTTTAGAGAGAGAAAGGGTTAAGGGGCGGCTGCTATGGTGAATTATGAGGGGGGAGGTGTTAGGGTAATTAAAAAAAGGGGGGGGGGAATTTTACCATTTTTACATTATTTTCCGCGTTGTCAGGTCGGACCGCGGTCAGCCGTGGTCGGTCTGCGGTCACGGATGGACCTCTAAGGGTGAGATTCAGAGAGGCTGTTTCTCCGACAGTCTCTCTGATTCTTTCGCCTGGAAGCAGCAAAAAAAAATATATTTTTTAACTATAATGGTTACACTTACAACAATTTCGTGGGTTGCCTCCCACGTAGTGCCTGATTTAACGTCGAGACACGACTCAACTTAGCGTATTTCAAGGCTCGCTAGATGTCATGCATGACAACATATAATTTCAACCACTGTCCATTTACTTTGGATGTGCGTGAGCCATCAATAGTTTGTATTTCCACAGCGCCCGATTGTAATGCCTCAATTACCCGGAAAGGGCCTGACCACCTTGATTTTAGTTTGCCCGGGAACAACCGTAATCTTGAATTATATAAAAGTACCTTGTCCTCGATTTTGAAGTTACGCTCTATGACATTCTGGTCATGAAGCCGCTTCATCCTCTCTTTGTACAGTCATGTGGTTTCGAAGGCCAGATACCGGAATTCTTCCATCTCATGCAACCCGGTGACTCTAGATTTTCCCGCTTCATCCCAGCTGAGATTTAATTATTTCAGTGCCCACCATGCTTTGTGCTCTAGTTCCACAGGTAGATGACAGGCTTTCCCAAACACCAATTTGTATGGTGACATGCCGATTGGTGTCTTGAATGCTGTCCAATATGCCCATAATGCATCATCGAGCTTCCTGGACCAGTTGGTCCTCGTGGCGTTCACTGTTTTTCTCAACACACTCTTTATCTCCCTGTTGGAGACCTCAACTTGCCCACTGGTCTGCGGGTGATATGGAGTAGCCACCCGGTGTTTCACATTATATTTAGCCAATAATTTCTCGAATGCCCGGTTGCAAAAATGTGTAACCCCATCACTAATGATTTCCCTTGGAGTACCAAAACGGGTGAAAATGTTCTTCTTCAAAAATCCCACCACCACCTTAGCATCATTGGTGGGTATTGCTTCGGCTTTCTCCCATTTGGATACATAGTCTACCGCAATAAGGATGTACTTGTTGCCGTATGAGATGACAAAGGGACCCATGAAGTCTATTCCCCAGAAGTCAAACACTTCCACTTGTTGAATTGGGTTCATCGGCATCCCATGACATCGGGAGATGTTCCCGGTGCGTTGACATTTGTTGCATCCTTTCACCCATAAGTGTGCATCTTTAAACACCGTTTGCCAATAGAAACCAGCCTGAAGTATCTTGCCAGCTGTTCGCACTCCTCCAAAGTGGCCACCATATGCGGATGCATGACACGCCTGCAAAACAAAATATTGTTCGATCTCGAGGACGCATCTCCGGATCATGTTATCGAGGCATATCCTAAAAAAATAGGGTTCATCCCAATAATAAAGCTGGCTTTCACGAAAAAATCTTTTCCTCTGGACCGATGATAGGTCATGAGGAACAATACCACTGGCCAGGTAATTTGCATAATCTGCATACCATGGCACTTTAAGGAGAGTGGTAGTGAGCAGCTGCTCATCTGGAAAGTTTTCGAGAATTTCTCCACTTTATTTGACAATTTCAGCTCCTTCAAGTCGTGACAAATGATCAGCGACTTGATTTTCGGTGCCCTTCTGGTCACGGATTTCAAGGTCAAACTCTTGTAGAAGTAGCACCCAACGAATTAGGCGCGGCTTAGAGTCCTTTTTATCAATTAAGTACCTTAATGATTCATGGTCAGTGTATACTATTACCTTAGATCCTATGAGATAGGACCCGAATTTGTCAAACGCGGACACTACCGCCAACATCTCCTTTTCCGTCACTGTGTAGTTCAGTTGTGCTCCACGCAATGTTCTACTAGCATAGTAGATTGGATGCATCATCTTGTCTTTCCTTTGGCCAAGCACTGCCCCCACTGCGTAATAACTTGCATTGCACATCAGCTCAAAAGGTTGCTCCCAGTTGGGGGCAATAATGACGGGTGTTGTGACCAACCTCTTCTTCAGCTCATCAAATGCAATCATGCCCTCATCAGAAAATAAAAAGGGGTGATCTTTTTCAAGTAACTTACAGAGAGGGTTTGAGATTTTGGAGAAGTCTTTAATGAACCTCCGGTAAAAACCGGCATGTCCAAGAAAGCTTCTAATGGCCTTGACGGATATTGGTGGAGGAAACTTTGCAATGACATCTACTTTAGATCGGTCTACCTCAATACCTTTGCTCGAAACCCGGTGCCCCAAAACTATAACTTTTTGTACCATAAAATGGCACTTCTCCCAATTTAGCACTAAGTTTGTCTTCATGCACCGCTTCAGCAATCTTGTTAGATTGACAAGGCATTCATCGAATGAATTCCCTACCACTGAGAAATCATCCATGAACACCTCCATAATATCTTCCACCATGTCGGTGATTATAGCCATCATGCACCTTTGGAATGTGGCAAGTGCATTGCATAGTCCAAATGGCATCCTCCTAAAGGCAAAAATGCCATATGTGCATATGAAGGAGGTTTTCTCTCTATCCTCGGGGGCTATGGAAATTTGATTGTACCCTGAGTACCCATACAGGAAGCAAAAGTGTGACCTCCCTTCCAACCAGTCAAGCATCTGATCAATGAAGGGAAGTGGGAAGTGGTCCTAGCGGGTGGCTAGATTCAGCTTCCTATAGTCCATGCATATTCTCCACCCGGTGACGGTTCTTGTTGAGATCAATTTGTTGTTATCGTTTTTCACCACCCTCATGCCACCATTCTTTGGCACACATTGAACTGAGCTAACCCAGCTACTATAAGAGATTTGGAAAATAATTTCCGCATCTATCCACTTTATTACCTCTTTCTTCACCACTTCCTTCATGTTTGGGTTTAACCTTCTTTGATGTTCCATGTAAGGTTTGTGCCCCTCTTCTAGGAGAATCTTGTGCATGCAGTACCCGAGGTTGATCCCATTTATGTCTGCCATGGTCCACCCAATGGAAGTTTTGCTTTCTTTAAGTACCTGTATAAGCTTTTGAGCCTGCACATCTAGCAAACCAGATGAGATAATAATAGGTAAAGTGGAGTTAGGGCCTAGAAATTCATACGTGAGATGAGATGGTAGTGGTTTAAGCTCCAGCTTTGGTGGCTCTTCTATGGATGGTTTTGTTGGAGGGGTCTCTCTCTTCCCTAAATGTAGAGTTTCAAACTCCAACTCTCTATCCCAAAACCCCTTACCTTCTAGAGATAGCACCCACTCTGCTAGGCTTTCACCATTTACCTCTTCTAAGTTCATCATGAATGCCTGAAGTGGATCTTCAGCTGTCAATTCTACATCATCTGTGTCCACTATCAAATCTACTACATCAATGAGAGAGCAATTCATGAACTCACTAGGGCGCCTCATGGATTTTTGCACATTGAATATGATCTCCTAATCATTCAACCTCATCTTGAGTTCCCCGGTCTCACAATCAATCAGAGCTCTCCCTGTGGCTAGGAATGGTCTTCCTAAGATTATAGGAATTTCCACGTCCACCTTGCAGTCAAGAATAACAAAATCGGCAGGAAACACAAACTTCCCCACCTAGATGAGAACATCATCCAATATACCAAATAGATGCTTAACCGTCCTGTCAGCAAGCTGTAATAACATGGAATTAGGGCTGGCTCTCCCGATGCCCGGCCTTTTATAAATCACCAAGGGCATAAGATTTATGCTTGCCCCCAAATCACACAATGCCTTCGCAAAGGCAAATTTTCCTATAATGCATGGAATGGTGAAGCTACCTGGGTCAGATAGCTTCTCAGCAATGGGTCCAGAAACCACTGCACTACAAGTCTGAGTAAGAGTCACAGTGGCCAAGTCATGGAAATCAAGTTTCCGCGACATCATATCTTTCATCATCTTAGCATACCCAGGCATTTCTTTCAAAGCTTCAATTAAAGGAATGTTTACCTGGATTTGCTTGAGCATATCAAAGAACCTTTTATATTGCTCCTCTTTCTGGTGCTTGGCCAACCTTTGGGGGAATGGGGCTGGAGGCCTCTTCTTCCCAATCACTTGGAACTTTTCTTTCTCTATCCCTGCTCCTCAATCGGCTGCTCTACCGGTTCAGCTACTTTCTTTGTTCTCTGCTGCACATCTTTATTTTCAGCTACTGGCTGGACTATAATTTCTGTCAACATGGTGGAATCATCCAGTTCAATGGCTACTGGAGTGAGTGTCTTAGCCTACAAATTGCTTCTCTCTCTTTCTTGCTCAGCATCAAGATCTCTTCCACTTCTTAGAGTAACTGCCATCAGCTGCTTTGGGATTTGATCCTTTGGGTTTGTTTGTGTATTCGTAGGCAATGTCCTTTGAGGATGATTGTTAAGTGACATAGCAATCTAGCCCAACTGTACTTCAATATTCTTGATAGCTGCGGCATGTGCATCTATCCTCTCATTGGTTTTGGCATGTGACCCAATTACCTGCTATATCATAGCTTCCAACCTTGCGAACCCATCGTCATGTCTACCCCCATGTTGTGGTGGAGGTGGATGATACCCCTACTGCTGATTGTTGAAATTCTGAGGTCTAGGATATGGAGCCATGTTGTTTGGTGGCCTCATACCTCCTGCATTATACTGTGGTTGAGGAGGTCTGTACAGCTATGGAGCCTGCTGACCCCAACTCTGGTTACCCTATCGCTGCCCTCCAAAATTTGCCACATAGTTCATGTCTTCATGCTGGTATGCAAGATGTGCATACACTACTATTGTTAGTATCTACAATGTGAACCTACTGCTTGACCACAGATCTTCCACCTTCTTCCTCAGGATGCCCATTTGTGTCAATAAAATTGCCATCTTATCCTCCATAGTGTTGGATGGATCCAGAGGTACAGAGTGTACCACTGGAGTGATAGGAGCATTCCTGGTCGTCCACCCGGAGTTTTGAGCCATCTTGTCAAGCAAATTTTGGCCTTCTCTCCAAGTCTTGCTCAGAAAAGCCCCACCTGCTGAGGCATCTACTATATTCTTCATGCTGCCTAAGAGCCCCATGTAGAACCTTTGACCCAACATCTGTTCAGGAACCCCATGGTGAGGACACATAACCAGCATACCTTTGAATCGCCCCAAGTTTCATGTAATGTCTCCATTAGTTTCTGCTTGAAGCTCACAATCTCATCCATTTGCTGAGCTGTCTTGTTAGGTGGATGAAACTTGTTGTGGAATTGTTTGACTAACTCATCCCATGTTGAAATAAAGTTTATGGGGAGTGAGTTTAGCCATACCTACGCAGCCCGTGTAACTGAGAACGAAAATAACAATAGTCTGTTGGCTTCCGGTGTCACGTTTGGTTGCCTCTGCGTCTTGCATATAGAGAGAAAGTTCTTCAGGTGCTGTTGTGGATCTTCAACCTAAGTCCCAGAGAATAATCCCTTGTTTTGCAACAATTGTAGCATGTTGTTGGTAATCTGGAAAGACTCAGCTTGAATTGCTGGCACAACAATGGCAGTTGCCAAATTATCCACTGTTGGTTGTGCCCAGTCAAATAGTGCACCTTCTTGCGCCTCCTACGCCTCCTGTGCGTTCAACCCTGCTTGCTGGTTTGGGTCGTTCAGGTCTCCCATGTCGAAATCTAGTTTAAATAGTTGCTGAGATTTCTGAAGTTGTTTGATTGCCCTGTTACGTGCCCAGAAAGTTTGCTTTGGGTTTGAGAGTCCTTCAATTAGTTCTCCAGTTCTTGTAGATTTTCTAGGCATGCACCTGAGTACCTAATTCAACAACCGTCAAAAATTTCAATATAAAGTGTAGAAAGAACCTGACTACACAAGAATCTTGTCGTTCTGTCAATGGCAATTGATAATTCCGTTAATTCCCCGGCAATGACGCCAAAGTCGATCCCACAGGGAATTAACCTATCAACTGCAACTTCAAAAACCCAATAACACTTCTGAAGTAGCTTTCAAAAATTTGAATATATTTTTGTGTATGTTTTCTAACAACTAACTTTTGCAAGAATTAAAGACTTGAATGAAAGAATTGAATGTTGGGTAAAGAATAAAGAGAAAGACTAAGGTATCGACTTTCCCTATTAATGGAATCCCTTCTGTTTATGCTCATACAAATTGTCAATGTTATTCTATCAATCATGAACGCTATTTTATAGTAATTCTCTCACGAGCAACTACAATAATTTACTAGTGCACTCTCCTGAGCTACCCTAGCTAGCTTTAATTTGAATAGTTCACTTTAGAACAAGGTTTCGTTATTCCTAATCCCACCTTTACGCCTAAAATTATAGATTCCTCCAATAATCTAGGTGTGGTGTTGTTCGACTATATACATAAATATGCACTCTTTTCCAAGTTATGCACATTAAATAGGCATAGTTAATTGAGTGCACTATCAATTAACTACAACAAGAACGACGTTGAACAAATAGAAATCTAGCTAACAATTTGTAATCGCATAACCTAGAAGTTCATCACTCAATCGGTTCCATCAAAACCTTAGATAAAGAATTAGCTACTCATAATCAAAGAAATAAGAATAATAATTGAATTCATAATCAAAGATTCAATATAAAAGAAAGAAAGACGTTGAGAGAGTTCTCTCTTACTAGTTTTCTTGCAAAAGTAATGAATAATACAATACTTGCCTCTCTTGGGCGAATCCTATAATTATATATAGGGTTTAGGTTACAAAAATTACATGTTGACAAGTTTAGCCTTCACAAATTCGGCGTCGCCCGCGGTCCGTCCAAGATTGCGGATGGACCAGAAAAAATCAAGTCCTCTGAATCTGTTGAGGTTCCACGAGCCTCTTTTTCCACGGTTCATCGGCGGTCATGGATGGACAGTGTCGCAGATTCTTCTACCTATTATTTTAATGCAAAGTTCACTCATGCTTTACACTTGGCCTCTTTACTATCTTATGACTCCAAAATTGCTCTTTTAGTCTCCAATGGCTCATGTGTACCTATAACACACCAAAAACACTAATAAAAGCATCATCATAAACAATATCAAATCAACAAGAAAGCGTGATTATTTAGGGCATAATTATAGTCAAATTCACATATTATCAGCCATTACCATGCCCTGCCATGTCCTGCGACGTCATAACACATCTTGACACGTGCCATGGCCATGTCCTGAGACGTCCTCACCCGTGCCATGCCCACATCCTGCCATGTTTTGCGACGTCCTGACACGTGCTGTGATGTCCTGACACGTCCTAACATGTCCTGACCTGTGCCACGCCCCCGTCGTGCCATGTCTTGCGAGGTCCTATGACGTCCTGACACGTGCTATGGCTATGTCTTGACACGTTCTGACCCGTGCCATGCCCATACCCTGCCATGTCCTTTGACGTCTTGACACGTTGTGAAACGTGCCAAGGCCATGTCTTGACACGTCCTGACTCGTGCCATGCTCACGTCCTCCCATGTCCTTCGACGTCCTGACACGTCCTATGGCCACGTACTGCAATGTCCTGACATGTGCCATGGCCAAGTCCTAACATGTCCTAACCTGTGCCATGCCCACGTCCTACAATGTCCTGCGACGTCCTGACACATCTTGTGACCACGTGCTTTGACATCCTGACATGTCCTGACCCGTGCTATGCCCATGCCCTGCCATGTCTTGTGATGCCCTAACACGACTTGACACGTGCCATGGCCATGTCCTGACACGTCTTAACCCGTGCCATGCCCACGTCCTGCCATGTACTACAACGCCTTGACATGTTATGTGACGTCCTAACTCAAGCCATGACCACGCCGTACCATGTCCTGCGATGTCCTGACAAGTCCTGACACGTGCCATGGCCATGTCTTAACACATCCTGACCCGTGCCATGCCCACTCCCTCCCATGTCCTGCAACATCTTGACATATCGTGACACGTGACAAGGCCATGTCCTAACACGTCCTGACCCGTGCCATGCCCACATCCTACCATATCCTGCGATGTCCTAACATGTCCTAACCTATGCCATGGCCATGCCCTACCATGTTCTGCGACGTCTTGACACGTGCCATGGCCATGTCTTGAACTGTGCCATGCCTACGTCCTTCCAGGTCCTGCGACGTCCTGACATGTCTTGTGGCCACATGCTGTGATGTCCTGACACGTGACATGCCCTCACCCTGCCATGTCCTGCAACGTCCTTACACGTCCTAATATGTGTCATGCCCATGCCCTAACATGTCATGTAATGTCCTAATATGTGCCATGGCCATGTCTCAACATGTCCTGACCCGTTCCATGCCCACTTCATGCCATATCCTGCGACGTCCTGACACATCTTGTGGCCATATCATGACACGTCCTGACTTGTGCTATGGCCACGCCCTGCCATGTCCTATGACATCTTGACAGGTCCTGAGCCGTGCCATGCAAATGTCCTGCCATGTCCTGCAACGTCCTGACACATTTTGTGGCCACGTCCTGCGATGTCCTAACATGTCTTGACCCGTGCCATGCCCACGCCCTGACATATCCTACAAGATACTGACACATCCTAACACGTCCAGATATTCTGACACGTCCTGATGTCCAGACACGTGCCATGGCCATGTATAGACACATCTTGACCCGTGCCATGCCCATGTCCTTCCATATCTTGTGACGTCCTAACATGTCCTATGGCCACATGCTGCGATGTTCTGACACGTCCGGACCAGTGCGATGCCCATGCCCTGCCATTTCCTGCGACGTCCTGATATGTCTTATGGCCATGTCCTGCGATGTCCTGCCATGTCCTGGGACGTCCTGACATGTATTGTGGCCACGTGTTGCGACGTCCTGACACGTACAGACACGTGCCATGGCTATGTCTTGATATGTCCTGACCCATGCCATGCCCATGTCCTGCCATGTCCTACGACGTCTTGACACATGTTGACATATGCCATGGCCATGTCCTGACATGTCCTAACCCTTGCCATGCCCACGTCCTACCATGTCCTGCGACGTCCTGACATGTCCTGACATGTCCTATGGCCACATGGTGTGACGTCCTGACACGTCCTAACCCGTGCCATGCCCACGCCCTACCATGTCCTGCTACATCCTGACACATCATGTGGCCACGTCCTGCGACGTCTTCACAATTCCCGACACGTCCTAACCCATGCCATAGCCACGTTATGCCATGTCCTGCGACATCTTGACACGTCATGACACATGCTATGGACATGTCCTGACATGTCTTGACCCGTGTCATGCCTATGTCCTACGATGTCCTACCACGTTCTGTTGCCACGCGCTGTGACGTCTTGACATGTCCTTACCCATGCCATGCCCACACCTTGCCATGTCCTACAATGTCCTGACACGTCCTAACCCATGCCATGCCTACATCCTTCCATGTCCTACGAAGTCCTGACATGTCTTGTGGAGCCACGTGTTGCGACGTCCTAACACGTCCTGACCCGTCCTGACAAGTCCTAACACGTGCCATGGCCACATCTTGACACGTCCTAACTTGTGTCATGCCCACGTCCTGCCATGTCCTGCGCAGTCTTGACATCTCCTGACCCGTGCTATGGCCACGCCCTGCCATGTCCTGCGATATCCTGACACGTCTTGACCCGTGCCATGCCTACGTCCTGCCATGTCCTGCAACATCCTAACACGTCTTACGGCCACGTACTGACAGGTCCTGACCCGTGCCATGCCCACGCCCTGCTATGTACTGCAATGTCCTGACACATCCTGACGTCCTGACTCATCCAGACACGTGCCATGGCCATGTCCAGACAAGTCTTGACCCGTGCTATGCCCATGTCTTGCAACATCCTGACACATTTTGTGGCCACATCCAGCAATGTCCTTACACGTCCTGACCCATGCCATGCCCTGCCAAGTCCCGCGACATCATGACGAGTCCTAATGTCCTAACACATCCAGATACATGCCATGGCAACGTACAGACACGTCTTGACTAGTGCCATGCCCAAGTCTTGCCATATCCCTCGACGTCGTGACATGTCCTATGGCCACATGCTGCGACGTCCTGACCCGTGCCATTCCCAAGGCCTGCCATGTCCTGCGACATCCTAACACCTCTTGTGGCCACATCCTACGACATTCTGCAATGTCCTGTGACGTCCTCACACATCTTGTGGCCACGTGCTATGATGACCTGACACGTCCTAACACGTGCCATGGCCATGTCCTGACACATCCTAACAAGTGCCATGCCCACATCCTGACACTTCCTGACCCGTGCCATGCCCATGCCCTACCATGTCCTACAACGTCCTAACACATCCTGACATGTGCCATCGCCATGTCCTAACACGTCCATGCCCACGTCTTGCCATGTCCTTTGATGTCCTAACATGTCCTGTGGCTACATGTTATGTTGTCCTAACACGTTTTGACACGTGCCATGGCCATGTCTTAACACGTCCTAACTCGTGCCATGCCCACGTCTTGTCGTGTCCTAACACGTCCTGTGGCATCGTGTTGCGACATCCGCATACGTCCTAACCCATTCCATGCCCACGCCATGCCATGTCATGTGATGTCCTGACACGTCCTGACATGTGCCATGGCCATGTCCTGACATGACCTAACCCGTGTTATGCCCATATCCTGCCATATCCTGCGACGTCCTTGCACATCCTGTGGCCATGTGGCGCGACATCGTAACACATCCTGATCAATGCCATGACCACACCCTACCATGTCCTGCTACGTCCTGATACATCATGTGGCAACGTCCTACAACGTCTTGACAATTCCCGACACGTCCTGACCCGTGCCATGACCACGCTCTACTATATCCTGCAACGTCCTGACATGTCCTGACACGTCTTGACCCGTGTCATTCCTACGTCCTACCATGTCCTGCAACATCCTGACATGTTCTACGGTCATGTGTTGCGACGTCCTGACACATCCTGACCCGTGCCATTCATATGCCTTGCCATGTACTACGATGTCCTAACATGTCCTAACCCGTGCCATGCCCACATCCTGCCATGTCCTACAAAGTCTTGACACGTCCTATAGGCAGATGCTGCAATATCCTAACACGTCCCAAGGACATGTCCTAACACGTCCTGACTCGAGCATGCCCATGTCTTACGATGTCGTGACACATCTTGTGACCACATTCTGCGACGTCCTGAACGGTGCCTTGCCCATGACCTGCCACGTCCTGCGATGTCTTGCCATGTTCTGCAATGTCCTGACACATCCTCACACATCTTAACACATCCTGACCCGTGCCATGCCCATGTCCTATCGTGTCCTGCGATGTCTTGACACGTCCTGTGGCCACTTGTTGCGACATCCTGATATGTCGTAACACGTGCCATAGCCATGTCCTGACACGTCCTGGCCCATTCCATGTCCACGTCCTACCATGTCCAATGACATCCTGACACGTCCTGTTGCCACGTGCTGCAACGTCCTAACACATTGTTATATGTGCCATGGCCAGGTCCTGACATGTCCTAACCCGTGCCACGCCCACATCCTGCCATGTCTTGCAACGTCTTGACATGTCATATGGCCACGTCCTGACCTGTCCTGACCAGTGCCATGACCATGCCTTGCCATGTCCTACGACGTCTTTACGCATCCTGACACGTTCTGACCCGTGCCATACCCATGCGACCATATCCTGCGATGCATTGACACGTTATGACATGTTCCATGGCCATGTCCTGTCACGTCCTGACCCGTGCCATGCCCACATCCTGCCATGTCTTGTGACATCCTGACACGTCTTGACACGTGCCGTGGCCATGCTTTGACACGTCCTGAACCGTGCCATGCCCATGTCCTGCCATGTCCTATAATGTTCTGCCACGTCCTATGGCCATGTGTTGTGATGTCCTGACATGTCTTGAACTGTTCCAGGCCCATGCCTTGCCATGTCCTGCGACATCGTAGCACGTCCTGATACGTGCCATGGCTATATCCTTACACATCCTGACCCGTGTCGTGCCCACGTCCTAACATGTCTTGCGACGTTCTAACATGTCCTGTGGTTACGTCCTGGCATGTCCTGACCTGTGCCATGGCCGTTCCCTTAATGTCCTGCGACGCCCTGATACGTCTTGACACATGCCAAGGCCATGTCCTGACACGTCATGACCTATGCCATGCCCACGTCTTACCATGTCCTACGATATCTTAACACGCCATGTGGCCACGTGCTGTAACGTCCTGACATGTCCTGACTCTTGTCATTCCCACGCCATGCCATATCATGCGACGTCTTGACACGTCTTGACACGTGCCATGGCCATGTCCTAACACATCTTGACACATGACATGCCCACGTCCTACCATGTCCTGCCATGTCCTAACATGTCTTGTGGCCACATGCTGTGACATCCTGACATCTCCTGACCCATGCCATGTCCATGCCTTGCCATGTCCAACGACGTCCTAATATGTCTTGACCCGTGCCATGGCCTACGACATCCTAACACGTGCCATGGACATGTCCTGACATGTCCTGACCCGTGTTATGCCAACGTCCGGCCATGTCCTACGATGTCTTGACACGTACTGTGGCCATGTCTTGACACGTCCTGACCCGTGCAATTGACATGCCTTGCCATGACTTGTAACATCCTGGCACGTCCTGAAATGTGCCATAGCCATATCTTGACACGTCTTGACTCGCGCCATGCCCATGTCCTTCCATGTCTTGTGATGTCTTGGCATGTCCTATGGCCACATGTACGATGCCCTAACGTGTTCTAACCCGTGCCATGCCAACGTCCTGCACCGTTCTAACACGTCATGTGGCCACGTCCTGACATGTCCTGACCCGTGCTATGGACATGCCCTGCCATGTTCTGCGATATCCTGACACATCGTGACACGTGCCATGGCTATGTCCTAAGACATCCTAACCCATGCTATGCCCTCATCCTACCATGTCCTGCGACGTCCTCTAGCCACGTGCTTCGATATCCTCATACGTCCTGACACGTGCCAAGGCCATGTCCTGACACGTCCTATCCCATGCCATGCCTACGTCCTGCCATGTCCTGTGATGTCCTAACACGTCATGTGGCCACGTCCTAACACGTCATGTCCTATGTTATGGCAATGCACTGCCATGTCCTGTCATGTCCTGACATGTGCCAGGGCAATGTCCTAACACGTCCTGACCTGTGCCATGTCCTTGCTGCCATGTCATACGATGCCTTGACATGTCATTACAAGTGCTATGGCCATGTCCTAACACGTCTTGACCCGTGCCGTGCCCACATCCTGCCATGTCCTCCCATGTCCTGACACGCCTTGTGGCAACATGCTGTGATGTTCTGAGACATCCTGACATGTGCCATGGCCATGTCCTGACATGTCATGACCCGTGCCATGCACACGTCCTGCCATGTCCTGCAACGTCCAGACAAGTCCTTTGGCCACATGCTGCGACGTCCTAACACGTCCTGACCCATGCCATGCCCATGCCCTGCTATATCCTGTGACATCCTATCACGTCCTGACGCGTGCCATGGCCATGTCCTGACATGTCCTGACCCATGCCATGCCCATGACCTAACATGTCCTGTGACGTCCTAACACGTCCTGTGGCCACGTCTGGACATGTCCTGACATGTGCTGACCCATTCCATGGCCATGCCCTGCCATGTCATATGACGTTCTGACACGTCCTAACACGTGCCATGGCCATGTCCTAACATGTCCTGGCCTACGCCATTGCCTACGTCCTACAATATCCTAACATGTCTTGTGGCCATGTGCTGCGAAGTCCTGACACGTCCTAACTCGTGCCATGGCCATGCCCTGCCATATACTGCAATGTCCTGACATGTCCTTGAACGTGCTATGGCTATGCCTTGACACATCCTAACACGTGCCATGCCCACATCCTGCCATGTCTTGCGAAGTCCTGACACATCCTGTAGCCACGTGTTGAGATGTCCTCACTCGTCCAGACCCGTGCCATCCCGACATCCTGCCATGTGTTGTGACGTCCTGACATGTCCTTACCCGTGCCATGCCAACGCCTTGCCATGTCATTCGACATCCTGATACATCCTGACCCATTCTATGGCCATGCCCTGCCATGTCCTATGACGTCCTGACATGTGTCATGGCCATGTCTTGACACGTACTGACTCGTGCCATGCCCATGTCCTGACATATCCTACGACATCCGGACATATCCTGTGGCCACGTCCTGGTCTGTGCAATTGTCATGCCCTGCCATGTTCTGCGACATCCTGACATGTCTTGTAATGTGCCATAGCTATGTCATGACACGTCTTGACCCGTGCCATGCCCATGTCTTGCAATGTCTTGCGACATCCTGACACATCTTGTGGCCACATGCTGCGACGTCCTGACACGTCCGGACCCAGGCCATGCCCACATTTTGCTATGTCCTGCGACGTCCTGACACGTCGTGTGGCCACGTGTGGTGATATCCTGACACATCCTGACACGAGCGATGGCCATGTCCTAATACGTCCTTACCCGTGCCATGCCCACCTCCTGCCATGTCCTGCAACATCCTGGTATGTCCTGTGGCCAGTGTTGTGACGTCCTTACACATCCTGACCCGTGCCATGCCCACGCCCTGCGACGTCCTAACACGTGCCATGGCCATGTCCTGACACGTCCTAACCTGTGCCATACCCACGTCCTGCCATCTCCTACGACATCCTGACACATCCTGACTCATGCCATAGACATGCCTTGCCATGTCCTGCGATGTCCTGACATGGCCTGACACGTGCCATGGCCATGTCCTGACACGTTTTGACCCGTGCCATGCCCACGTTCTACCATTTTCTGTGATGTCCTGACACATCATGTGGCCACATGCTGCAATGTCCTGACACGTCCTAACCCGTGCGATGCCCACGCCCTACTATGTCCTACGACGTCCTGACATGTCCTGACACGTGGCATGGCTATGTCCTGACACGTCTTGACCCGTGCCATGCCCATGTCCTGCCATGTCCTACAACATCTTGACACGTCCTATGGTCATGTGCTGTGACATCCTGGCACGTCCTGACCCGTGCCATGCGCACGCCCTGCCATGTCCTGCGATGTCCTGACACGTGCCATGGCCATGTCCTAACACATCCTGACTCGTGCCATGCCCACGTACTACCATGTCATGCAACGTCGTGACACGTCCTGTGGCCATGTCCTGACACGTCCAAACCCGTGCCATGGCCATGTCCTGACACGTCCAAACCCATGCCATGGCCATGCCCTGCCATTTCTTGCAATGTCCTGACACGTCTTGATACGTGACATGGCCATCTTCTGTCTTGTCCTAACCTGTGCCATGCCTATGTTCTGCCATGTCCTGCGACATCCTTACACGTCATGTGTCCACGTGTTGTGACGTCGTGACATGTCCTGACATGTGCCATACCCATGACCTGCCATGTCCTGCGACGTCCTGACACATCTAGACACGTGCCATGGCCATGTCTGGACACATCATGACCCGTGCCATGCCCACGTCCTGCCATGTCTTGCAATATTCTGACACTTCCTATGGCCATGTGATGTGACGTCTTGACACGTGCCATGGCCATGTCCTGACATGTCTTGACCCGTGCCATGCCCACGACCTACCATGTCCTGTGAGGTCCTGACACGTCCTGCGGCCACATGCCATGATGTCGTAATACGTCCTGACCCATGACATGGACACGCCCTACCATGACTAGCGACATCCTGACATGTGCCATGTTCATATCCTAACACGTCTTGACACATGCAATGCCCACGTCCTTCCATGTCCTACGAAGTCCTGACACGTCCTGTGGCCATATCCTGTCACGTCCTAACCCGTGCCATGGCCACGCCCTGCCATGTCCTGTGACGTCCTAATACATGCTATGGCCATGTCCTTATATGTCCTAACCCGTGCCATGCCCACGTCATGCCATGTCCTGTGACATCCCGACACGTCTTGTGGCCTTGTCCTGACATGTCCTGACCCGTGCTATGGCCATGCCCTACCATGTCCTACGACATCTTGACACGTCCTGAACCGTGCCATGCCATTATCCTGCAATGTCCTGACACATATTGTGGCCATGTCTTGCGATGTCCTGACGCATCCTGACCCGTGTTATGGCCATGCCCTACCTTGTCTTGCGACATCGTGACACGTCCTGAGTCGTGCCGTGCCAACGTCCTGCATTGTCCTGACACATTTGGTGGCCTTGTCTTGCAATGTCCTGACACGTCCTGACCTGTGACATGCCCACGCCCTGCCATGTGCTGCGACGTCCTGACACGTCCAGACACGTGCCATGGACATGTACAGACGCATCTTGACCCATGCCATGGCTATGTCCATCCATATCCTGTGATGTCCTAACATGTCATCTGGCCACATGTTCCAACGTCCTAACACATCCTAACCCATGCCATGCCTACACCCTGCCATGTCCTGCGACGTCTTAACACATCTTATGGCCACGTGCTATGACGTCTTGACACGTCCCGACACGTGCCATGGCTATGTACTGACACGTCTTGACCCGTGCAATGCCCGTGCGGCCATGTCCTACGACGCCGTGACACATCATGACACGTGCCATGGACATATCCTGACACGTCTTGACCTGCGCCGTGCCCATGCCCTGCCATGCCCTACGACGTCCTGACACATCCCGACACGTGCCATGGCCATGTCCTGACATGTCCTGACCCGTGCCATGGCCACGTCCTGTCATGTCCTGTAATGTCCTGACACGTCATATGGCTACGTGCTACAACGTCATGACACGTGTCATGGCTATGTCCTGATACCTCCTAACCCGTGCCATGCCCACGTCCTGCCATGTCCCGCGACGTCCTGACACATCTCGTGCCCACATGCTGTGACATCGTGACACGTCCTGACCGATGCCATGACCACGCCCTGCCATGTCCTGCAATGTCCTAACACGTCTTGACATGTGCCATGGCCATGTCCTGACGCTTCCAAACCCGCCCCATGCCCACGTCCTACCATGTCCTGCGACGTCCTGACACGTCCTGTGGCTATGTGGTGCGAAGTCCTGACACGTCCTGACCCGTTCCATGCCCACGCCCTGCCATGTCCTGCTACATCCTGACACATCATGTGACCACGTCCTGCAATGTCTTGACAATTCCTGACACATCCTGAACCGTGCCATGGCTACATTCTGTCAAGTCCAGACACGTCTCGACCCGTGTCATGCCTACATCGTGCCATGTCCTGCGACGTCGTAACACGTTTTGTAGCCACGTTCTATGACATCATGACACGTCATGACCCGTGCCATGCCCACGCCTTACCATGTCCTACGATGTCGTGACACGTCCTGACTCGTGCCATGCCCACATCCTACCATGTCCTACAAAGTCCTGACATGTCTTATGGCCCCGTGATGTGACGTCCCGACACATTCTCACATGTGCCAAGGCCATGTTCTGATACATCCTGACTCGTGCCATTCCCACGTCCTACCATGTCCAGCGATGTGTTGACACGTCCTGACCCGTGTCATGCCCATGTCCTGCCATGTCCTGCGACATCTTGACACATCTTGTGGCCATATGTTGTGACGTCCTGACACGTGTCGTGGCCATCTCCTAAAACGTCCTGACTCGTGCCATGCCTATATCCTGCCATATCGTACGACGTCCTGACACGTCCTTACCTGTGCCATGCCCACATCCTTCCATGTCCTGCGATGTCCTTGCACAACCTGTGTCCACGTCCTACGACGTCTTGACACGTGCCATGGCCATGACCTGACACGTCCAGACCCATTCCATGCCCATGCCCAACCATGTCCAGCGACATCCTCACATGTCTTGGTGTGTACCATGGCCATGTCCTTACATGCCCTGACCCGTGCCATGCCACTTTCAAACATGTCCTGCGACATCCTAACACGTCCTCTGGCCACGTGCTAACATGTATTAACACGTCCCATGCCATGTCCTGACATGTGCTAACACGTATCATGGCCATATCCTGTCACATCCTAACTTGTGCCATGCCCATGTACTACCATGTCCTGCGATGTCCTAAAACATTTTGTGGCCATGTGCTATGAGGTCCTGACACATCCTAACCCATGCCATTCCCATGCCCTGCCATATTATGTGACATCCTGACACGTGACATCGCCATACCCACATCCTGTCATGTCCTGCGACATCCTGACAAGTCTTATGGCCACGTGTTGTGACATCCTGACATGTGCCATGGCCATGTCCTAACATGTCCAGACCCGTGTGCCCACGTCCTTCCATGTCCTGCGACGTTCTGACACGTCTTGTGGCCACATGTTGTGACGTCCTAACCTGTGCCATGCCCACGCCTTGCCATGTCCTATGACATCTTGACATGTTCCATGGCCATGTCCTGACACATCCTGACTCATGCCAAGCCCACGTCCTGCCATGTCCTGCGACGTCCTGACACGTCCTGTGGCCGCATCCTAACAAGTCCTGACTCGTGCAATTGTCATGCCCTACCATGTTCTACGACATCTTGACATGTCCTAAAATATGCCATAGCCATGTCATGACATGTCTTGACACGTGCCATACCCACGTCCTGCCATGTCTTACAACGTCCTAACACGTCCTGTGGCCACATGTTGTGACGTACTGACACGTCCTGACCCGTTCCATACCCATGTCCTGCCATGTCTTGCAACATCTTGACATGTCATATGGCCACGTCCTAACACGTTTTGACTCGTTCCATGACCATGCCCTGCCATGTCATGCGATGTCCGACACATCCTGACACGTGGCAGGCCCATGTCCTAACATGTCCTGACCCGTGTCATCCCATGCGACCATGTCCAGCGATGCCCTGATACCTCATGACACGTGCCATGGCCATGTCCTAACGCATCCTGACCCGTGCCATACCCACGTCCTGCCATGTCCTGACACGTCCTGTGGCCACATATTGCGACATCCCAACACGTCCTGACACGTGCCATGACCATGTCCTAACACGTCCTGACCTGTGCCATGCCCACGTCCTTCCATGTACTGCAACGTCCTGACACGTCTTGTGGCCATGTGTTGCAACATCCTAACACGTCCTGACTCGTGCCATGCCCACGTCCAGCCATGTCCTGCGACATCCTAACGCGTCTTGACGCGTGCAATGGCCATGTCCTAACACATCCTAACATGTGATATGCCCATGTGCTAACATGTCTCGTGACATCCTAACACGTCTTGTGTCCACATACTGACATGTCTTAACCAGTGCCATGGTCGTGCCCTGC
The DNA here is from genome assembly GCA_032618575.1 of Nicotiana noctiflora. Classification (NCBI taxonomy): domain Eukaryota; kingdom Viridiplantae; phylum Streptophyta; class Magnoliopsida; order Solanales; family Solanaceae; genus Nicotiana; species Nicotiana noctiflora. Next base: position 196,046 of record JASVEL010000369.1, on the reverse strand, counting down.
CATGTCCTGACACATGCCATGGCCATGTCCTGACATGTCTTGACCCGTGCCATGCCCACATCCTGCCATGTACTGCGACGTCCTAAAACGTCCTGTGGCCACGTGTTGCGAGGTCCTGACAGATCCTGACCCATGCCATGCCCACGCCCTTCCATATCATGTGATGTCCTGACACGTCCTGATACGTGCCATGGCTATGTCCTGACACATCTTGACACTTGCCATGTCCTCCGACGTCCTGGCACGTGCCATGTCCATGTCCTGATACATTGATTCACGTCCAAGCAATGGTCGCAGTCAATATAACCTGGTCTAATAAGTCCAAGATCGATCCCACAGAAAATTAACCTACTTATCACAACTTTTACAACCCAAGATTACTTCCAAATCAAGTTCCCAAAACTTTGAGTATATTTGGTGAGATTTTCGAACCACTACTTTGCAATAATTAAAAGGCTTAAAAGAAAGAATTGAATATTGGGTAATAATAATATGGAGAAGGACTAAGTTATTGATTTCCCCTATTGATGGAATCCCTTATCGTTATGCTCATACAAATTTTTAATATATTCTATCAATCATGAAAGCTATTTGTATCGTAATCCTCTCCCGAGCAATTACAATAATTTACTAGTGCACTCTCCCAAGCTACCCTAGATAGCTTTAATTTGATTAGTTCACTTAAAATTGAACCCAAGACTTCGTTATTCCTAACCCCGTCTTTACGCCTAAAGTTATAGATTGCTCCAATAACCTAGGTGTGGTGTTGTTCAACAATATACCTAAATATGCACTCTTTCCCAAATTATGCAGACTAAATAGGCACCTCTAATTGGAGCTCTACCAATTAACTTCAATAAGAATGAAGTTGAACAAATAGAAATCTAGCTAACAATTTGTAATCACATAAACGATAAGTTCATCACCCATTGGGTTCCATCAAAACCTTAGAAAAGGATTTAGCTACTCATGCTTAAAGAAACAATAATAATAATTCAAATCATAAAGAAATACTTGATATAAAATAAAGGAATGAGTTGAGAGGATTCTCTCTTACTAATTGTCTTGCAAAACTAGTGAAAAATAGACAACATGCCTCTATTGGGCAAAGTAGGAGTTTATATAGAGGTTTTAGGGCTAAAAAACTAAGTTTAAATACATTTAGGATTGCTGTTGCGGCGTCTTCCGCGGTTCATCCGCGGTCGCGGACGGACCGCGAACAGTAAACTTCAGAGAGCCTCTTTTTTCGCGGTTCATCCGCGGTCGCGAGTGAACCACGGATGAACAGTCCGTCTGATGTTTCTCTGATTCTTCAAGCTCACTTCACTTTAGATCTTCTCTTGGCCTTTTCATCAACATGTGACCCCAAAATAGCTCCTTTTAGCATCCATTATATCATATGTACCTCTAACACACAAATAAACACTAATCAAAGCATTTTGTCCTCATAAACAACATTAATTCAACAACAAAATGTGATTATTTAGGGCATATTTATAGTCAAATTTACCTATTATCAATACCTCACACTTAAACCTTTCCTTGTCCTCGAGCAACCTTAATCACACTTTAGGCCAATTTTAAGAATGTCTCCCCCAAAATATGTCACAAAAGTCATCTTTCCTGATTAACCTAAGATATGCACAATCTTTACCTAACTGTAAACTCTCATGCCAGCACATTATTACTTACTCTACTTATTGCCAAAAACTTGCAAATTTACCTTCTTCCTCTTGAGTTACATGCCCTCACAAAATTTATTGAGATACGTTCCCACACATAAACAATTCAGAACATGAAACTTATAAATATCGGAAAAATTCACTCACACTCAACAAAGAACATTCATATGCATACAGACATACCATAGGCTTGCCCCTAGTGTAATACTCCACTAATAGAGTCATTCAGTCATAGATCAAGAGGTCTTTAAGGGTTGTAATGTTGTCTACGGGACGGGTAGGATACTTTTGGTTATAGTGACTAGCCTTCCTAAGCACTTTTCTTTTCCTTTTTTACAACTTCCCTTTTTGTTTTCTTCCTTATGTCTCCCCTAAACATTCCTTCACCTTTATTTACTTTTAATCCCCACTTTTCTTTTGTTGGTGTAACTTGCCTTTCTAATTTTCATATATACATTGATATAGCTCTTTTTCTCATTTTTGTTTCCTTATTGCTTTGCAACACATTTACATTATTTTGGCCAGTTCACTATTTTCTACCATTCATTCTTGATTTTACCTTTTTCAATTTCCCTTCACCCCACACAGACTTTTTCATATTCAATTCAATACAAGTGCTTCTAGGAGGTAAAGTAGAACAATATAATAATTTGATGAACATTCAAGGGTTATCAAAGAATAGGCTTTAAGCTCAAAGGGTTAACTAAGATATTATGTACGGCTGAATTCATGTCTATTGGTTATAAAGGGGTTACACAAAGAAATGCCTCTTATCCTTTCTACAATCAAACAACTTCTATTTCGCTTTGAAAACACACAGGGCAAGTTCTAGGCATCATGTAAAGCATACAATGTAAGTAAAACCTCACACACACATAGCATGCAACTCATTTGGAATTCGGTTCATCTACAAAGTCCTATCGATGTTCAAGCAAGCATTATTGTGCAAATCTAAGGCATATTTAGATTCTACAGTCAAGCTTAGAAAATACATTCTCAAGTTCAATTTAAGATTTTGCTAATGTGCATACTCGGGGTTACATGTTACCCTTTTTCCTCTAATCCTAAGAAAAGAAAAATCTACCTAACCCGGTTCAAATTAAAAACCCTTGGAAAAGAACCGTGCTCAAAAGAAAAACCAAGGGGGATATGATACACTACCTAGAAAAAGAAAATAAAAGAAAGAAAAATTCCTACGTGGATTGCTTCCCTCAAGAGTACTTGTCATAAATAGTCCGTCATCAGGAAGAGTCCTCTACTCATATTTTTGTATTTTTTAAAAAATTCCTAATTTTTTTTGTGTTTTTATTATTTTATATTAACCACTACAACTAATATATAAATCATATACAAGATAAGTCACCCACCCCACACTTAAAAACATGTCATGTCCCCATGACATCAATAAAGATAAGGCACAAGAGGGGCGAGAAAACTTACCTGAGACTCACTCGGAGTCGGAGACGGTGGATGGGTCGACATGACATGCTCGTCCAAGTGCTCTGAGCCATGCCATAAACCTGCTGTCTGATCGAGCTTGCCTCTGAGACATAGCGTCTAACCACATGTGCAAGCCATCAATGGAGGTGCGCAGATCAGCAACCTCCTCCTCCATCGAGATATGCATAGGTCGTGAGCACTCGGACCTAGACATACTTGCTCCACGGTGAGCATGCCTGGAAGGTCTGGCTGAATCAGTGGAGTGCCTGGCCCGGGCAACCGGTACAGGGTCGTCCTCCTCATCCAAGTCAATTGGGTTAGTGTCTCGTCCAACCCGGATTTGAGAAGCTCTAAACAGAGCTTTTGGTAGTAGTTCACCATCAGTGGCAGTGACTGGGGTCTGATGGAGGAGACATAGTGTAGTGACAAGAGATAGGTAGTAAAAACCCTTGGCAGTGAGGGCTCCCCTCAACACTATCTCATCACTAATTAAGCGGGCGATGTCAACATCCCGCTGTGTTACAAAACACCAAGTTAGAAGTGCCCTATTAAAATTGACATATGTGGTGTTTCTAGAGGGTAAGAGCCGGTTACATATTATGGAAAACCAGCATTTAGCAGTGTGTGTAAAGCAATTAGAATGCAGTGTTTTATTTCTAATCCACACAGGGGTGCAGTCTACACATAAGGCCTCAATTATCATGTCCCATGTGACACATGGCCTATCATGGTAATATTCGACATCACTAGTGTGAATTGGCAGTCTAAGTGCCTGCCTAATAGTAGCAGCATGGGCAAATACATCCTTACCTCTGACGAATACCTTCCTGGCCATCGAGTAAGGAGCATTGGCATAGAATTCCCTGACAAGCATCATGTTCACTTTAGGAGGTGAGTCAAATAGGAACTTCATTCCGCGTCTGCGAATTTTGTCATATATTTCAGGCTTCTCAGAGCGGAGGGCTATCCGGTCAACTTCAATTTCCTGGAGCCATTTCTTAGCTGCCTTAGTGTGAAACCCAGCCTCCACCTCTTCGCAAGCAAACCTTGACTCATCATAAGTAGGTTGCCTCGAAGAGCTAGCACCATGTCGAGATCTCTTAGGGGCCATGATCCTACACAAATAAGATAACCAAAATTTGCAAACTGTTAGTCACCGGTAGGCTACTCAGACTTCGCCATTCGTGGAATATCACAGTTGACCATTTTTGTGCAATCACCTCATAACTCCTATACTTAGTTTATTATCTGGCGATTTTACACATGCCTATTCAAGCACCCCACACTTAATTATTTTGTCACTCTAACATTACCCAATCAACTTAAGCCATCCCTAATACTATACAACAACAACCAATTCACGACTTGGGTATTATGTCTCCTAAAAATACATTCATCAATTATTACCAAGGATAATTGCCCAACTTGGCCAACCAACCAATACATATAGTCACAACACTTTTGGGTCTCCAAATCACAAATTTAGCATTATAAACTCAACTGGAGATCCAACAACCCAATCTTTACCAAACTTTCAATCATATCACAAGGTTCCTTAAAACAAATCATGGAACATTCAATGTGTAAAAAGAAACCAAGTAATATTCATGAACTACCCTAAACTAACATTATTTAATTAAGTCTACAAAATAAACATACAAGAACTAATAGAAAAAAATTTAAAATAATAAGAGTAGAGAAACTTACTAATGAGAGTAATAGAGGAGTATGGTGGAAGAGAGAGATTGATTTGGAGAAGACAGGGGTAGGAGTTTGTAGAGAGAAGAGAGAGAATTTGAGTTAGAGAGAGAGGGGATTTGTGAGAGGGGGGCGGCTGTTTGGGGGATGTAGGAGTGGGGGGTTATGTTTTAGGGTTTTAAAGAAGGGGGGGCAAGAAATAAAAAAAAAATCTTTTTATTTTCACTGACCGCGGAGCTAGCCGCGATTGTTTGCGGTTCATTCGCGGCCGCGGATGGACCGCGAACAGTCAATGTTCAGAGGGGTCATTTTTTCGCGGATCATTCGTGGATCGTTCGCGGCCGCGGACGGACCGCGAACGGAGAAAATTCAGAGAGGTCACCTTTCCGCGGTTCATCCGCGGTCGCGGATGGACCGCGAACAGTGATCCTCTGGAAAAAAAAATTTCCGCTGGTCAGCAATTATTTTTTTATTTTAATATATACTAACTACAATGAGAATACTTACAACATGTTCGTGGGTTGCCTCCCACGTCGCGCTTGATTTAACGTCGCGGCACGACTCATCTTAGCGCATTTTAAGGCTCGCTAGACCTTTGAGGTTCATCCAACCGTAATTCTACCTTGTCCTCGGTGTCATCCAAGCCTACATAAGGTTTCAACCGCTGTCCGTTTACCTTGAATGTGCGTGATCCACCCATGGTTTGAATTTCCACAGCTCCTGACTCAAATGCCTTAATTACCCGGAAGGGTCCTGACCACCTTGATTTCAATTTACCTGGGAACAACCGTAATCTTGATTTGTATAATAGTACTTTGTCCCTGCTTTTGAAGTTCCGCTCAACGATATTTTGATCATGAATCCGCTTCATTCTCTCTTTATATAGTCTAGTGCTTTCAAATGCCAGATACCGAAATTCTTCTAATTCATGCAACCCAGTCAACCTTGATTTACCCGCTTCGTCCAAGTTGAGATTCAATTGTTTCAGTGCCCACCATGCTTTGTGCTCTAATTCAATCGGTAGGTGACAAGCTTTCCCAAACACCAATTTGTATGGTAACATGCCAATTGGTATCTTGAATGATGTTCTATAAGCCCACAGTGCGTCATCAAGATTCCTGGACCAGTCGGTCCTTGTGGCGTTCACTGTATTAGTCAATACACTCTTTATCTCCCTGTTGGAGACCTCAACTTGCCTGCTGGTCTGCGGGTGATACGGAGTGGCCACACAGTGTTTCCCATCATACTTGGCCAATAATTTCTCAAACGCCCGATTGCAAAAGTGTGTGCCCCCGTCACTGATGATAGCCCTTGGAGTCCCGAAACGGGTGAAAATGTTCTTCTTCAAAAACCCCACCACCACCTTAGCATCATTGGTGGGCAATTCTGCAGCTTCCATCCATTTGGACACGTAGTCAACTGCAACAAGTATGTATGTAATGCCATATGAGCTAATAAAGGGCCCCATGAAGTCTATTCCCCAGACATCGAACACTTCAACTTGCTGGATTGGGTTCATTGGCACTTCATGGCACCGGGAGATGTTCCCAGTGCGTTGACATTCGTTGCAACCTTTCACCCACAAGTGTGCATCTTTAAACACTATTGGCCAATAGAACCCGGCCTCAAGTATTTTGGCAGCTATACGTATTCCTCCAAAGTGACCTCCATATGTTGAAGCGTGACATGCCTGCAAAACAGAACATTGTTCTATCTCGGGGATGCATCTCCAGATCATGTTATCTAGACATATCGTAAACAAATAGGGTTCATCCCAATAATAAAGTTGACTTTCACGAAAAAAATCTTTTCCTCTGGACCGATGAGAGGTCGTGAGGAACAATACCACTGGCCAGGTAATTAGCATAATCAGCATACCATGGTGTTTCAAGGAGAGTGGTAGTGAACAGCTACTCGTCTAGAAAGATTTCTAGAATTTCCCCACTCTCTATGACAATTTCAGCTCCTTCAAGTCGTGACAAATGATCAGCGACTTGATTTTCAGTGCCTTTCCTATCCCTAATCTCGAGGTCGAACTCTTCGAGAAGAAGCACCCAACGAATCAGGCGCGGCTTAGAGTCCTTTTTATCAAGTAGATATCTTAAAGCTGCATGGTCTGTGTATACAATTACCTTGGATCCTATGAGATAGGACTGGAATTTGTCAAATGCGAACACGACCGCAAGTATCTCCTTTTTCCGTCACTGTGTAGTTTAGCTGTGCTCCACTCAAGGTTCTACTTGCATAGTATATTGGATGAATCATCTTGTCTTTCCTTTGGCCCAGCACTGCCCCCACTGCATAGTCAAAAGGTTGCTCCCAGTTGGGGGCAATGATGATGGGGGTTGTGACCAACCTCTTCTTCAGTTCCTCAAAAGCAATCCTGCATTCATCAGATAAAACAAAAGGGTGATCTTTTTCAAGTAACTTATAGAGAGGGTTTGATATTTTGGAGAAGTCTGTGATGAACCTCCGGTAAAAAACCGGCGTGCCCAAGAAAGCTTCTTATGGCCTTGACGGATGTTGGTGGAGGAAGCTTTGCAATGACATCAACTTTAGCACGGTCTACCTTAATGCCTTTGCTTGAAACCTGGTTCCCCAATATTATACCTTCTTGTACCATAAAATGGCACATCTCCCAATTTAGCACTAAGTTTGTTTCCATGCACCGTTTCAGCACTCTTGTCAGATTGGCAGGGCATTCATCGAATGAATTCCCTACCACTGAGAAAACATCCATGAATACCTCCATAATGTCTTCCACCAAATCGGTGAAAATAGCCATCATGCACCTTTGGAATGTGGCAGGTGCATTGCATAGTCCGAATGGCATCCTCCTGAAGGCAAAAATGCCATACGGGCATGTGAAGGAGGTCTTCTCTCTATCTTCGGGGGCTATGGAGATTTGATTGTACCCCGAGTATCCATCCAGAAAGCAAAACTGGGACCTCCCAGTCAAGCATCTGATCAATGAAGGGAAGTGGGAAGTGATCTTTGCGGGTGACTAGATTCAACTTCCTGTAGTCCATGCATATTCTCCATCCGGTGACGATTCTAGTTGAAATCAATTCATTATTCTCCTTTTTCACTACCGTCATGCCTCCTTTCTTCGGCACACATTGGACTGGGCTAACCCAGCTGCTGTCTAAGATTGGGAAGATGATTCCCGCGTCTAGCCACTTTATTACCTCTTTCTTTACCACTTCCTTCATGTTAGGGTTCAGCCTTCTTTGATGTTCCCTGGAAGGTTTGTGTCCCTCTTCCAAGAGAAGTTTATGCATGCAATACGAGGGGCTGGTCCCCTTTATGTCTGCCATGGTCCACCTAATGGCAGTCTTGCATTCCTTGAGTACCTGTATAAGCTTTTGGGTCTGCACATCTAACAAACTAGATGAGATAATAACAGGTAAAGTGGAGTTAGGACCTAGAAATTCATACCTGAGATATGATGGTAGTGGTTTAAGCTCAAGCTTTGGTGGCTCTTCTATGGATGGCTTTGCAGGCGGGGTCCCTCTTTTCTCTAAGTGTAGAGGCTCGAACTCAAGCTCTCTTTGGCAAAATCCCTTGCCTTCCAGAGATAGTGCCCATTCAGCAAAACTTTCACCATTTACCTCTTACATGTTCATCAGGCATGCTTGAAGTGGATTTTCAATGGTCAAATCTGCATCGTCTGTCTCCACTATTACATCAACCGCATCAATAAGAGAGTAGTTCGCGAACTCACAAGGGCGCCTCATGGATTTTTTCACATTGAAGATGATCTCCTCATCATTCAACCTCATCTTGAGTTCCCCAGTTTCAAAATCAATTATAGCTCTCCCGGTGGCTAGGAATGGTCTTCCTAGGATTATGGGAATTTCTTCGTCGACCTTGCAATCAAGAATAACAAAATCGGCGGGAAACACGAACTTCCCTACCTGGATAAGCACATCATCTATAATACCAAATGGATGCTTAACCGTCCTGTCAGCAAGCTATAATAACATAGAGGTAGGCATGGCTATCCCCCAATGCCTAACCTCTTATAAATGACTAAGGGCATGAGATTAATGCTCACCCCCAAATTACAAAAAGCCTTAGTAAAAGCATAATTCCCTATAGTGCATGGGATGGTGAAGCTACCTGGATCAGATAGCTTCTCAGCAATGGGTCTGGAGACCACTGCACTACAAGTCTGGGTAAGTGTTACGGTGGCCAAGTCTTGGAAATCAAATTTCCGCGATATCAAATCTTTCATCATCTTAGCATACCCAAGCATTTCTTTTAAAGCTTCAATTAAGGGAATATTTACCTTGATTTGCTTGAGCATCTCAAAGAACTTTTTGTATTGCTCTTATTTTTGGTGTTTGGCTAACCTTTGGGGGAATGGTGGTGGAGGCCTCTTATTCCAAATGACTTGGGACTTTTCCTTCTCTAGCACTTTCTCTTCAATCTGCTGCTCTACCTGTTCAGCTACTTTCTCCGTTCCCTGCTTTGCTTCTTTATTTTCAGCAATTGGTTGGACTGTAACTTCTGTCAATACTGTGGACTCCTCTAGTTCAATGGGTAATGGAGGGAGTGTCTCAGCCTGTCTGTCGATTTTCTCACTTTCATTCTCATCATCAAGATCTCTACCACTTCTCAGAGTCATTGCCATCATCTTGTTTGGGAATTGGTCTTTTGGGTTTGTTTGTGTGTCTGCAGGCAATGTCCCTTGAGGACGATTGTTGAGAGACATAGCAATCTGGCCCACCTGTACTTCAATATTCTTGATGGATGCATCATGTGCATCTATACTCCCATTGGTTTTGGCATTTGACCCAATTACCTGCTGCATCATAGCTTCTAATCTTGCAAACCCATCGTCATGTCTACCCTCATGTGGTGGTGGAGGTGGATGATATCCCTGCTATTGATTGCCGAAATTCTGAGGTCTAGGATATGGAGCCATGTTGTGTGGTGGCCTCATACCTGCTACATTAAATTGTGGCTGAGGAGGCATGTACCACATTGGAGCCTGTTGGCCTCAGTTTTGATTACCCTGTCGCTGCCCTCCATAGTTAGCCACATAATTCATGTCTTCATGTTGATGATGTTCTTGGTCTACAGCCCATGGATTACCTATGTGTTGGCTAATGCAAGATGTGCATAAACCACCATTGGTAGTATCTACAATATGAACTTGATGCTTAACCCCTGATTCTTCCACCTTCTTTGTCAGGATGCTCATTTGTGCCAATAAAGTTACCACATTTTCCTCCATAGTGTTGGATGGATTCAGAGGTACATGGTGTACCACTGGTGTAATAGGAGCATTCCTGGTCGCCCACCCGGAATTTTGAGCCATCTTTTCTAGCAAATTTTGGCCCTCTCTCCTAGTCTTGCTCAGAAAAGCCCCACCTGCTGAAGCATCTACAATATTCTTCATACTATCTGAAATCCCCATGTAGAATCTTTGACCCAACATCTGCTCAGGAATCCCATGGTGAGGACACATAACAAGCATACCCTTGAATCTGCCCCAAGTTTCATGTAAGGTCTCCATTGGTTTCTACTTGAAGCTCACAATCTCATCAATTTGTTGAGCTGTCTTGTTAGGTGGATGAAACTTGTTGTGGAATTGCTTGACTAACTCATCCCAAGTTGCAATGGAGTTTATGGGGAGTGAGTTTAGCCATATCCGTGCATCTCCTGTAACTAAGAACAGAAAGAGTAATAATCTGATGGCTTCCGGAGTTACATTCGGTTGCCTCTGTGTCTTGCATATCGAGAGAAAGTTCTTTAGATGCTGCTGTGGATCTTCAACCTGAGACCCAGAGAATAATCCCTTATTTTGCAACAAGTGTAGCATGTTGTTAGTGATCTGGAAAGACTCAGCTTGAATTGCTGGCACAACGATGGTAGTTGCCAAATTATCTGCTGTGGGTTGTGCCCAGTCAAACAGTGCACCTTCATATGCCTCCTGCACCTCTTGCATATTTAACCCGGCTTGCTGGTTTTGTTCGTTTACGTCACCCATGTCGAAGTCTAGTTTGATTGGTTGTTGAGATTGCTGAATTTGTTTGATAGCCTTGTTACGTGCCCGGAAAGTTTGCTCGGTGTCTGAGAGTCCTTCAATTAGTTCTCCAATCCTTGCAGATTTTCTAGGCATGCACCTGAGTACCCAAATCAACAACCGTCAAAAGATTGAATGTAAAGTGTAGAAAGAACCCGACTACACAAGAATCTTGAAATTCTGTCAATGGCAATTGATAATTCCGTTAATTCCTCGGCAACGGCGCCAAAATTGATTCACGTCCAAGAAATGGTCGCAGTCAATATAACCTGGTCTAATAAGTCCAAGATCGATTCCACAGAGAATTAACCTACCAATCACAACTTTCACAACCCAAGAATACTTCCGAATCAAGTTCCCAAAACTTTGAGTATATTTGGTGAGATTTTCGAACCACTACTTTGCAATAATTAAAAGGCTTAAAAGAAAGAATTGAATATTGGGTAAAAATTATATGGAGAAGGACTAAGGTATTGATTTACAATATTGATGGAATCCCTTATCGTTATGCTCATACAAATTTTTAATATATTCTATCAATCATGAAAGCTATTTGTATCGTAATCCTCTCCCGAGCAATTACAATAATTTACTAGTGCACTCTCCCAAGCTACCCTAGATAGCTTTAATTTGATTAGTTCACTTAAAATTGCACCCAAGACTTCGTTATTCCTAACCCCGTCTTTACGCCTAAAGTTATAGATTGCTCCAATAACCTAGGTGTGGTGTTGTTCAACAATATACCTAAATATGCACTCTTTCCCAAATTATGCAGACTAAATAGGCACCGCTAATTGGGAGCTCTACCAATTAACTTCAATAAGAATGAAGTTGAACAAATAGAAATCTAGCTAACAATTTGTAATCACATAAACGATAAGCTTATCACCCAACAAGTTACATCAAAACCTTATAAAAGGATTTAGCTACTCAAGCTTAAAGAAACAAGAATAATAATTGAAATCATAAAGAAATACTTGGTATAAAATAAAGGAATGAGTTGAGAGGATTCTGTCTTACTAATTGTCTTGCAAAAGTAGTGAAAAATAGACAACATGCCTCTATTGGGAAAACTAGGAGTTTATATAGATGTTTTAGGGCTAAAAAACTAAGTTTGAATACAATTAGAATTGCTGTTGCGGCATCTTCCGCGGTTCGTCCGCGGTCGCGGACGGCACGTGAACAGTAAACTTCAGAGAGCCTCTTTTTCGTGGTTCATCCGCGGTCGCGAGTGAACCGCGGATGAACAGTCTGTCTGATTTTTCTCTGATTCTTCAAGCTCACTTCACTTTAGCTCTTCTCTTGGCCTTTTCATCAACATGTGACTCCAAAATAGCTCCTTTTAGCATCCATTATATCATATGTACCTCTAACACACAAATAAACACTAATCAAATCATTTTGTCCTCATAAACAACATTAATTTAACAACAAAGTGTGATTATTTAGGGCATATTTATAGTCAAATTTACCTATTATCATACATCCTGACCCGTGCCATGCCCACGTCCTGCCATGTCCTGCGTCGTCTTGACATGTCCTGTAGCCACGTCCTGACACGTCCTGGCCCGTGTTATGGCTACGCCCTGCCATGTCCTGCGACATCCTGACACGTCCTTAGCTGTGCCATGCCCATGTCCTGCCATTTCCTGCAATGTCCACACACGTTTGGTGGCCACATCCTTCGATGTCCTAACACATCCTGACCCGTGCCATGCCCATGCCCTGCCATGTCCTGCGACATCCTGACACGTCCAGACACGTCTTGACCCGTGCCATACTCATGTCCTACCATGTCCTGCGACATCTTGACATATCCTGTTGCAACATATTGTGACGGCCTGACACGTCCTGACCTGTGCCATGTCCACGTCTTGCCATGTCCTACGACGTCCTGACACGTTTTGTGGCCACATCCTGACATGTCCTAACCCGTGCCATGGCCACGTCCTGCCATGTCCTACGATGACCTGACACGTGCCATGGTCAGGGCCTGACACGTCATGACCTGTGCCATGCCCACATCCTGCAACATCCTGACACGTCCAGTGGCCACGTGCTGTGACGTCTAGATAAGTCCTGACCCACGCCAAGACCACGCCCTGCCATGTTTTGCGTTGTCTTGACACGCTGTGACACGTGCCATGGCCATGTCATGACACATCCTAACCCATGCTATGCTCATGTCCTGCCATGTCCTGCGACGTCCTGTAGCCACGTACTGCGACGTTCTCACACGTTCTGACACGTGCCATGGCCATGGCCTGACAAGTCCTGACCCATGACATGCCCACGTCCTTCCATGTCCTGCGACGTCCTGACACATCATGTGGACACATACTAACACGTCATGACCCGTCTTATGGCCATGCACTGCCATGTCCTGCGATATCCTGACACGTGCCGGGGCGATGTCCTAATATGTCCTGACCCGTGCCATGCCCATGCGGCCATGTCCTGCGATGCCTTGACACATCATGATACGTGCCATGTCCATGTCCTAACACATCTTGACTCATGCCATGCCCATGTCCTGCCATGTCATGCAACGTCCTGACACGTCATGTGGCCACGTGCTGTGACTTTCTGAGATGTCTTGACACGTGTTGTGGCCATGTCCTAATATGTCATGACCCGTTCCATGCCCACGTCCTGCAACATCTTGAAAAGTCCTATGGCCACGTGCTGTGACATCCTAACACATCTTGACCCGTGCCATGCACATGCCCTACCATGTCCTGCGACATCATAACATGTCCTGACGCATGCCATGGCCATGTACTGACACGTCCTGACCCATGCCATGCCCACGACCTAACATGTCCTGCGACGTCCTAACACGTCCTGTGGCCACATCCTGACATGTCCGTACATATGCTGACCCGTGCCATGGTCATGCCCTGCCATGTCCTACGAAGTCCTGACACACCCTAACACGTCCCATGGCCATGTCCTGACACGTCCTGACCCATTCCATGCATACGTCCTACCATGTCCTGAACATCCTAACACATCCTGTGGCCACGTGCTGCGAGGTCCTAAACCATCCTGACCAGTGCCATACCCACGCCATGTCGTATCTTGCAACGTCCCGACCTGTCATTACACGTGCTATGGTTATGTCCTCACATATCCTCACATGTTCCATATCCATGTCCTACTATGTCCTGCGAAGCCCTAACACGTCTTATGGCCACGTGTTGTGATGTCGTGACTCGTCCTGACACACGGCATGGCCATGTCCTAACACATCCTGACCCATGCCATGCCCACATCCTGCCATGTCCTGCAACGTCCTAACACGTCATGTGGCCACGTGTTGCGACGTCCTGACACGTCCTTACCTGTGTAATGCCCACGCCTTTCCATGCCCTGCAACGTTCTGATTTATCCTGACTCGTGCCATGGCCATACCCTGCCATATTCTACGACGTCCTAACATATACCATGGCCATGTCCTGACACGTCCTGACCCGTACATGCCCACATAATGCCATGTCCTACGACGTCCTAACATGTCCTATGGCCACGTCCTCTGGACACATCCTGACACGTCCTCACCCGTGCAATTGCCATGCCATGCTATGTCCTATGACATCCTGACACGTCATGTGGCCACATGCTACGACATCCTCACATGTCCTGACACGTGAGATGGCTATGTCCTGACACATCCTGACCCGTGCCATGCCCACGTCCTGCCATGTCCTACAACTTCCAGACACGTCCTGTGGCCATGTGCTGCGACGTCCTAACACGTCTTGACCCATGCCATGCCCACGCCTTGCCATGTCCTACAACGTCCTGATATGTGCCATGGCCATATCCTAACACGTCCTCACACGTGCCATGCCCACGTCCTACCATGTCCTACGATGTCTTGGAACGTCCTGACCCGTGCCATGGACATGCCTTGCCATGTCCAGCAATGTCTTGAAATGTTTTGACACGTTTCATGGCCATGTCCTGACACGTATTGACCCATGCCATGCCCACGTCCTGCCATGTCCTGGGGCGTCCTGACACGTCTTGTGGCCACGTGTTGTGATGTCCTGACACGTCCTAACCTGTGTGATGCCGACGCCCTGCCATGTCCTACAATGTCTTAACACGTCGTGACACATGTCATGGCCATGTCCTGACACGTCTTGACCCGTGCCATACCCACTTCCTGCCATGTCCTGCGACATCTTGACACGTCCTATGGTCATGTGCTGCGACATCCTGACACGTCCTGACCCGTGCCATGCCCATGACCTACCATATCCTGCGACATCCTGACATTTGCCAAGGCCATCTCCTGACACATCCTGACTCGTGCCATGCCCACGTACTACCATGTCATCCGATGTCCTAACACGTCCTGTGGCCATGTCCTGACACGTCCCAACCTGTGCCATGGCTATGCCCTGCCATGTCCTGTGACGTCCTGACACGTCCTGACACGTGCCATGTCCATCTTCTGACTCGTCCTGACTAGTGCCATGCCCACGTTCTTCCATGTCCTGCGACATCCTTACACGTCCTGTGACCACGTGTTGTGATGTCCTAACACATCCTGACCCGTGCCATACCCACGCCCTGCCATTACTTGTGTCGTCCTGGCACATCGAGACATGTGCCATGGCCATGTCCTGACACATCCTGACCCGTGCCATGCCTACGTCCTGCCATGTCCTGCGACGTCCTAACACTTCCTGTGGCCACGTGCTACGACGTTCTAACACGTGCCATGGCCATGTCATGACACGTCCTGACCCGTGCCATGCCCATGTCTTGCCATGTCCTGTGATGTCCTGACACGTCATGTGTACATGTGTTGCGACTTTCTGAGATGTCCTGACATGTGCTATGGCCATGTACTAACACGTCTTGACCCATGCCATGCCCACGACCTAACATGTCCAACGACATCCTAACACGTCCTGTGGCCATGTCCATACATGTGTTGACCCGTGCCATGGCCATGCCCTGCCATGTCCTAGGAAGTCCTGACACGTCCTAACACGTGCCATGACCATGTCCTGACACGTCCTGACCTATGGCATGCCTACGTCCTACCATGTCCTGCAACGTCCTCACCTGTCTTGTGGCCACGTACTGCGAGGTCCTAACATGCCCTAACCTATGCCATACCTACGCCCTGTCATATCTTGCAACGTCCTGACCTGTCCTTACACATGCTATGGCTATGTCCTGACACATCCTCACACGTGCCATACCCTTGTCCTACTATGTCCTGCGAATTCCTGACACATCCTGTGGCCACGTGTCGTGATGTTGTGACATGTCCTAACACGTGCCATGGCATGTCCTAACATGTCCTGACTCGTGCCAGGCCCACATCCTGCCAAGTCCTGCAATGTCCTAACACATACTGTGGCCACGTGTTGCGATGTCCTAACACGTCCTTACCCATCCCATGCCCATGCCTTGCCATGTCCTGCAACATCCTTATACGTCCTGACCCGTCCCATGGCCATGCCCTGCCATATTCGACGACGTCCTAACATATGCCATGGCCATGTCTTGACCCGTGCATACCCATGTCATGCCATGTCCTACGACGTCCTGACACATCTTGTGGCCACATCCTCTGGCCACATCCTGACACATCAGCACTCGTGCAATTACCATGCCCTGCCATGTCCTACGACATCCTAACACGTCATGTGGCCACATGATGAGACGTCCTGACATGTGGGATGGCCATGTCCCGACACGTCCTGACCCGTGCAATGCCCACGTCCTGCCATGTCCTACAACATCCAGACACGTCCTGTGGCCACGTGCTGTGATGTCCTGATACGTCCTGACCCATGCCTTGCCCACACTCTACCATGTCCTGCGACGTCCTGACACGTGCCATGGCCATGTCTTAACATGTCCTCACATATGCCATGCCCATATCCTGCCATGTCCTGCGACGTCTTGACATGTCCTGACCCGTGCCATGGACATGTGTTGCCATGTCCTGCAGTGTCCTAACATGTTCTGACACATGCCATGGCCATGGCTTGACCTGTGCCATGCCCACATCCTGCCATGTCTTGTGGCGTCCTGACACGTCCTACGGTCACGTGCTGTGATGTCTTGACACGTCCTAACCCGTGTGATGCCCATGCCCTGCCATGTCCTACAATATCCTAACACATCCTAAAACGTGCCATAGCCATGTCCTGACACGTCTTGACCCGTGCCATGCACACGTCCTACCATGTCTTGTGACATCTTGACACGTGCCATGGCCATGTCGTGGCACATCCTAACTCGTACCATACCTACACACTACCATGTCATGCGACGTCCTGACACGTGCTATGGCCACATCCTGACACGTCCTAACCCGTACGATGGCCATGCCCTGCCATGTCCTGCGACGTCGTAACACGTCCTGACACGTGCCATGGTCATCTTCTGACTCGTCCTGATAGTGCCATGCCCACATTCTCCCATGTCCCACAACATCCTTACATGTCCTATAGCCACGTGTTGTGATGTGCTGACACATCCTGACCCGTGCCATACCTATGCCCTGCGATGTCTTGCGACGTCCTGACACATCCAGACACGTGCCATGGCCGTGTCCTGACACGCCCTGACCTGTGCCGTGCCCACGTCCTGCCATGTCTTGTGACATCCTGACACTTCCTATGGCCACGTGCTGCAATGTGCTAACACGTGCCATGGCCATGTCCTGACACGTCCTGACCCGTGCCATGCTCACGTCCTGCCATGTCCTGCGACGTCCTGACATGTTCTGTAGCCACGTGTTGCAACGTCCTGACACATCTTGACCGGTGCTATGGCCACGCCCTGCCATGTCCTACAATGTCCTAACACATGCCATGTCCATGTCCTAACATGTCTTGACCCATGCCATGACCATGTCCTGCCATGTCTTACAATGTCCTGACACGTGCTGTGGCCACGTGCTGTGACGTCCTGACATGTCCTAACCCATGCCATGTCCTCGCCCTGCCATGTTCTGCGATGTCCTTACATGTCATAACATGTGCCATGGCCACGCCCTGCCATGTTCTATGATCTTCTGATACGTGCCGTGTCCATGCCAACATCCTGCCATGTCCTATGATGTCCTGACACGTCCTGTGGCCACGTCCTGACATGTCCTAACCTGTGCTATGGCCACGCCCTGCCATGTCTTGCGACATCCTGACACGTCCTAAGCCGTTCCATGCTAACGTCCTGCCATTGCTTGCAATGTCCTGACATATTTTTGTGGTCACGTGCTACGATGTCCTGACACATCCTGACCCATGCCATGCCCATGCCCTGCCATGTCCTACAACATCCTGACACGTGACATGGCCATGTCCTGAAACGTCCTCACACGTGCCATGCCCACATCCTGCCATGTCCTGCGACGTCTTGACACGTCCTGACCCGTGCCATGGACATGCGTTTCCCTGCCATGTCTTATGGCATCCTGACACGTCCTGTGGCCACGTGCTGTGATGTCCTGACACGTCCTAACCCGTGCGATGCCCATGCCCCGCCATGTCCTACAACATCCTAACACGTCCTGACACGTGCCATGGCCATGTCCTAACACGTCTTGACCCGTGCCATGCCCACATCCTGCCATGTCCTGTGACATCTTGACACATGTCATGGCCATATCGTAACACATCCTAACTCATGCCATGCCCACATACTACCATGTCATGCGACGTCCTGACACATCCTATGGCCACATCCTGACACGTCTTAACCCGTGCCATGACCATGCCCTGCCATGTCCTGCCACGTCCTGACACGTTCTGACACGTGCCATAGTCATCTTCTAACTCATCTTGACAGTGCCATGCCCATGTTCTGCCATGTCCTGCGACATCCTTACACGTCTTATGGCCACGTGCTATGACGTCCTAACACATCCTGACCCATGCCATACCCATGCCCTGACATGTCTTGCGACGTCCTAACACGTCTAGACACGTGCCATGGCCATATCCTGACACGTCCTGAACTATGCCATTCCCACGTCCTGCCACATGACACTTCCTGTGGCCACGTGCTGCAACGTGCTAACATGTACCATGGCCATGTCGTGACACGTCCTTACCCATGCCATGCCCATGTCCTGCGACATCCTGACATGTCTGGTGGCCACGTGTTGCGACGTCCTAACACCTCTTGACCTGTGCCATGGCCACGCCCTGCCATATCCTACAACGTCCTAACATGTGCCATGTCCATGTCCTAACACGTCTTGACCCGTGTCATGCCCATGTCTGTCCGTGTCCTACAACGTCCTCACACATCCTGTGGCCACGTGCTGTGATGTCCTGACACGTCCTAACCCGTGCCATGCCCTCGCCCTACCATGTTCTACGATGTCCTTACACGTCATAACCTGTGCCATGGCCATGCCCTGCCATGTTCTGTGATGTTCTGACACGTGGTGTCCTAACATGTCCTGACCCATGCCATGCCCACGTCCTGCCATGTTCTACGATGTCCTCACACGTCCTGTGGCCACATCCTAACATATCCTGACCTGAGCTATGGCCACGCCGTACCTGCCATGTCTTGCGACATCCTGACACGTCCTAAGTCGTGCCATGCTAACGTCCTGCCATGTCATGCAACATCCTGACACATTATTGTGGCCACGTCCTCCGATGTCCTGACACGTATTGACCCGTGCCATGCCCATACCAGTCCCACCCCCTGCCATGTCCTATAACGTCTTCACGTCCTAACACACTCATTCACATGCCATGGCCATGTACAGACACGACTTGACTCGTGCCATGCCCACGTCCTGTGGCCACATACTGCGACGTCCTGACACGTCCTAACACGTCCTGACCCGTGCCATGCCCACGCCCTGCCATGTCTTGCGACATCCTGACACATCTTGTGGCCATGTCATGCAATGTCCTGCCAAGTCCTGCGACGTCCTGACACATCTTGTGGCCACGTGCTGCGACGTCCTGACACGTCCTGACTCGTGCCATGTCCATGTCCTAACACGTCCTGACCCCTACAATGCACGTGCGGTCTTTTCCTGCGACGCCCTAACACATCATTACACATGCCATGGCCATGTCCTGACATGTCCTGACATGTCCTGACACGTGCCATGGCCATGTCATGACACGTCCTGACTTGTGCCATGCCTACGTCCTGTCATGTCCTGCAACATCTTGACACGTCATGTGGCTACGTGCTGCGACATCCTTACACGTCCTAACAAGTCCTGACAAGTCATGACATGTACCATGGCTATGTATTTACACATCCTAACCCATGATATACCCACGTCCTGCCATGTCTCGTGACGTCTTGACACATCCTATGGCTATGAACTGCGACATCCTGACTTGTGCCATGCCCACGCCCTGCCATATCCTGCGACATCCTAACACGTCTTGTCATGTGCCATGGCCATGTCATGACGTGTCCTAGCCTATGTCATGCCCACGTCCTGCAACGTCCTAATATGTCTTATGTCCATGTGTTGTGACATCCCGAAACGTCCTGACCCATTCTATGCCCACACCCAGCCATGTCCTGCAACATCCTAACACGTCCTGATGCGTGCTATGGCCATGTCCTAATACGTCCTGACCCATGCTATGTACACCTCCTAACATGTCCCTCGACGTCCTAACACGTCCTACCACGTCCTTACATGTCCTGACATGTCCGGACATGTATTGATCCGTGCCATGGTCGTGCCCTGCCATGTCCTACAACATCCTGACACATGCCATGGCTATGTCCTGACACGTCCAGGCCCGTGTCATGCCCACGTCCTGCCATGTTATGCGATGTCCTAAAATGTCTTGTGGCCACGTGCTGCGACGTCCTAAAACGTCATGTGGCCACGTGCTGTGAGGTCCTGACACGTCCTAACCCATGCCATGCCAAAGCCTTTCCATAACCTGCAACGTCCTGACACATCCTGACATGTTCCATAGCCATGTCCTGACACATCTTGACACGTGCCATGCCCACAGCCTGCCAAGTCCTGCGACATCCTGACACGTCCTATGGCCACGTGTTGTGACGTGCTGACACATTCTGACCCGTGCCATGCCCACGCCTTGCCATGTCCTGCGACATCCTGACACGTCCTAACCCATGCCATGGCCATGCTCTGTCAAGTCCTACAACGTCCTGACACGTGCCATGGTCATGTCCTAACACGACCTGACCCTTGCCATGCCCACATCCTGCCATGTTCTGCGACGTCCTGACACGTCCTATGGCCACGTCCTGACCCGTGCAATTTCCATGACCTGCCATGTCCTGCAACATCCTGACATATCTTGATATATGCCATAACCATGTCACGACACGTCTTGACCTGTGCCATGCCCACGTTATGCCATG
Source organism: Nicotiana noctiflora (assembly GCA_032618575.1). Lineage (NCBI taxonomy): Eukaryota > Viridiplantae > Streptophyta > Magnoliopsida > Solanales > Solanaceae > Nicotiana > Nicotiana noctiflora. The sequence continues at coordinate 174,824 of JASVEL010000369.1, read as the reverse complement.
TCCTACGACGTCCTGACATAAATTTTATGGTCACGTCCAGCACGTCTTGACCCTTGCTATAGCCACTCCCTGCCATGTCCTGTGACATCCTAACACGTCTTATCGCCACATCCTGCAACGTCCTGACACATTTTATAGCCACGTCCTGTGATGTTCTGACACGTCCTGACCCATGCCATACCCACGCCCTGTCATGCCCATGCCCTGCCATGTCCTACGATGTCCTGACACGTCCTAACATCCGGACACATCCATACATGTGCCATGGCCATGTACAGACACGTCTTGACGCATGCCATGCCCATGTCCTACCATGTCCTACGATGTCTTGACACATCTTGTGGCCACATGTTATGATGTCCTGACTCGTGCCATGAACATACCCTTCCATTTCCTACCACATCCTAACACGTCTTTTGGCCACGTCCTGTGATGTACTGCCATGTCCTGCAATGTTCTAACACGTCTTGTGGCCACGTGCTACGACGTCTTCACATGTCCTTACATGTGCCATGCCCACATCCTGCCATGTCCTCATTGTCCTTACACGTCCTATGGCCATGTGTTGCAAAGTCTTGACACTTCCTGACTCGTGCCATGCCCACACCCTGCCATGTCCTACGACATCCTGACAAGTCCTGACACGTGCCATGGCTATGTCCTAACATGTCCTGATCCGTGCCATGCCTACGTCCTGCCAAGTCCTGCAACATCCTGACACGTCCTGTGGCTACGTGCTGCGACATCCTGACACGTGCCATAGCCATGTCGTGACACGTCCTAACACATGCCATGCCCATGTCCTGCTGTAACCCACGGCGTCCTGACACGTCTTGTGGCCACGTGTTGTGAGGTCCTGACATGTCCTGATCCATGCCTTGCCCACGCCCTGCCATATCATGCGACATCTTGACACGTCCTGACACTTTCCATGTCCATGTCCTGACACGTCCTAACCCATGCCATACCCGCGTCCTGCCATGTCCTGCGACGTCCTAACACGTCATGTGGCCACATCCTGATACATCCTGACCGGTGCCATGGATACCCTGCCATGTCCTACGACATCCTAACACATCCAGACACATCCTGACCCGTGCCATGCCCATGCGGCCATGTCCTGTGACATCCTTACACGTCATGACATGTGCCATGGCCATGTCATGACACGTCCTGACCCGTGCCATGCCACATCCTACCATGTCCTATGACATCCTGAGACATTTTGTGGCCACATGCTGCGACGTCTTGACACTTCTTTACTCGTGCCATGGCCACGCCCTCCCATGTCCTGCGACGTCTTGACATGTCTTGTGGCCACGTGCTGCGACGTCCTGACCCGTGCCATGCCCATGCCCTACCATGTCCTACAACATCTTGACACATCGTGAAACGTGCCATGGCCATGTCTTGACACGTCCCCAGCCGTGTCGTGCCCATGTCCTACGACATCCTAACACATCTTGTGACTACGTGCTGCGACATCCTAACACGTCCTTACACATGCCATGGCCATGTCTGACACATCCTAACCTGTGCCATGCCCATGTCCTGTGAAGTCTTGACACGTCATGTGGCCTCGTGCTACGACATCCTGACACGTCCTAACCTGTGCCATGCCCATGCCCTGCCATGTCCTATGACATCCTGACACATTCTGACACATTCCATGGGCATGTCCTATGATGTCCTAACCCGTTCCATGCTCACATCCTGCCATGTCCGGTGAAGTCTTGACACGTCCTGTAGCCACGTGGTGCGACTTCCTGACACGTCCTGACCTGTGCTATTCCCATGCCCTGCCATGCCCTACTATGTCCTGACACGTTATGTGGCCACGTCCTACGATGTATTGACAATTCCTAACACGTACTAACCCGTGCCATGGCCATGCCCAGCCATGTCATGCGACGTCCTAACATGTCCTGACACATGCCATGGCCATGTCCTAACACGTCTTCACCCGTTCCATGCCTACGTCCTGCCATGTCCTGGAACATCCTGACATGTCTTGTGGCCACGTACTGTAACGTCCTAACACGTCCTGCCCATGCCCTGCCATGTCCTACGATGTCCTGACACGTCCTAACCCATGCCATGCCCACGTCTTGCCATTTCCTGTGAAGTCCCGACACATCTTGTGGCCACGTGCTGTGATGCCCTATCACGTGCCAAGGCCATGTCCTGACACGTCCTAACTCGTGCCATGCACACATCCTACCATGTCCTAACATGTCCCGTGGCCACGTGCTGCGATGTCCTGACTGGTGCCTTGCCCATGCCCTGCCATGTGCTACGACGCCCTTACATGTACTGTGACGTCATTGACACGTCCTAACCCGTACCATGCCCATGCCCTGCTACATCCTGACACGTCCTGTGGACACGTCCTACGACGTCTTGACAATCCCTAAAACATACTAACCCGTGGCATAGCCACGCCATGCCATGTCCTGCGACGTCCTTATACATCCTGACACGTGCCATGGCCATGTCCTGACACGTCTTGACCCATTCAATGCCTACATCCTACCATGTCCAACGACATCCTAACACGTCCTATGGCCACGTGCTGCGACGTCCTGACATGTCCTGACCCATGCCATACCCATGCTCAACCATGTCCTACGATATCCTGACACGTCCTGACCCATGCCATGCCCGCGTCCTGCCATGTCCTATAACATCATGACATGTCCTGTGGCCAGGTTCTGCGACGTCCTAACCGGTGCCTTGCCCATGCCCTGCCATGTCCTGTGACGTCCTGACATGTCCTATGGCCACGTCCTGCGACATCGTGACACGCCATGTGGCCACGTTCTGCGACATCCTGACACGTGCCATGGCCATGTCCTAACATGTCCTAACCTGTGACATGCCCACATCCTGCCATGTCCTGCGACGTCCTCACACATCAAGTGGCCATGTCCTTGTCACACCTCCATTTTTACTACCTCTTTTTTCCCGAAAAGGAATAAGGTATATCTCATTAATTACTAATACACCTGGGAAAGGATATAATAATAACAACAAGGAAGGCGTTTTTCCACTTTAAGGACAATCGGAACGGGGTTTTATTTAGAGTTTCAGAGTCGCCACTTGGGAAGATAATGGTGTCCCAAGTCATCGGTTAATCCCAAATCCAAGGAAATTAACTCTGTTTTACAGTCTGCGAAACTAGAAATCCGGATAAGGAATTCTGTTAACCCGGGAGAAGGTGTTAGGCACTTCCGGATTCCGTGGTTTTAGCACGGTCGCTCAACTGTCGTTTTTGACTTTATTTGATTTCATTATATGTTTTTATAAAATGTCAATGTTTCGCTTTGATATTTTAACGACTTGCGATGTCGCTAAAGTGCATTTCGAGTCACACCGCAACCAGTACGCCTGTGACTTTAATACGTTTCAGCTTCGCCGTGATTTAAGATTTGAGTCACATAAATGAGCACTCATATAAAGGAATGTATATTTTAAATCGTGCCTATAGCGACTACGGCTTATTATATTTTAGGAAAGACCGTGAAATTCGCTAAACGGTCTCCCAGAATCTATTAATTATTAATATTCATACGGGTGCCCCGCGTATTTTTCTTTTATACGACGCTCGTCCCTTTATTTTTTAAAGTCCAATCCTATCAAATGCTATATTCTCTATTTTTGGTTTTTCCCCTAATTATTATACTATTTTTGTATTTTCAGGATTACGTCCAGGCCCAATATTCCATTTCCAGTCCTGGACATTATGGACTGAATTTAATAGTCCAGTTCACACAACTAGGTTTCAGAAACCCGGCATATGTAAAAATTGTTATTCAGAGGCCCAGTGACAGATTCAGTTGGACCTGGGCCTATGCTACCAATTAAACCCAAATCAGACGAGAAGAGTACAAAACAAAATCGAGATTTCATAACTAACATACAAACATTCATTAAACGATAGAATAAACTAACTAATGGCATTTTTATTTCATAAGGAACTGGAGTACATGTTTATCAATACTAATTCTGAATTCTAATCACCAATTACTAATAGAACTTACACAATAAGCTACTTTCTCAGCTTCTTTAAACAGTGATACGATACTTAACTTTGCAAATTAGAATTGTTATTAATTACTGATTCTAACTTACACTACTCTAGATTGTTATTAAGCGAATTGAAGTGACGAAACAGGCCGTAACTAAGTTAACCATTTCTAATTATCACGTTCTAATTAATGTGGTTAATATGATTACTATTTAGATTACGAAGCTAGTATTAGCTAGATGAGTTAAAGTTATGAATTAACCTGTTTTTAAACAAAATTTAAGGATGCTTATATCTACGTGTGCTCTAATCTACTTTACCTATTACATTGTTTCAGTTTCGTACATATTTAGATATTACAAATATTCCTATCAAATTACAAAAAAAATCTAATACATTCTAACTATAAATCTATAGAAAATATAGCAGCACACTTCATTTGCAACTCATAAAGCTTTCATTTCCTTCTATTAACTGGCAATTCTGTACCTGGTTCAGCAAAGGAAGCTTATAAGTCTACGAAGCAATGAGATGAAGAATAGTCGTCGATTACAGTAGCAGAACAGTAGAAGATCAAATCACAGCAAAAGCAGCAATAACAACCAATTATAATCTTCAAACCCAGCAGATAAGCAAGCCATTGACATAGAATTGAAGAAATCCAATAGAATCCAATAGTATCGAACAGCATGAAACTCAAGCTAGAACTCGAGAATTTGAAACCCTCGACTCCTAGCTTTCAATTCAAATTAGTATTTTTTTAATTTCTGAATTCTCTAACCCCAATTTCTAATATCTAACTTCTTAATTTTGTAACCCCTGAATGTTCAACCCCTTATTCATGCTTAAGTGAAGCCTATTTATAGGTGATTTGGGTGAAATTTTGAGGGGGAAATTCAAAATTCTTATTCTTAGTTCCATCCCCTTCATTTTCTTATTAATTACAGTTTAGTACCTTCATTTTAAGCTCGAAATGCCTTCCAGCCCTTACTGGAAGGTTCTAGGTAATTCTATTTGATTCCATTAAGGGTATATTACTAGGATGCCCTCACTTGCTAAGGGTTATTACAGTTATACCTTTTTACTATGCCTATCTTACCCTTTATCTTATGACTAATTACAGGAATACTAATTAAAGTCTATTTTGTCCCTATAAGCTCTATTAAATCTATAGTTATACCATTTCTTATTCCCTTTGTACCATTATTGTTATCTACTATTTACCCGACCTACTAAGGTCAGGGTATCTTAAGTTTAATACTTATTTATCTACTAGCCACTATCTTATAACCCATTTAAGATTCAGCCAGATTTTAACCCCAATCCCTTTTCAGTTTTAGCTTGTTTTTTAACAGACTTTGACTAATTTAAAATGTAACCCTTTCATTAGCTAATCATAAATTAGATTGCAGAAATAGCCTCTTAATGTTTCAGAAATGGCCAGACTAAGTCATTTTCAAGAATAGCCAAATTAAGTCATTTTCAATAATAGCCAGATTACTAAACTAAAGAAGCTATACCTATCTTTACAGCTATAACCAACCCTCAAAGCACAATAGAATTCAGAAGTCTAACATATGAATCAATTACAAATATAGCCAATTCATGTCATTTTGCACACACAGCCTTAATCATAAATCATTCTTCAATTAACCATAACTCAGAGGGAAATTTGATAATGGTTGACTCCCAATCAATCAAATCATAATTTCAGACTAGGCACAGTGAACAAATCATACATAAAGAAACATATTCAAACAAGATTCATGTGTTGAGCTTGTAAAAAATCCTAAGGAGCTAAAACAGATCAGTTATGCGCAAAGAACAAGATAGATGAGATTATCATAGGCTAATAATAGAAATATTCAGAAGACTAACAGTCAAGAACATGCAAAGGATTATATATAGAAGTCTTAGAAGACGAACAGTAAAAAGCATGCAAAGAATCATATACAGAAGTCTTAGAAGACAAATAAGCAAAAACATGCAAGAAATCATATACAAGAGTTTTAGAAGGCAAAAGCAAAGAAGACAAAGAGCATGGAACTTAGCTTGTAGGATTTGTCTCCTGTTCTTTTCTTTCTTCTTTATATTCTTTCTTTCTTTTTCTTTTCTTTTCTAGGCTTCAAGATTAACAAAGACTTGAAGTCTGATTTTCCAGATTTCCTCAAATGGATTTATTTTTGGGGTTTTTAGTGGTAGAGAGGCATTTTGGGTGTTATTGGGATGTATTTGGGGGTGGGTTATGTTTGGGTGTTCGCCGGAGGTAGGGTTTCGGCGAACTTCTTTGCAAGATTCGAATAGTTCCAGGGTTATTCGAAGCAAACCAACTATATGGGGTGAAAGATCTCCTTATAGTGGTCACAGTGTAAATGTGGAAGGCTGATTCATAAGTTTAAGGTCACCGGCGAAAGCTCCGGTGACAGGGCTTTCAATAAGATGGGGCTTTTCTGGTTTTCTAGGGTTTTCAGGGTGGTCTTGGTGTGTGGTAGTGAAAGGAAAGAGGTTTGAGGTTGGTTTTGGCCGGAAAAGGCCATAGTTTCAGGCTGGTCTCCATTGGAGACGGTTGAAGAAGATGAAGAATAAGAGACAGACGGCTAAGGTTTGGGAGGCTGTGTATAAGCGTGTGTGTGTTTGGTCTCTGAATGAGAGACGAGGTTTTTATACCTCTTTGGGCACGAGTGATCCTGGCCTTTGGATCAATTATGATCAATGGCCAGGATTAATTCTTCTTAAACGCCATCGTTTTAATTAATGAGAGGTGACCTGGCCGCTATTAGATCTCCAAACATGGACGGCCAGGATTTGTTGTCTATACTACGTCGTTTGATTATTTTAAGAGACTTATCAGCATCCGTCTGATCAACTTCTTTGGACGGCCAAGATTAAAGCCTTTACACGACGCCATTTCTTTTTTATTCGAACCACCACATGAGATCCGTTAGATCATTATCTTCAACTGCTACGATTTAGTGTTTCAATACGCCGTTGTTTTATTTGAGGTTTTAGACTGGACGGCCAATTCATTTGGGTTGTTACACTTTGGGCCTGTATTTTTGAATTTTGGCCCAAATTTATTGTATTTTATGTATTTTCTCTTGTATTTAATTATTTTCTTTTGTATTTTTATTTTGTATTTTATTTTCTCTTTTTGTATTCATTTCCAAATGTTGTTTCTCTTTTATTTTCCTATTTTCTCTGATTTTTCTGGTATTTCATGACATTTTTGCTATTTTCTTTGATTTTCCCGATATTTTTGTATTTTTTGCTAATTTTCTCTGATTTTCCTTATTTTTGTGACATTTTCTAATTAACTCTTTTTGTAGTTTTTTTTAATTTCAAATTATTTCAATCACAAACACACAATTATTTCAATTAAACACATAATTGCACATCAAAAATCTTATTTTATTTTTATATTGGAATTCGTTTGCTTAGGGCAAAAATCACGTGCTCACAGCTGCCCCTCTTTGCTCGGGAACACGAAGAGTTTCAATGCAAAGATAAGTGAGCAGTAATGAGAGATTTTTACCATAAGAAGCATTTTGAAAACTTTTTGACCGCACCCTACCTCAGAGGTTGCCTACATATCTTGGGCTAAACAGGAATCAGGTCAGTGTAGTTCGGGAAGGTCTGGTAGTTTGAAACTACCAAGACTTGTTACTGCTGCTATTGTTGCTATGATCACTGACTAACTCTTTGTTACACCGGGATAAAATGAAAAATAAAGAAGCTATTCTAAGCTATGATCTTATGAATTAAAATAATTCCTATCTATTTCTTGTCTTCTTGTACTTCCTTGCTTTTCCACATCTTATGTTGCTCTTTTATTTGCATCCTTCTTTTTTGTTGATTTTTGGTTATTTTCTTGTTTCTGACATACTGCTTCCTTCCCTTCATGTGACTTCAAAATGTGTTTCCCACTTCCAGGTTGATACTTGTTAAAACAAAACAAAAACAAAGAAAACTTTTCCTCTGCCCCAGAGTGGGGTTTTTCATATGTCATGGTGTTACTCATGTTAGATAAAATAATTAAAAATGTTGAAATGTATTCCCATGTTATACAGGTGGGCGCCTGAACAGAAATTAAATATGCTGAAATGTATTCCCTTGTTATACAGGTGGGCGCCTGAACAGAAATTAAAAATGCTGAAATGTATTCCCTTGTTATATAGCTGGGCGCCTGAACAGAAATTAAAAATGCTGAAATGTATTCCATTGTTATACAGGTGGGCACCTGAATAGAAATTAAAAATGCTTAAATGTATTCCTTGTTATATAGGTGGGCGCCTGAACAGAAATTAAAAATGCTGAAATGTATTCCCTTGTAATACAGGTGGGCACCTGAACAGAAATTAAAAATGCTTAAATGTATTCCCTTGTTATTTAGGTGGGCACCTGAACATAAATTAAAAATGCACAAAAATATTCCCTTGTTATCCAGGTGGGCGCCCGATGCATGAAATGAAAATGCAGAAAAATATTCCCTGGTTATTCAGGTGGGCGCCTGATGCATGAAATGAAAATGCAGAAAAATATTCCCTCGTAATCCTGGTGGGCGCTGAAATTAAAATGCAGAAAAATATTCCCTTGTTATCCAGGTGGGCGAGTGATGCATGAAATGAAAATGCAAAAAAATATTCTCAGTTTGATAACTAGGGTGTGAGTTTTGAAAAGATAATACCTCCCGTGCTGTTTTTGGGTAGGTTTCTCGATGACTGAATGAGTTCTCCTCGGCAGATTCCTCCTTTGTTTCTTTTTTTCTTTTTTTTGGTGTTTTTCTTCTTCCACATTGGTCACATTCACTTTAAAGTGATTAGTGAGAATTTGAATCTTTTGTTCCTGTCTAAATCAGTGAACAATCTTATTAGTTATAAAATGTTGGCAACTGGCATTTGTTTTTTACTTTGCTTCCATTGCCTGCCTCTTCTTGCTTTGTAACTCATTACCAGATTTTTTCAACTTTTCCTTTGTAATCCTCTTTCCACTATCCCTTTTTGTCACTTTTCTTTTCATTTTGTTTGGCTTTGATTGCCATCCTCTCTTTTGTTTTTCTTTTATTTTCTCTTCGACCCAGTGTTATTACGCCTCTTAACATGAGAAGCTGGTAGTTAGCTTTCAATGGGCACCTGGTTTTTTATCAATGAAATGCAAAAAAATATGAACTTAAAAAAGGGGTAAGGGTATTTTGGAGTAGAGACGGAACTTATCTGGGTATGACGGCTGATTCCTCTAACCATGCCATGTATTTAAATTCCGACCCAGTCTGTCCAAACGAATTATCATTGTCTTAACTCCATCTTTTCCTTCAACCCAAACCAATCTTTATTTTTGTTGTTTTTCTTCTTTCAACAGAATCTTCCTCACTTTCGCCTTATGGTGCCGGTTAAGGTTTTCACCAATAAGACTCTCTCATTTTATTCTCTCACCTCACAATCGCATTACGGTGCCGGTTAAGGTTTTCACCTGATAAGACTCTCTCATTTTTATTTCTCTCATCTCACAATCGCCTTATGGTTCCGGTTAAGGTTTTCACCAATAAGACTCTCTTATTTCATTTCTTTTTTTTATTCTTTTGTTTTCCAAACCACCGGGTACTGTCCATGCCATGTTTCTCCTTATTCTCATTGTATCATCATTTTCTTGAAATTCATTAGAATGTCTTTCTTTGGACTGTAATGTGGCTTTTGGATGGGTTCAGAAAGAAGGGTATAAAGACTCAAAATTTAATCGAGGATTCAAAATATTTACAACTCTCGGAATTATAAACATAACTTATGCTTCAGTTTCAATATTTGGGGAATCTTGGATTTTATTTTTATCATGACTGAACCTCATTGATGTTGCCTACGTACCCTTTCGGGATCAAGTCAGACGTAGTTCAGACTACGTTTATATTCATTATTGCGTCTTGACTTTTTCCCGATTTTCTTTTTGTCATTTGTATGCATTTTTTTTTCTTTTTGTCTTTCCCTCTTTTTTTCATCATTTTTCTTTCATCGTCATTTTTTTTTCATTTTTTCTTTTTTCTTGCATCATTTTTTTTCTTTTTGTTCATGATCGACTCCGAGAGAGGGATATGAAAGAATAAAACAAATAAGGGTCAATGGGGATATCAATGGATAAAGTGTTTGGATAGAGAATAAAATGCCTTCATCATTTCAATTCCAAAATTATGACAAATACAATTGTACAAATGAAAAAGGAATCATACATAATATCCCTTGACTACATCTGAGTTGATAGCAGTCTCTACACATTTTCTTTCAACACCTCTATAGAGCTCCGTTGGACAATACCCGTGACACCATGAATGGTCCTTGCTAATTCGGTGCAAATTTTCCTTTTGCTTCAGCCCAATCAGGCAAAATACGTCTCAGCACCAACTCTCCAACTTCAAATTTTCGCGGACGTACTTTTTTATTGTATGCTCTGCCCATTCTCCACTAATATGATTGTCCATGACAAACTGCCGCTAACCTCTTCTCGTCAATCAAACTCAATTGTTCTAGCCGAGATTTTACCCATTCATTATCATTGATTTCAGCCTCAGCTATGATCCAATGAGAAGGTATCTCAATGTCTGCGGGTATGGCTGCCTCTATTCCATACACCAATGAGCAAGGTGTTGCACCAATTGAAGTACGTACAGTTGTACGATAACCCATGAGAGCGAACGATAGTTTTTCATGCCATTACCTTGATTCTTCCACCATCTTTCTGGGTATCTTCTTAATATTCTTATTTGCAGCCTCTACTGCTCCATTCGTTTTAGGCCTATAAGGTGTAGAGTTACGATGCAGGATTTTGAACCTTTGACATGCTTCTGCCATGAGGTGACTGTTCAGATTTGAACCATTGTGTGTGATAATCACCTTTCGAATTCCAAAGCGACAAATGATATTTGTATGCACGAAATACACCTCCGCCTTCTTTGTCACTGCCTTAAATGTCTTCGCCTCCACCCATTTGGTAAAATAATCAATTGCTACCAAGATAAATCTGTGCCCATTAGATGTTGCGGGCTCTATTGGTCCGATGACATCCATGCCCCAGGCGACAAATGGCCAAGGTGCTGACATTGTATGCAACTCATAAGGTGGGAAGTGAATCAAATCTCCGTGTATTTGACATTGATGGAATTTCCTTACATATCTAATACAATCACTCTCCATGGTGAGCCAATAATATTCTGCTCTCAGTATTTTCTTAGCTAAAATGTATCCGCTCATATGAGGTTGGCAAGCTCCTGCATGTACCTCAGCCATAATTGTGTCAGCTTGTTGCGCATCTATGAATCTCAATAGCCCCAAATCTGGTGTTCTTTTATATACAACTCCTCCACTGAGGAAAAATCCATTTGCCAATCGCCTTATAGCCGTTTTCTAGTCTCCTGTGGCTTGTTCTGGGTACCCTCATGTCCTCAAATATTCTTTGATATCATGATACCACGGCTCACCATCAAGTTTTTATTCCACGGCGAAACAATAAGCATTTTGATCGCGCACTTGTATCTGTAATAGATGTACATAAGCTTTATCTAGATGGTGCAACATGGAGGATAATGTGGCCAAACCATCTGCTATGTCATTGTGCATTCTTGGGATATGTTTGAACTCCATAGATTGAAATCTCTGAGACAGTTCATGCAGACATTGTCGATAAGGTATCAATTTTAAATCTCTTGTCTCCCCTTCTCCTTGAATCTTATGTATCAAGAGATCCGAGTTGTCACGCCCCAAATCGAGGGACATGACCGGCGCCTGACCGGGTTGCCCCAGTCAAGCGGACCTGGGTGCCTTTCATTCCCACGCGTTAACCCCGTGTTGATTGTTTCTCATTAACCAAATATTTTACCAATAATGACTGATTTCATAATGCATAAACATAACCATGTGATTGATTCACTAACAAGTTCATAATTTATATTTACAACGCCCCATACATATACATAGGCCACAATCCCACGGTTTACATGTCTATGGAGCCTCTAGGATATAAAAAAGGAAATACAATACTTGCCGGTAACAAGGCTCCGGCTATACCTTACAAAACCAAAATGAAATCTAAACCGAGTGGCATGAACCACACAAGGCCTCGAGGAAGAAAGGGGCTCACCAAAACGGGCAGTGGAAGGAGAAGGATACTACTGCCGATGAGCTGAAGTGCCTGCTATCGATCCACCTACAATCATAACACGAATGTAGCGTCCCCGGCAAAAGGGACGTCAGTACACTTGAATTGTACTGGCATGTATGGACAAACTTTGTCCCAAGTAAACTCAAGCCATTAAATTACATCAACAATTAATTAAGCCAGCCAACCATGTTTCCACATTTTCCTCATTTCAAATAATTCTCACACAAAGCGCTTTCTACGATCAACCAATTTAACAATAACCAATCAATCACGTAAAGCACAAGTAGTCAAACAAAGGGGCAATCAGTGCCCCACAGGTTGCAAACTCTCCTGCTGTCTCCTTTCACAATTTCACATTATTGATTTTTGTATCAATTTTCAATAGCGATTTCGATCGCTTTCCATCCTTATTGCCCCCGACCACCCTTATTACCTCGGCCACCCTTATCACCCCAACCCACACCTTATTTCCCCACGTTGCGGCGCGCAACACGACCCCGCCTTACAGTTGAAAACACAACAATTTCAAACAGCAGATAAGGTACTACACACAATTTCAACAAGTTCAAATAAACAACTTACACATTGGTTCATGTTCTCAATTTCTTCTCAAGCCAATATCAAAACCAAGTTACAAGTATTCTAAAATCGAAAATGCCCACATAATCATGTTCAACAATTTACCACAATTAAGGTGTTTCAATTCCTTCCACAATAAGCCAAATATGCCATCACAATGGTTGTTCCCAATTCTTTACCAATCTCGATTACCCTTTTTATCTTTCAATTCATATTTCATACCACACCACACGTAGTTCAACATCAATCAAATGCTCAACAAGGAAATCAAAGAATTACATAAAATTTCTCAATTTGACACATGCCGAACAATTCGCACACATTTGGGCGATTTTACAAGAATCAAAATTAGCCATACATACCTGGTGATGAGTTTTCTTCCGTTAACTTTCTACTTTATGCTTACCCAAGATATCCTACTCTTGCCAACCTTGTTCTTGAAGACTCTTACTTCTACTCACTTCTTTTTACTAGAAATCAAGTTCAATAATCATGCATGAGTGTAAAAATTCTATTTTTAAAAGCTATTATATGCAAACCTCTCTTTACCCAATTAAAACTGAAAATCAAAGAAAATAGTTAGGGTTTTTACCTTGAAAAGATTGGGGAAGTTGAATCCTTGCCCTAAGATCCCTTGGAATTAAGATGGTTGGAACAATCTTTGAAGATGAAAGATTTCTCTCTCTAAAAACCCTCTCTTCTCTCTCTAATTTTGGTAAGATGATATGATAAAATGAAGAAGAAGTGTGTTATATTAAAGAAGAGATCGGGTCAAAATGTTACAAAAATCTGGGCCGGGTCAATTATGCGGTGCACTATGCGACCACATCGCAGAATCAACATGCGGTCCGCATAGTGACCGCAGAATTGCCCCAAATTTTACACATGTTCTGTTAAGAAATGCGGCCAGAATGCGGTCCGCATGTTGATTCTGCGGTGGCAAAGTGCACCGCAGATTTGACATGCGTCGCATATCGACCGCACTTTTGACACGATTTTTGGGAAACTCTCTGGAACGTTATGCGTCAAGAATGCGGTCCGCATGTCAGGTTTGCGGTCGCATTCTTGACCGCATATTTGACATTTTTCGGAAAAATTAATTCTCTACATTTTTGAAACTTAAATCACTACCAAGGGTCCGAACCGCGGCGAGCAAGCTCGCCGCGAAGAATTCTACGCATTCCTAACACATTATTCGGACCATGACACCACAGGCTACTAGTTTTTATGCACAAAATTTTTACGGGGCCTTACACGAGTCACCCATGAACAAAATCTCTTGAACACCCATATCTATTGCCATCCTCAATCCCAATATGCATACTTCATATTCAGCCATGTTATTAGTGCAGAAAAATCGAAGATGAGAGGTAACAGGATAATGCTGACCCGTTTCTGAAATAAGCACTACTCCAATTCCAACTCCCTTATTGTTGACGGCTCCATCGAAGTACATTCTCCAGCCTGTCTTATCATCTTGCTCTACTTCTTCAACATTTATTGCCTCCTCATCAAGAAAATATGTTTTTAACGGCTCATACTCATCATCAACTGGGTTTTCTGCTAAATGATGTGCAACTGCTTGCGCCTTCATTGCCGTACGTGTTACATAGATAATGTCAAACTCTGTTAGCAGAATTTGCCACTTAGCAAGTCTTCCTGTAGGCATAGGCTTTTGAAATATATACTTCAATAGATCCAACCGTGATATCAAATATGTGGTATAAGCTGACAGATAATGTTTCAGTTTTTGAGCCACCCAAGTTAGAGCACAACACGTTCTCTCCAATTGAGTGTATTTTACCTCATAAGATGTGATCTTTTTACTGAGGTAATATATCGCCTGCTCTTTCTTTCCCGTTTCGTCATGCTGCCCCAATACATAACCAAATGAATTATCTAGCACAGTCAAATACAGGATCAGAGGTCTCCCTAGTTCTTGAGGGACTAATACTGGAGGATTGGCCAAATACTCCTTAATCTTGTTAAAGGATTCTTGGCATTCATCAGTCCAATTTACCGCATCATCTTTCTTCAACAATTTGAAAATGGGCTCACAAGTTGACGTCAACTGAGCAATAAACCTGCTGATATAATTCAACATGCCCAATAAACTCATTACTTCTTTCTTATTCTTCGGCGGAGGCAAATTCTGGATTGCTTTTATCTTTGAAGGATCCAATTCAATACCACGCCGGCTTACTATAAACCCCGGTAACTTTCCTGACGGCACCCCGAAAGCACACTTTGCTGGATTGAGCTTGAGATTATATCTTCGGAGCCTCTGGAAAAACTTTCTCAAATCTTTGACATGGTCACATTGATTTTTGGACTTAATGATGACATCATCTACATATTCTTTGATTTATCGGTGTATCATGTCATGAAACATAGTAGTCATTACCCTCATATATGTAGCCCTGGCATTCTTCAACCCAAACGGCATTACCATGTAACAATATGTTCCCCAAGGCATGATAAAGGCCGTCTTTTCTGCATGTTCTTCGTCTATCAGGATCTGGTGATAACCCGCATAACAATCCACAAAAGAACCAATTTCATGCTTGGCACAATTGTCGATCAATATATGGATATTTGGTAATGGAAAATCATCCTTTGGACTAGCTTTATTAAGGTCCCAGTAATCAATGTACACCCTGGTTTTTCCATCCTTCTTCGGAACTGGCACAATATTAGCTAACCAGGTGGGATATTTAGTGACCCGTATAACCTTTGCCTCAAATTGCTTATTAACTTCTTCTTTTATTTTCACACTGATGTCTGTTTTAAACTTCCTTAGCTTTTGTTTTACTGGCCGGCATTTCGGATAAATGGGTAATTTATGTACCACCAGATCAGTATTGAGTCTGGGCATGTCATCATAGGACCAAGCAAATATGTCCTTGTACTCATGTAACAACTTGATTAAATCTTCTCTAAGAGAAGCCTGTAAATGCACACTGATCTTTACTTCTCGGACATTCTCCTCACTTCCCAGGTTAATGGTTTCTGTCTCATTTAAGTTCGATTTGGGTTTTTCCTCATAATGATTCAAATATTTATTGATTTCCTCTAGTATTTCCTCATCCTCATATTCCACTTCATGTTCACTTTCAGTTTCCTGTATAACTATTCGATTATCAAGACTGGACCTGGAATCCTTCATGCATGACATATCATTGCAATCAGCAAATATTGAACTGTACAAAAGAAGAAAAATAAAATAAGGCAAAAATGGGAGAAGAAAAGGAAATTGCATTTCATTGATTTTTCAAAAAGGTAACAAGCATTGGATACATCTGTTTTTGATGGGATGTGGTATTACAAAACAAGACAACTTTTGGGGAAATAAAATATTTAAAAGCCAACTACCACAACTCCCTCCTGATCGAAAGAGGAGTAGCTTCCTAGTTATTAAGCGTAATGCAGGGTCCCACGAACTGAACATCCATTTTACTTGTTCCTTCACCCATCTCCAACATATTCACATCTTCAAATAGCCTCTCGAACCTTTCTAGGAGTTTCGCATCTGGTTTTATTTTAGCGTAACTTGGCATAACAGTCGCCGGATGTCTCCGTGTACTAGGCCTGGTAAAGGAATTGGATAGTTTTGGAATAGGCTTTGGGAGGGACCAATTTTTCTTCTTCCTTTTCTTAGCTCTTTGGATATCGGCAACGGCTGGCTCGAAACCCAAACCAAAAGCGACATTACTGCCCGGAAGGTGGATTGGCTGTGTTATACCTTGCAGAGTTACCCCTAAGCCTTTCCTCGGTGAAAACCTATTTCTTATGATTTCTTTGGTGACCATCACTATTATAGGAGCCACTGTGGGAATCGGCATGTTTTCCCCCTCGGATATTTTATTTACCACCACAGTGTCCATGACTTGATATACCCACGGGCCTTTATCTCCTTCGGCTTCTTCAAATGGCGTAATAATATTGCAGACATCATCTTCTCCTTGCACTATGATCTCATGTTGCTCCCACTCAAATTTTACCATCTCATACAAAGAGGATGGTACAGCCTTCGTCGCGTGGATCCATGGACGTCCCAATAAAAGATTGTAAGATACAGTAACATCTAGCACCTGGAACTCCATTGTGAAGTCCACCAGTCCAATAGTAATCTCCAGTCTAATATCCCCTACAGTATTCTTGCCACCTCCATCAAAACCCCATACACATATACTGTTCCGATGAATTCTATCAGGATTGATCTTCAACTTCCCCAAGGTTGAGAGTGGGCAAATATTGGCACTTGACCCGTTGTCCACCAGAACACGGGTTACTACAGATTCTTCATACTTAACTGTGTGGTATAGTGCTTTGTTATGCTACGTTCCTTCAAGCGGCAACTCATTATCTGAAAATGTTATCTTATTTGTCTCAAAGATCTTGTTCGTGATTTTCTCTAGATGGCATACTGAAATCTTCTCAGGCACATGGGTTTCATTTAAAATTTCATCAACGCCCTTCTATGCTCATCAGAATGGATTATCAATGATAACAATGAAATCTGCGCGGGCTTTTTTTCTTAATTTATCCACTATTGAATAGTCTTGAGCCTTTATCTTTTTCAAGAACTCTTCCGCTTCCTCTTCAGTAACTGCCTTCTTTAAATAAGCTGGGTTTTCCTTTACCACTTTTGTCTTCCTCTGTTCTTCCGGGGCAAAGCATCGCCCGGAGCGAGTTAAACCATATGTTTCATTGATTTCTCTTTTAACTTCCTTCCCCTTATACATCACTGTAACTTTATCATAGTTCCATGGTATGGCCCTGGTATTCAAGAATAGCATTTGTACCATTGGTTTGATAACCACCAGCTCCACATAAGTACCATTCACGGTCAACAAAGGCTTCACTCCCGGCACCACTACTTTCACGGGCTCAACCACTGATGGCTTCTTTATTGGTGACTCAGCTGATGCTTTCTCCTTTTCAACTTCCCCTTCCACCTTGTTGTTCGCTTTAATCATCATCACTGATTGAGAAGGTTTTCTACCGCTCTCTCCCTGCTCTAACTCTATCATATACGTCTCATGATATGCTGGCAAAGTATTTTGTATGATATTGGGAGTTTTCGGAGCTTGCACTTCAATCCTCTTGGTATTAATAAGTTCATGTATGGCGGACTTTAAATGCCAACACTTTTCTATATCATGTCCCTGCGCCCCGGAACAATACTCACATCGGACTGATTGGTCTAGATTTCTGGGTGGTAGGTTGGGAATTTTTGATTCAATAGGGCTCAACATCCCTGGTTCTCTCAAACGATGAAAAATACTGGTATATGACTCTTCTAACGGAGTAAATATTTTCTTTCTTTGGGCTCTATCTCCTCTTACTTTTGGATCTAGATGGAAATTAGGTCTATTTGAATTTCTATATGTTTTGGAAGGCGGGTAGACATTTTGTGTGTGGTAGACATTTTGTGGAGCTGGGGTACGCCATGCATGTGGAGACGGTAGGTAAGGTTGAGCATGTGGGACGGAAAAATGTGGATTGCTTGGAGGATAATATGGTGGAGGTGGGTTATATGGTGCTGGTGGATATGGTTGGTATGGGCGAGGTGGATGATGATATGTATTGTGGCCCCGGGACCATGATCTACCTTCAATGACTGCAACTTCCTCCTTCTTCTTCTTGCCAATCGATCCTCCAGTTCCAGTCTGTATTGCTTGGTTTGTGGCCTTGATAGCCGAATAACTCATGATCTTATTTGTCTTTAGCCCTTCTTCTACAAAGTTTCCCATCTTGACTACCTCGTTAAATATTTTTCCAATTGTCGATACTAAGTGGCCATAGTAGGTTGGCTCCAAAGCATGTAGAAAGCAATCCACCATTTCTACTTCTTTCGTGGGAGGGTCTAAACGTGCAGCCTGCTTCTTCCACCTGAATCCGTATTCCCAGAAACTTTCCCCGGGTTTCTTCTCCATCTTAGTCAACGACAACCTGTCAGGGATAATCTCTAGATTGTATTGGAAATGGTTGGCAAACGATTGAGCTAAGTCACCCCAGATGAACCACCTGGTATGGTCCTGTCGAGTATACCATTCCAATGTTGAACCACCTAAACTCTGGCTAAAATAAGCCATAAGTAACTCATCCCTTCCTCCTGCTCCATGCATTTTACTATAGTAACCCCTCAGATGGGCTACTAGATCCCCGTGACCATCATAAATATCAAACTTGGGTAACTTAAACCCGATCGGGAGCTGTACCTCCGGAAACAAACATAGATATTTATACGCAACACTCACTTGGCCTCCTAGCCCTTGTATGTTACGAAATGACTGTTCAAGACTTTTCATCTTACGGGCCATCTCTTCTTATTCCAAATTTCTGACAGGCTTTTCATCTTCTGTCATGTCTATGAGCGGTGTGTAGGAATCATGTTGCCTGAAATTTGGTTCTGGTGAATAATAATGAGTGTCCTGAACATGGAACATAGGTTCGTTGGAAGATTTGTGTAGAGCAGCGGGTGGCGGTGCCACGTATACTGGAGCGACCTGAGGTGGTGGTGGTGGAGCTTATTTAGACAATGGTGGAGGTGCTTGTAAGGTCGTAGCATAGTCAAGCGGGTAAGTTGGGTATGTGAAGGACGAGTTCATAGTGGGTGGTTCAGGATTTCGGTTTGTAGGAGGGATGTATGCTGGGTTGGCTGGATAGGAAGGCAAAGGTTGAC
Organism: Nicotiana noctiflora; assembly: GCA_032618575.1. Classification (NCBI taxonomy): domain Eukaryota; kingdom Viridiplantae; phylum Streptophyta; class Magnoliopsida; order Solanales; family Solanaceae; genus Nicotiana; species Nicotiana noctiflora. The sequence continues at coordinate 155,391 of JASVEL010000369.1, read as the reverse complement.
CCCTAGACCAGGCTTGGCACATCTCTGACATCTGCTATTTTAATTTGTACATCTCTTCTTTCACACTAGCTACGTCCATAACCTCTTCCTCTTGTACCGGATCCATAATAGTGGGCTCGATTTCTTGAGTCACTGGCTTTTGAACGTGTATTGTAGTTGTGATGTGCTAGAATGCAAGTTGCCAACTGAAAATCTGATACTCATCACCAACAAAACTCGTTAATAGTTAGCTCATAAAGGGTAAAATACCACAATTAAGAATCACAACTTTTTGCCTTAGTCATTATGCATCATCCCGGCATTATTCCTCTTTGAACCACCAATTTTCTTTTTTCATCTCTGTTTTTTCTTCCTTTCATTGCTTTTCTGTTTATTTCTTTTTCCTTATTTTCTTCTTTTCCATTTCTCTCTTTTTTTTCATTTTTTTTGTTCCTACATGTTTGTCTATCGCCCAAACAATTTGTATAAAAAGAAAGAAAATAACAGCATCTTTCTTTTTGAATTTTTCATTGATATTCAAACATCGGTTACAAATGATGTTGTACTACAAATGCAAAAGAAAAATACAAATACAAAATGCATGCCCTATGAATACATTAAAGCTCCTAGTGCCCGCGAGACATCGTTCGTTCTTCTCGCAGGCCTATATGCTAATCCACTTTGGAGTTTGTCCAGGTCGGTCATTACTTGCTTTACAAAGAACTTTACTGCTGATGTGACTGTTGACTGGGACATATCTTCACACAATTGGCATTTCCTTGTGATGTACTTGAGCAATGTTGACGATTCTTTCCCGGATGACCCCTTTTTCTTGAAGCAGCCTACCAATCTGTTCGGCACGAGCGTCTAAAGTTTGCTAGTTGTCCTTTTGTAGTTGTTGTAGCTCCAATTCTAACCGAGCCATAGCCATGTAGCAATGTTCTCTCTCTACTTCAAACTCTTTGGTTTGTTTGTTACTTTTGACTTCAGCTGTAATGATTTTCTTTTTCAATCGGGCTACCTCATCCTTGTGTTCATCTTGTAATTGCTGAACCATTTGAACTCTTTCCTCAGCATTTCTGGCCAGTTGTTTCCGAACCCTAACTAATTCTTTTTCAGCTTTATCTAGATGAAAGCTATAGTCATTCACTTAGCACCGAAGATTTTCAATCAATTTTGCATCTCGGGCTAGGCGAACTGGGGTTTCGGCTGCTGTTTTCATCTTTGAAATTTGAGCCTTCAAGATTTCATTCTCTTTTCTCTGCTATTTCTTTTCTACCTTATTGGATGCCGCTTGTAAGCTTCTCTCGAATTTGAGGTCTTAGAGTTGTTTCTCCAACAAGCTGATTCTGGCTCGGTATTCATTTTCTTTGGCCACCCAATCTTTGTGTTCCTTAGACTGCTCGGCCGACTCTTGAATGTGAGGCCTCTTCATTGGTCTATCATGCTCGACATCCCGATGATACCATGCGGCATACCCCGACGATACTTCCCCTAGAGCTCGGTTTCCCACACAAGTGTCTACTCTCAAGCATTGGCATTCATTCCAGATCTATTAAATCTTTGCTTCCGGGAATTGTCTGTCCGGACTGATTTCTATGGCTTGTAGGCTGAGGTCCCCATCTTTTGGTATGACCTGATATCTCCCAAGCTACCGTAGTACCCTGTACGGTGCATAAGGCTGAATGCTTTTAAGACCCATTATCAGAAAATGCGACCCTTCTGTTGGCATGTATATCATCTCGTTGAGGGGCAACCATCTGTATGGCCAATCAATTTGGCTAGCAGTCAACGATCGCAAGTATGTAATCCAACCTTTTGATCCTTCTGACACCTTAAATTCTTTCATTCTCATATAAATCTCTTCAATGCATGTCTTTTCAGACGACCCGTAACTCGAGAACGGAGGGTGACGACACAAATGTTCTATCAACCACATCCGGAGAAGCAAATTGCATCCCTCGAAGAAGTCATGCCCTGCTTTACAGGATGTGAGGGTACGGAAGATATCAGCTACAATCATCGGTGCCAGTGTGCTATTATCTTGCACAAGAAGAGTACTGGCCACTCCGGCGACCCTTATATCAATATTTCCATCTTTCCTAGGGAATATGACCAATCCCAGAAATGCCACTATAAAGGTGAATCGCCTATGTTCTTCCCACTTGACTCGGTTAGATTTACTGTAGAGCTTGTTCGTAGGGTCGTTAAATCTCCCGATATGACCATATCTGCGGTAGATGAAACTCAAAGTACAAAACCCATGAGTCAAGACTTCATTATGAACGTTCCTGGCGATTTTCAGGGAATCGAGGAATCTGTGCACTGTAATTGCCCTCGGAGCCACCGGGTATTTATATTTCAGGGGAACCTCACATTTCTCGATATAATAAGTAATTTCTTCTAATGTAGGAGTGAGCTCAAAATCTGATAAGTGTACAAGATTATGCGCAGGATCCCAATAAGCAACGAGAGCTCGAATGATATCACCACGGGGTATTATGTCCATTAACCCAGTAAGATCTTTTAGATATCGGTTGACCCAAACCTGTCCCTCTTGGCCCAGATAGTTCCACCATAATCTCAACTCCAAAGGGATTTTGTTCATTAAACCAAAGGGTTCATTTTGTACTATGCTAATCCTGCATATTTATTAAAGGCAATTTTATTCAGAAAAAGGGAAAATATTTTTTCAAAGACAATTGTTCATTATTTTTTGAATGAATTAGCCTTTCCGGGCTATTTATTTTCAAAGGAAAAAAGACATGACTTCAAAGTGGCCATTTTTGCAAAAACAGTCTTCCGGCGTCCTTTCGGAACATTTGGCTATTTCAAAAAATAGCAATCACTTTGATTTATTGAAAACTAAAATTCGACATTTTTTTGTCATTTTCTAAAAGGGTGGTAATTCAAACTTGATTTTGAAGCTACGGCCTTTCAACATTTCTACATGGAATATTTCAAGGCTATTAGTCAAAAAGAAAAGGAAAGGACTTCAAAGTGGCCATTTTTTCACAAACAGCCTTCCGGCGTCCTTTCGGAACATTCGGCTATTTTCAAAAACAGCGTCACTTTGATTTATTGAAAACTAAAACTAGACATTTTTGGTTATTTTTTGAAAGAGGTGGTTGGACCCGATAAGGGTTGCCTACGTATCTCACCTAATGGCGAGAATCAAACCTGCGTAGTTCGGTCAGATTATTTTGTGACCAATTATTTTAACAGCATTGTTCCACCTATTCTCACACTTAAGTTTCTACAAAATTTTGATATTTTTCTATTCTAAAATTTTCATTCTTTTTATTTTTTTCAGGAATTTAGCCGGTCCGCATAATAATCCAGGACAAATAAATGCAACATATAATATGCTCGGACTTTGATATTTCGGGTCACCTGTCCTAGACGGACCCAACCCCTGTGTTGAGTCCCCTAAGTCAGATATGATGCAAATAAATGTCCTAGATCTAGGTTCAATATTCTGATGTTTCAGTGGTACTAGACCGTGTACCCGAGTGGACAAATCGGATCGAGGAGGGGGCTACGTACTGAAGACCCGCGGGGTCATTCGGCTATGTAACTTATCCGACCTCTACTTTTTATTTAAGGTATAACACTAACAGAAAGGGGAGTCTCAAACAGTAAGAACATCCCCGGGGGTAAGAAAAGAATGGCACAATTTTATATACAATCCACGTAATATCAAAGCGGTAAACATGTAACACATTGATCAAAGCATATAATGAAGTCAAATAACATCAAGAACAACAATTCAATCGAGCTCGAATTCTTAAACATTGAACCGAAGTTCTGGGTTGCTTATCCCCAGCAGAGTCGCCAGAGCTGTCACACCTCCCTTTTTACTACCTGTTTTTCACGAAAAGAAATAAGGTATACCTCATTAATTACTAATACACCCGGGAAAGGATATAATAATAACAACGAGGTAGGAGTTTTTCCACTTTAAGGACAATCAGAACGGGATTTTATTTAGAACTTCAGAGTCGCCACTTGGGAAGATAACGGTGTCCCAAGTCACCGGTTAATCCCGAATCCGAGGAAATTGACTCTGTTTTACAGTCTGCGAAACTAGAAATCTGGATAAGGAATTCTGTTAACCCAGGAGAAGGTCTTAGGCACTCCCGGAATCCGTGGTTTAAGCACGGTCGCTCAACTGTCGTTTTTGACTTTATTTGATTTCATTATATGTTTTTATAAAATGTGAATGTTTCGCTTTTATATTTTAACGACTTACGACGTCACGAAAGTGCATTTCGAGTCACACCGCAACCAGTACGCCTGTGACTTTAATACGTTTCAGCTTCGCCGGGATTTAAGATTTGAGTCACATAAATGTGCACTCATATTAAGGAATGTATATTTTAGATCGAGCCTATAACGACTAAGGCTTATTATCTTTTAGGAAAGACCCTGAAATTTGCTAAACGGTCTCCCCGAATCTATCAATTATTAATATTCATACGGGGGCCCCGCATATTTTTCTTTTATATGAGGTTAGTCCCTTTATTTTTTAAAGTCCAATCCTATCAAATGCTATATTCTCTATTTTTGGTTTTTTCCCTATTTATTTTACTGTTTTTTGTATTTTCAGGATTATGTCCAGGCCCAATATTCCATTTCCAGGCCTGGACATTATGGACTGAATTTAATAGTCCAGTTCACACAACTCGGTTTCAGAAACCCAGTATATGTAAAAATCGTTATTCAGAGGCCCAGTGACAGATTCAGTTGGACCTGGGCCTATGCTACCAATTAAACCCAAATCAAACGAGAAGAGTACAAAACAAAATCGAGATTTCATAACTAACATACAAACATTCATTAAACGATTGAATAAATTAACTAATGGCATTTTTATTTCATAAGGAACTGGAGTACAGGTTTATCAATACTAATTCTGAATTCTAATCACCAATTACTAATAGAACTTAAACAATAAGCTACTATCTTAGCTACTTTAAACAGTGATACGGTACTTAGCAGTGCAAATTTGAATTGTTATTAATTACTGGTTCTAACTTACACTATTCTAGATTGTTATTAAGCTAATTGAAGTGACGAAACAGGTTGTAACTAAGTTAATCATTTCTAATTATCACGTTCTAATTAATGTGGTTAATATGATTACTATTCAAATTATGAAGCTAGTATTATCTAGATGAGTTAAAGTTATGAATTAACCTATTTTTAAACGAAATTTAAGGATTCTTATATCTACATGTGCTCTAATCTACTTTACCTATTACATTGTTTCAGTTTCGTACATATTTAGCTATTACTAATATTCCTATCAAATTACAGAAAAATCTAATACATTGTAACTATAAATCTATAGAAAATACAGCAGCATACTTCATTTGCAACTCATAAAGCTTTCATTTCCTTCAATTAACTAGCAATTACATTTTTGGATAGAAAAGTGTACCTGGTTTAGCTAAGGAAACTTATGAGTCTAGGCAATGAGATGAAGAATAGTCAGCGATTACAGCAGCAGAACTGTAGAATAACAATCACAGCAAAGCAGCAATATAACAGCCAAATATAATCTTCAAACCCAGCAATTAAGCAAGCTAGCAAATAGAATTGAAGAAATCCAATAAATCCAATAGTATCAAACAGTAGGAAACTCAAGCTAGAACTCTAGAATTTGAAACCCTCGACTCCTAGCTTTCAATTCAAATCAGTATTTTTTAATTTTAGAATTCTCTAATCCCAATTTCTAATATCTAACTTCTTAATTTTGTAACCCCAGAATGTTTAACCCCTTATTCAGGCTTAAGTTAAGCCTATTTATAGGTGATTTGGGTGAAATTTTGAGGGGGAAATTCAAAATTCTTATTCTTAGTTCCCTCCCCTTCATTATCTTATTAATTACAGTTTAGTACCTTCATTTTAATCTCAAAATGCCTTCCAGCCCTTGCTGGAAGGTTCTAGGTAATTCTATTTGATTACATTAAGGGTATATTACTAGGCTGCCCTCACTTGCTAAGGGTTAATACAGTTATACCTTTTTACTATGCCTATCTTACCCTTTATCTTATGACTAATTACAGGAATACTAGTTATTAAAGTATATTTTGTCCCTATTAGCTCTATTAAATCTACAGTTATACCATATCTTATTCCCTTTGTACCCTTATTGTTATCTACTATTTACCCGACCTACTACTAATGTCAGGGTATCTTAAGTTTAATACTTATTTATCTACTAGCCACTATCTTATAACCCATTTAAGATTCAGCCAGATTTTAACCCCAATCCCTTTTTAGTTTTAGCCTGTTTTTTAACAGACTTTGACTAAATTAAAATGCATCCCTTTTATTAACTAATCAGAAATTAGATTGCAGAACTAGCCTCTTAATGTATTAGAAATGGCCAGACTAAGTCATTTTCAAGAATATCCAGATTAAGTTATTTTCAATAATAGCCAGATTACTAAACTAAAGAAGTTATACCTATCTTTACAGCTATAACCAAACCTCAAAGCACAATAGAATTCAGAATAGTCTAACATATGAATCAATTACAAATATAGCCAATTCATGTCATTTTGCACACATAGCCTTAATCATAAATCATTCTTCAATTAACCAGAACTCAGAGGGAAATATTATAATGGTTGAATCTCAATCAATCAAATCGTAATTTCAGACTAGGCACAGTGAACAAATCACACACAAAGAAACATATTCAAACAAGATTCATGTGTTGAATTTATAAAAATCCTAAGGAGCTAAAACAGATCAGTTATGCGCAAAGAACATGATAGATGAGATTATCATAGGCTAATAATAGAAATATTCAGAAGACTAACAATCAAGAACATGCAAAGGATTATATACAAAGTCTTAGAAGACGAACAGTAAAAAGCATGCAAAGAATCATATACAGAAGTCTTAGAAGACAAATAAGCAAAAACATGCAAGAAATCATATACAAGAGTTTTAGAAGGAAAAAGCAAAGAAGAAAAAGAGCATGGAACTTAGCTTGCAGGATTTGTCTCTTGTTCTTTTCTTTCTTCTTTATTTTCTTTCTTTCTTTTTCTTTTCTTTTCCAAGCTTCAAGATTTTCAAACACTTGAAGTCTGATTTTCTAGATTTCCTCAAATGGATTTATTTTTGGGTTTTTTAGTGGTAGAGAGGCATTCTGGGTGTTATTGGGATGTATTTGGGGGTGGGTTATGTTTGGGTGTTCGCCGGAGGTAGGGTTCCGGCGAACTTCTTTGTAAGATTCGAACAGCTCAAGGAGTATTCGAAGCAAACCAACTATATGGGGTGAAAGATCTCCTTATAGTGGTCATAAGGTGTAAATTTGGAAGGCTGATTCATAGGTTTAAGGTCATCGGCGAAAGCTCCGGTGTCCGGGCTTTCAAGAAGATGGGGCTTTTTTGGTTTTCTAGGGTTTTCAGGGTGGTCTAGGTGTGTGAGAGTGACAGGAAAGAGGTTTGAGGTTGGTTTTGGCTGGAAAAGGCCATAGTTTCAGGATGGTCTCCATTGGAGATGGCTGAAGAAGATGAAGAAGAAGAGACATGCGGCTAGAGTTTGGGAGGTTGTGTATAAGCGTGTGTGTGTTTGGTCTCTGAACGAGAGACGAGGTTTTTATACCTCTTTTGGGCACGAGTAATCCTAACCTTTGGATCAGTTATGATTAATGGCCAAGATTAATTCTCCTTAAATGCCATCATTTCAATTAGTGAGAGGCGACCTGGCCTCCGTTAGATCTCCAAACATGGACGACCAGGATTTGTTGTCTATACTACGTCGTTTGATTATTTTAAGAGACTTATCAGCATCCGTTTGATCAACTTCTTTGGACAGCCAAGATTAAAGCCTTTACACGATGTCGTTTCTTTTTTATTCAAACCGCCTCATGAGATCTTTTAGATCAATATCTTCAACGGCTACAATTTTGTGATTCAATACGCCGTCATTTTGTTTCAGGTTTTAGACTTGTCACGACCCAAACCCTGGTCGTGATGGCGCCCAACACAATGCTAGGCAAGCCCGACCATGTTATCCCTTAAACCAGCCAATTATTAATTTCAGGTGATCAATATGATAAACGTAATAGTAGAAGCATACAAAATACGGTCCCAACCAAATCGTGGTGTCGCAAGTCTGAGCCTCTACAGAATAAACAACCTATACAAACAAGTTTAGACAAAATGAAAGCAACAAAATGATAAGGACGGAGAAAATAGGTTCTACGGACGTCGGCAGCTACCTCGTAGTCTCCGCAAAGTAGAGATGAGTAAGCAGCTGCAACAGCTCAACTGCTCTCTGGCACCTGTGAATCTGCACAAAAAGTGCAGGGGAGTGAGGTGAGTATATTTCAACTCAGTGAGTAACAATAATAAACAATAAATGAAAATAAGAACTCCAGTACTATCACTAAACAATTTTAAGGCAACCTCATAGGTAAGTCATCACTACAGTGAATACTCTGATCTCCAGTCCACATCTATCTCAACAAGGTCCCACACGGACCAAATCCTCACTCGTACCACTACGGTGAACAGCCAACGCAATGTATGTAAACATATACATATGTCTATAATGTATAAGTATTTAAGTACACATTCGGATATCTATAAGTATAATGATGCGGCGTGCAGCCCGCTCCAATACATATAACGCTGCGGCGCACAGCCCGCTCCATTTAACGTCGACGGCGCTCACTGGGGGTGTATACAGACTTCGGAGGGGCTCCCTACGCCTAAGCGCTATGATACTGCAGCGTGCAGCCTGATCCACACATATATTAGTGAGGCGTGCAGTCCAATCCATTATATTTATACATATATTACTATACTACTATAGCGTGTAGCCCGATCCCATAATATACTCTAGCGCTCACTGAGAATGTATGCAGACTCAGACTCCGAAGGGGCTCCTACAGCCCAAGCGCAATAATACTGCGGCGTGCAGTCCGTCCCACTTGTATATATTACTGCAGCGTGCAGTCCGATCCACATATACATCACTGCGGCGTGCAGTCCGATCCAATGCGGGTATATACATATAATACCTCATAATGGGTCCTCGACCCTATTCCCGTCAGCATAGACTTGGCCTCTCAGGCCCAATATAATAATCTCAAAATTCCACCCTAAGTAGTCTATCACTCGCAGTACACATCTAGTACTGGCCCACGATATGCTATACAGCTAATTTTACGGCTAAGTGTAAGTTTCCAACATGATATAAGGGTCACCTATCTCTATAGGTCCCCTAAATCCTCTACAGATCGGCACAAGGCCCCAAGCAAGGCTACTAGCCCAATTACACAGTTATAATCCCATTCTCAGTCATAATACACAATACACTATTAGTCGGAAAGGACCAATTCCAATTCCCCAAGCACAATGCCACCATGCTCGTCACATGGCGCGTGTCTCATCTCATTATAGCACTGTAAAGTGCTAGTACGGGGTTTCAAACCCACAATACATTATTTACTATCACCACTAACCTCGATCCATTAGAAGCCTTAGTCCGCCTTGCGCTTTCCTGGCAATTTAACTGCCTCGGATGTTGAATCTGTTAAAATTCATTGAGAATACGTCAATATATGCTAATTACACACAACCCATTCGAAATAACTCAAATTGCACCAAAACCCACAAAGTTGTCAAAAATCGACTTTTGGTACACTTCTCAAAAAATTATAAAAGTTACATAAATCCTCGCCTCAACACGAGTCTATGCATATAAAGTTTTCCAAAATCGGACTCTGTTTGCTCATGCAAATCGACATTTTACCAAAACCCTGGCTTAGGCTAAAATCCCTCATTAATTCATCCAATTTCAGTGAAATAGAGGAGGATTTCAAGATAAAAACACATAATTGAACCATAAAACTTACCTTCGATGATAACCCGATGAAATCCCAGCAATTTCCCATCACTTACTCTCTCTAAGACGCAGCAATGGAGGTTTAAGAATGATAGGCCGAATCTAAAATGTTCTGGACTTAAATTCACTGCCAGGCCTATTAACACTACACTATCGCAGCACTGGGCTCGCGATCGCGATGCACAAATCTTGGGCTGCCAACTTTTCCTCTATGCGATCGTGTGGACCTGGACGCGATCGAAGTGACCAACTTAGTGACCCTACGTGATCGCAATGCTACAAACGCGATCGCACTGCACTCGAGCTCGACTCTACGCGATCGCATCAATACACCCGCGATCGCAATGCATAACCTCTCGACCTTACGCGATCGCATCACTCTTCCCGCGATCGCGAATAACAAATTTCCAGACTCACTCCGATACACTATGCGATCGCGTAGCAATGACCGCGATCGTAGAGAACAAATAACCTGCAATTTTATTGCTGCAATTCCAGCAGTTCATTTTGGCTCAAGATGGTTCGTTTGGACCCCCGAACTCATCCTGAGGCCCACGGGACCCCAACGAAAACCACCAACATACTCCATAACACGATACAAACTTGTTCCAATCATAAAAACACACCCTTAAAGACGGAAAACATCGAATCCAAGCAAATTCAAGCCTAAGTTTTCACTCAAACTTTCGCAACCGACATTCGATCAAAAACCCGACCAAACGACCTCCGAATGCCCTGAAATTTTGCATCACATCCAAAATCACCTAACGGAGCTACTGCAACTATCAGAATTCCATTCCGACTCCCGGATCAAAATCTCACCTACCGATCTGATATCGCCAAAATTCAACTTTAGCCAATTCAAGCTAAAAAACTACATCGGACCTCCAAATTCACTTCTGATCACTCTCCTAGCTCATAAATGACCTCCCGGAGCTGACCGAATCATCAGAATTCGATTTCGAGCTCTCTAACTCACAAGTCAACATCCAACTAACTTTTCTCAACTATTCCCTCTTCTAAGAGACTATTTGTCTCGTTTCCAACCAAACTCGACCCGGATTGACTCGACCTCATCCAACATGCATATTGCAACATTAACAAGCATATGACGGGGATAACGGGGTGATAACTCGCATGATGACAGGCCGGGTCATCACATTCTCCCTAACTTAAGAAAACGCTCATCCTCGAGCGGGTCAAGAAACATACCTAGAGACTCAAATAGGTGAGGATATCTGCTCCGCAACTCCTGCTCGACCTTCCAAGTAGCCTCCTCCACTGGCTGACCTCTCCACTGCACCTTGACTGAAGCAATCTCCTTGGATCTCAACTTTCGAACCTGTCTACCCAGAATAGCCACTGGCTCCACATCATAAGATAGATCACCATCGAGCTGAGTGGTACTGAAGTCTAATACATGAGACGAATCTACGATGTACTTCAGGAGCATAGACACATGGAATATTGGATGAACACCGGAAAAACTGGGTGGCAAGGCCAGCTCATATGCCACCTCTCCAACCCTCCTGAGTATCTCAAAAGGAACAATGTACCAGGGTCTCAGCTTCCCCTTCTTCCCAAACTGCATGACACCCTTCATGGGTGAAACCTTCAGCAATACCATATCATCAACTATGAAAGACAACTCCCGAACCCTACGGTCCGCATAACTCTTTTGGTGTGACTGTACTGTGCGAAGCCTCTCCTGAATCAACTTCACTCTATCCAGAGCATCCTGAACTAACCCAGTCCCTATCAATCTATCCTCTCCAGGCTCAAACCATCCAGGGAGATCTACACCGACTGCCATACAACGCCTTGTACGGGGCCATCTGAATACTCGACTGATAACTGTTGTTGTAGGAAAACTCAGCAAGTGGCAAGAACTTATCCCACGAACCACCAAAGTCAATCACACAAGCTCGCAACATATCCTCCAGGATCTAAATAGTGCGCTCAGACTGCCCGTCTGTCTGAGGGTGAAATGCGGTGCTCAACTCAACCCGTGTACCCATCTCCCGCTGAAATTCTCTCCAAAACTGAGAAGTGAACGGAGTGCCTCTGTCAGATATAATAGACATTGGGACCCCATGCAACCTGAAAATCTCCCGAATAAAGATCGCTTCCAACCGCTCCGATGAGTAAGTAGTACAAACTGGGATGAAATGTGCGGACTTGGTCAGCCGATCAACAATCACCCACACAGAATTGAACTTCCTCAAAGTCCTAGGGAGCCCAGTAACGAAATCCATAGTGATCCTCTCCCATTTCAACTCAGGAATAACCATACGCTGAAGAACACCGCCCGGTCTCTAATGCTCATACTTGACCTGCTGGCAGTTGAGGCACTTGGCTACATGCCTAATAATATCCATCTTCATCCTTCTCCAACAGTAGTGTTGCCTCAAGTCTTGGTACATCTTTGCATCACCTGGGTGAATAGAGTACCGCAAACTGTGTGCCTCCTCTAGTATCAACTCCCGCAAGCCATCTACATTGGGCACGCATATACGGCCCTGCATCCTCAGAACACCATCACTGTCGATAGTCACATCCCTAGCATCATTGTGCAGCACTCTGTCCTTAAGGACAAGCAAATGTGGGTCATCATACTGTCGCACCCTGATGCGGTCATATAAGGAAGATCGAGAAACAACACAAGCCAACACTCGACTCGGCTCCGAAATATCCAACCTCACTAGCCGATTGGCTAGGGCCTGAACGTCATAAGCAAATGGTCTCTACCCAACTGGGATGTAAGCTAGGCTGCCCATACTGGCCGCCTTCCGACTCAAAGCATCGGCCACAACATTGGCCTTCCTCGAATGATACAAGATAGTGATGTCATAATCCTTAAGCAACTCCAGCCACCTCCGCTGCCTCAAATTAAGGTCCTTCTATCTGAATAAGTGCTGAAGACTGCGATGATCCGTGTACACCTCACATGAGACACCATACAGGTAATGCCTCCAAATCATCAGAGCGTGAACTATGGCTACTAGCTCCAAATCATGAACAGGATAGTTCTTCTCATGGGGCTTCAACTAGTGAGAAGCATAAGCAATGACCCTACCCTCCTGCATTAATACACAACCAATGACAACTCCTGAGGCATCACAATATACAGTATAAGGATCTGAAGCCGACAACAGTATCAAGACTGGTGCTGTGGTCAGTGTTGTCTTGAGCTTCTGAAAGCTCTCCTCGCACTCCTCGGACCACATGAAAGGAACACCCTTCTAAGTCAATCTAGTCAAGGGTGAAGGAATAGAAGATAATCCCTGAACGAATCGGCGATAATACCCTGCCATTCCCAGAAAGCTACGGATCTTAGTGACTAATGTCGGTCTGGGCCAACTCTACACTGCCTCTACCTTCCTCGGATCTACTTGAATACCGTCACGGGACACCACATGTCCTAGGAATGCCACAGACTCAAGCCAGAACTCACACTTGGAGAACTTGGCATACAACGTATCCTCTCTCAATCTATGTAATACAATACTCAAATGCCGAGTATGCTCCTCCTGGCTATGAGAGTAGACTAGAATGTCATCAATGAACACAATCACAAATGAATCCAGATAGGGCTTGAACACACTGTTCATCAGATGCATGAATGCTTCTAGGGCGTTAGTTAGCCCAAAAGACATCACAAGGAACTCATAGTGACCATATCTGGTCCGGAATGCAATCTTCCTAATGTCAGACTCTCTAATCTTCAGCTGATGGTAGCCTGAACGAAGATCAATCTTCGAAAATACCTTAGCTCCCTAGAGCTGATCAAATAAATCATCAATACGAGGCAGAGGATACTTATTCTTCACTGTTACCTTGTTCAGCTGCATGTAGTCAATACACATCCTCATAGAGCCATCCTTCTTCTTAACAAACAGGACCGGTGCACCCTAAGGTGACACACTCGGCCGAATGAACCCCTTATCTAGGAGTTCCTGGAGCTGGTCCTTCAATTCCTTCAGCTCAGTCGGTGCCATCCGATATGGAGGAATAAAAATAGGCTGAGTGCCTGGCACCAAATCAATCCCAAAGTCAATATCCCTGTCCGGCGGCATGCCCAACAGGTCTAAGGGAAATATATCAGGAAAGTCCCGCACAATGGGAACAGAATCAATAAGCAGTCTGAGCTTCGACCTCCCGCACGAATGCCAAATAAGAAAGACATCCCTTCCCAACCATTCGTTGGGCCTTGAGGAATGATATTACCCTGCTGGGTACATAATCAGTCGTGCCTCGCCACTCCATCCTTGGCACACCAGGCATAGCTAAATTACTATTTTGGCATGGCAGTCCAGAATAGCCCGACATGGAGATAACCAGTCCATGACTAGAATAACATCGAAGTCCACCATACATAATAAAAATACATCCACTTTGGTCTCCAGACCCTCAATAGACACAATACACGACCGTCACACACGGTTTACCATTGCATCCCCTACCGAGGTAGATACATGCACTGGCAGCTCAAGACACCCTCGGGTCGTGCCCAAATGAGGAGCAAAATATATAGACACATAAGAGTAAGTAGAACCGGGATCGAACAACACTGAGGCATCTCTGTGGCAGACTGAAATAATACCTGTAATAACAACATCAGAAGCAACAGCCTCAGATTGACCCTCAAGAGCATAGCATCTAGCCTATCCGCCTGATCGGCCTCCCCCTTGAGGGCGACCCCTAGCTGACTAACCCTCACCCCTAGCTGGCGGGGCGGGTGCTGAAGTAGAAGGACCGGATGACGAGGGCTGCCCCCTCTGCTGATAAGACCTGGAAATAAGACGGGGACACTCTCTACGGATGTGCCCATACTCTCCGTACTCGAAGCAACTCCCCGGTGCTGGGGGCTGAGACTGATAAGGACCCCTAGCTCTGGAGTGTCCGGCTGATGAACTAGGCCAAGAAGAACCTTGAGCAGATGGGGCTGTGAAGAACTCTGAGCTGACATGGCGTTGAGATATGGCTGGCTCTAGTGCAAACCCTGATAACCCTGGCTAGAAGACAACCTACGGCGATCTGAATAGCCCGACTGCGAAGATCTGAAAGAGCGACCTCGGCTCTGCTGACCCAGGCCTCTGGTCTGAGTGCCACTGGAACTAGCTGATCCTCGAGGCCTCTTGGCCTCTCTCTCATCCCGCTCTCTGTGATGATCTGTCTCTATGTCGCGAGCGATATCCACAGCATCCTTAAAACTACGGCTCAAAACCCTCTCTCGGGTCATCAGAATACGAATGGGATAGATGAGGTCATCCACAAAGCGTCCAATCCTCTCTCTGTCGGTAGGAACCAACGACGGTGCATATCTAGACAACTCTGTAAATCTGATCTCATACTCTGGCACTGACATGTCCCCCTGGTGGAGACCCTCAAACTACCTACGCATCTCCTCTCTCTGAGATCGAGGCACCCACTTCTCCAGGAACATAGTGGAGAACTCTAGCCATGATAGTGATGCTGCCCCTGCTGGCCTGCTGCGATCATAAGCCTCCCACCAAGCGAAGGCTAGTCCCTGAAACTGAAAGGTAGTGAAGGATACACCACTGGACTCCAAGATCCGTGCCGTACAAAGCATCCGACGGCACTTGTCCAGAAAACCTTGGGCGTCCTCGCTCGGAGCACCAATGAACACTGGAGGAGATAATCTACTGAACCTCTCAAGATGACGTTGCTCGTCGTCGGTCATAGCTGGGACCCTGTTCCCCTGAACCTGAACAGTTGGCTGTACTGGGACCACTGGCTGGACTGGAGGAGCCTCAAGTGTCTGCAGGCCCTGCACCGCCGGCTCTGGAGTGCCAGCTTTGGGGGTCTGATGACCACCCCCTGTCCCGGATGTAGCTGCTGCGGTGGAAGCTGAAACTGCCTGTGCCCGGCCAGTGCAAACCGCTAATACCTAAGCCAGGGTCTCCTATAGACCCGGAATGACAATGGGCACAACTGGTGCCTGAACGGGTGCTGCTCGAGCCTCAGCAACTGTAGGCTGTGGGTCAGCTGGTACTGCATCAGCTGCCCTACCTCCGCCACGACCACGGCCGCGTCCACGGCCTCTAGCAGGTGGCAGTGGTGGTCGTCCACCTCGTCCGGAAGCTCGAGTTCTTGCCATCTGCGAGAGAATAGAATGTCAAAGTTTAGTTTAAGTCAAAAGTAATCGCATGACAAGAATTCCAAGAATTCAAACTTTCCTAAAAGGTTTGCAGCCTCCCGAGGATAAGTACAGGCGTCCCCGTACCGATCCATGAGACTCTATTAAACCGGCTCATAACTCGCGAGACCTGTTAACCTAGGCTCTGATACCAACTTGTCATGACCCAAACCCTGGTTGTGATGGCGCCCAACACAATGCTAGGCAAGCCCGACCATGTTATCCCTTAAACCAGCCAATTATTAATTTTAGGTGATCAATTTAAACTTAAATAGCTAGTGTTCATATCAAAATGATAAACGTAATAGTAGAAGCATATAAAATATGGTCCCAACCAAATCATGGTGTCGCAAGTTTGACCCTCTACAGAATAAACAACCTATACGAACAAGTCTAGGCAAAATGAAAGCAACAAAATGATAAGAAAGGAGAAAACAGGTTTTGCGAACGTCGGTAGCTACCTCGTAGTCTGCGTAAAGTAGATATGAGTAAGCAGCTGCAACAGCTCAACTGCTCTCTGGCACCTGTGAATCTGCACAAAACATGCAGGGGAGTGGGGTGAGTATATTTCAACTCAGTGAGTAACAATAATAAACAATAATTGAAAATAAGAACTCCAGTAGTATCACTAAACAATTCTAAGGCAACCTCATAGGTAAGTCATCACTACGGTGAATACTCTGATCTCCAGTCCACATCTATCTCAACAAGGTCCCACACTGACCAAATCCTCACTCGTACCACTACGGTGAACAGCCAACGCAATGTATGTAAACATATACATATGTCTATAATGTATAAGTATTTAAGTACACATCCGGATATGTATAAGTATAATGTTGCGGCGTGCAGCCCGCTCCAATGCATATAATGCTGCGGTGCAACCCACTCCATTTAACATTGACGGCGCTCACTGGGGGTGTATACAGACTTCGAAGGGGCTCCCTAGGCCCAAGCGCTATGATACTACGGCGTGCAGCCCGATCCACATATATATTACTGTGGCGTGCAGTCCGATCCATTTTACATATACATATATAACTATACTGCTTCGGCGTGCAGCCCGATCCTATAATATACTCCAGCGCTCACTGAAAATGTATGCAGACTCAGACTACGAAGGGGCTCCTATAGCCCAATCGCGATAATACTGCGGCGTGCAGTCCGATCCATATGTATATATTACTGCGGCATGCAGTCCGATCCACTTATATATCACCGCGGCGTGCTGTCCGATCCAATGCAGGTATATACATATAATACCTCATAATGGGTCCTCGACCCTGTCCCAATCAATATAGAATTGACTTTTCACGACCACTTAGCTAAATCAGGGAAATTCCACCCTAAGTAGTCTATCACTCACAGTACACATCTAGTACTGGCCCACGATATGCTATACAGCTAATTTTACGGCTGAGTGTAAGTTTCCAATATGATATAAGGGTCACCTAGCACTACAGGTCCCCTAAATCCTCCACAGATCGGCACAAGGCCCCAAGCAAGGCTACTAGCCCAATTACACAGTTATAATCCCATTCTCAGTCACAATACACTATTAGTCGGAAAGGGCCAAGTCCAATTCCCCAAGCACATTGCCACCACGCTCGTCACATGGCGCGTGTCTCATCTCATCATAGCACTGTAAAGTGCTAGTACGGGGTTTCAAACCCTCAGTACATAATTTACTATCACCACTCACCTCGATCTGGTAGAAGCCTTAGTCCACCTTGCGCTTTCCTCGCAATTCAACCGCCTCGAATGTCGAATCTGTTCAAATTCACAGAGAATACGTCAATATATGCTAATTACACACAACCCATTCGAAATAACTCAAATTGCACCAAACCCACAAAGAAGTCAAAACTCGACTTTTGGTACGCTTCTCGAAAAATTACAAAAGTTACATATTCGGAATTCTCGTCTCAACACGAGTCTATGCATATAAGGTTTTCCAAAATCGAACTTCGTTTGCTCATTCAAATCGACATTTTACCAAAACCCTGCCTTAGGCTAAAATCCCTCATTAATTCATCCAATTTCGGTGAAATAGAGGAGGATTTCAAGATAAAAACACATAATTGAACATTAAAACGTACCTCTGACGATAACCCGATGAAATCCCAGCAATTTCCCGTTACTTTCTCTCTCTAAGACAAACAATGGAGGTTTAAGAATGATAGGCCGCGTCTGAAATGTTCTGGACTTAAATTCACTGCCATGCCTATTAACTCTACGCGATCGCAGCACTAGGCTCGCGATCGTGATGCACAAATCCTGGGCTGCCAACGTTTCCTCTACGCGATCGTGTGGACCTGTACGAGATCACAATGACCAACTTAGTGACCCTACGCGATCGCAATGCTACGAACGCGATCGCACTGCACTCGAGCTCGACTCTACGCGATCGCATCAATACACCCGCGATCGCGATGCACAACCCCTCGACCCTACATGATCGCATCACTCTTCCCGCGATTGTGAAGAACAAATTTCCAGCCTCACTCTGATACACTATGCGATCACGTGGCAATGACCGCGATCGCAGAGAACAAATAACCTGCAATTTTATTGCAACAATTCCAACAGTTCATTTTGGTTCAAGTTGGTCCGTTTGGACCCCCGAACTCATCCCGAGTCCCCCGGGACCCCAACAAAAACCACCAACATACTCCATAACACGATACAAACTTGTTCCAATCATAAAGACACGCCCTTAAGTACGGAAAACATCGCATCCAAGTCAATTCAAGCCTAAGTTTTCATTCAAACTTCCGCAACCGACATTCGATTAAAAACCCGACCAAACGACCTCTGAATGACCTGAAATTTTGCAGGCGCATCCAAAATTACCTAACGGAGCTACTGCAACTGTCAGAATTCCATTCCAACTCCCGGATCAAAATCTCACCTACCCATCGGATATCGCCAAAATTTAACTTTAGCCAATTCAAGCCTAAAAACTACACCGGACCTCCAAATTCACTTACGATTGCTCTCCTAGCTCATAAATGACTTCCCGGAGCTGACCGAATCATCAGAATTCGATTCCGAACTCTCTAACTCACAAGTCAACATCCAGCTGACTTTTCTCAACTATTCCCTCTTCTAAGAGACTATTTGTCTCATTTCCAACCAAACTCGACCCGGATTCACTCGAACTCATCCAACATGCATATTGCAACATTAAAAAGCATATGACGGGGATAACGGGGTGATAACTCACATGATGACAGGCCGGGTCATCACATTCTCCCCAACTTAAGAAAACGTTCATCCTCGAGTGGGTCAAGAAACATACCTGGAGACTCAAATAGGTGAGGATATCTGCTCCGCATCTCCTGCTCGACCTCCCAAGTAGCCTCTTCCACGGGCCGACCTCTCCACTGCACCTTGACTGAAGTAATCTCCTTAGACCTCAACTTTCGAACCTGTCTACCCAGAATAGCCATTGGCTCCACATCATAAGATAGATCACCATCGAGTTGAATGGTACTGAAGTCTAATACATGAAACAGATCCCCGATGTACTTCCGGAGCATAGACACATGGAATACTAGATGAACACTGGACAAACTGGGTGGCAAGGCCAGCTCATATGCCACCTCTCCAACCCTCTTGAGTATCTCAAAAGGACCAATGTACCCGGGACTTAGCTTCCCCTTCTTCCCGAACCTCATGACACCCTTCATGGGTGAAACCTTCAACAATACTCTATCAGCAACCATGAAAGACAACTCTCGAACTCTACGATCTGCATAACTCTTCTGGCAAGACTGTGCTGTACGAAGCCTCTCCTGGATCAACTTCGCTCTATCTAGAGCATCCTGAACTAAATCAGTCCCTATCAATCTATCCTCACCAGGCTCAAACCATCCCATGAGAGATCTACATCGTCTGCCATACAACGCCTCGTACGGGGCTATCTGAATACTCAACTGATAGTTGTTGTTGTAGGCAAACTCAGCAAGTGGCAAGAACTCATCCCACGAACCACCAAAGTTAATCACACAAGCTCGCAACATATCCTCGAGGATTTGAATAGTGCGCTCAGACTGCCCGTCTGTCTGAGGGTGAAATGCGGTGCTCAACTCAACCCGCGTACCCATCTCCCGCTGAAATGCTCTCCAAAACTGAGAAGTGAACTGAGTGCCTCTGTCAGATATAATAGACACTGGGACCCCATGCAACCTGACAATCTCCCGAATAAAGATCGCCGCCAACCGCTCCGATGAGTAAGTAGTACAAACTGGGATGAAATGTGCGGACTTGGTCAGCCGATCAACAATCACCCACACAGAATCGAACTTCCTCAAAGTCTGAGGGAGCCCAGTAACAAAATCCATGGTGATCCTCTCCCATTTCCACTCGGGAATAACCATACACTGAAGAACATCGCCCGGTCTCTGATGCTCATACTTGGCCTGATGGCAGTTGAGGCACTTGGCTACATGCCTAACAATATCCATCTTCATCCTTCTCCACCAGTAGTGCTACCTCAAGTCTTGGTACATCTTCGCGGCACCTGGGTGAATAGAGTACCGCGAACTGTGTGCCTCCTCTAGTATCAACTCCCGCAAGCCATCTACATTGGGCACGCATATACGGCCCTGCATCCTCATAACACCATCAATGTCGATAGTCACATCCCTAGCATCATTGTGCATCACTTTGTCCTTAAGGACAAGCAAATGTGGGTCATCATACTATCGCTCCTTGATGTGGTCATATAAGGAAGATCAAGAAACAACACAAGCCAACACTCGACTCGGCTCCGAAATATCCAACCTCACTAGCCGATTGGCTAGAGCCTGAACTTCATAAGCAAATGGCCTCTCCCCAACTGGGATGTAAGCTAAGCTGCCCATACTGACCGCCTTCTGACTCAATGCATCGGCCACAACATTGGCCTTCCCCGGATGATACAAGATAGTGATGTCATAATCATTAAGCAACTCCAACCACCTCCGCTGCCTCAAATTAAGGTCCTTTTGTCTAAATAAGTGCTGAAGACTGCGATGATCCGTGTACACCTCACATGAGACACCATACAGGTATTGCCTCCAAATCTTCAGAGCATGAACTATGGCTGCTAGCTCCAAATCATGAACAGGGTAGTTCTTCTCATGGGGCTCTAACTGGCGAGAAGCATAAGCAATGACCCTACCCTCCTGCATTAATACACAACCAATGCCAACTCCTGAGGCATCACAATACACGGTATAAGGATTTGAAGCCAACCGCAGTATCAAGACTGGTGCTGTGGTCAGTGCTGTCTTGAGCTTATGAAAGCTCTCGTCGCACTCCTCGAACCATATAAAGGAACACCCTTCTAACTCAATCTAGTCAAGGATGAAGCAATAGAAGGGAATCCCTGAACGAATCAGTGATAATACCCTGCCAATCCCAGAAAGCTATGGATCTCAGTGACTAATGTCGGTCTGGGCCAACTCTGTACCTCTACCTTCCTCGGATCTACATGAATACCGTCACAGGACACCACGTGTCTTAGGAATGCCACAGACTCAAGCCAGAACTCACACTTGGAGAATTTGACATACAACTTCTCCTCTCTCAATCTCTGCAATACAATACTCAAATGTCGAGCATGTTCCTCCTGGCTATGAGAGTACACTATAATGTCATCAATGAACACAATCACAAATGAATCCAGATAGGGCCTGAACACACTGTTTATCAGGTGCATGAACACTGCTGGGGCGTTGGTCAGCCCAAAAGACATTACAAGGAACTCATAGTGACCATATCTGATCGTGAATGCAGTTTTCATAATGTCGGACACTCTAATCTTCAGCTGATGGTAGCCTGAACGAAGATCAATCTTCGAAAATACCCTATCTCCCTGGAGCAGATCAAATAAATCATCAATACGAGGTAGAGGATACTTATTCTTCATTGTTACCTTGTTCAGCTGGCTGTAGTCAATACACATCCTTATAGAGCCATCCTTCTTCTTAACAAACAGGAACCGGTGCACCCCACGGCGACACACTCGGCTGAATGAACCCCTTATCTAGGAGTTCCTAGAGCTGCTCCTTCAATTCCTTCAACTCAGCTGGTGCCATCTGATATGGAGGAATAGAAATAGGCTGAGTGCCTGGCACCAAATCGATACCAAAATCAATGTCCCTGTCCAGCGGCATGCCCGGCAGGTCTGAGGGAAATACATCAGGAAAGTCCCACACAATGGGAAGAGAATCAATACTGGGAATTTGAGCTTCGACGTCCCGCACGAATGCCAAATAAGAAAGACATCCCTTCCCAACCATTCGTTGGGCCTTGAGGAAAGATATTACCCTGCTGGGTATATAATCAGTCGTGCCTCACCACTCGATCCTCTAAATGCCCGGCATAGCCAAGGTGATTGTCTTATCATTACAGTCCAGAATAGCATGACATGGAGATAACCAGTCCATGCCTAATATAACATCAAAATCAATCATGCTGAGAATCAATAGGTCCACTCGGGTCTCCAGACCCCCAATAGTGACCAGACAGGACCGGTATACATGGTCCCCAATGATAGTATCCCCTATCGGGGTAGATACATACACTGGCAGCTCAAGACACCATCGGGTCGTGCCCAAATGAGGAGAAAAATATGTAGACACATAAGAGTAAGTAGAACCAGGATCGAACAACGCTGAGGCATCTTTGTGGCAGACTGAAACAATACCTGTAATGACAGCATCAAAAGCAACGGCCTCAGAACGGCCCTGAAGAGCATAGCATCTAGCATGTCCGCCTGATTGGCCTCCCCCTCGAGGGCGACCCCTAGCTGACTGACCTTCACCCCTAGCTGACTGACCCTCACCCCTTGCTGGCGGGGCGGGTGCTGAAGTAGAAGGACCAGATGACGAGGGTTGCCCCCTCTACTAATAAGACCTGGAAACAAGACGGGTACACTCTCTACGGATATGTCCAAACTCTGCGCACTTGAAGCAACTCCCCGGTGCCGGGGGCTGAGACTGATAAGGACCCCTTGCACTGGAGTGTCCAGCTGATGAACTAGGCCGAGAAGAACCCTAAGTAGATGGGTCCTGTGAAGAACTCTGAGCTGACATGGCGTTGAGAGATGGTTGGCTCTGGTGCGAACCCTGATAACCCTGGCTACAAGACCACCTATGGCGATCTGAGCGGCCCGACTGCGAAAATCTGAAAGAGCGACCTCAGCTCTGCTGACCCTGGCCTCTAGTCAGAGTGTCGCTGGAACTAGCTGATCCTCGAGGCCTCTTGGCCTCTCTCTCATCCCGATCTCTAAGACGATCCGTCTCTATTTTGCGAGAGATATCCACAGCATCCTCAAAAGAACAGCTCAAAACCCTCTCTCGGGTCATCAGAATACGGATGGGATAGATGAGGTCGTCCACAAAGCGTCCAATCCTCTCTCTGTCGGTTGGAACCAACCACGGTGCATATCTAGACAACTCGGTAAATCTGATCTCATACTCTAACACTGACATGTCCCCCTGGCGGAGACCCTCAAACTGCCTACGCATCTCCTCTCTCTGAGATCGAGGCACCCACTTCTCTAGGAACATAGTGGAGAACTCTGGCCATGATAGTGGTGCTGCCCCTGCTGGCCTGCGGCGCTCATAAGCCTCCCACCAAGCGAAGGCTGGTCCCTGAAACTGAAAGGTAGTTAAGGATACACCACTACACTCCAAGATCCCTACCGTACGGAGCATCCGACGGCACTTGTCCAGAAAACCTTGGGCGTCCTCGCCCGGAGCACCGGTGAACACTAGAGGAGATAACCTGGTGAACCTCTCGAGACGACACTACTCATCGTCCGTCATAACTGGGACCATGTCCCTCTGAACCTGATCTACAGGCTGAACTGGAACCACAGGCTGAACTGGAGGAGCCTCGGGTGTCTGCAGGCCCTGCACTGCTGTCTCTGGAGTACGTGTTGCGGGGGTCTGATGACCACCCCCGGTCCCTGATGGAGCTGTTGCGGTAGTAACTGAAACCGCCTGTGCTAGGCCAGTGCAAACTGCTAATATCTAAGTCAGGGTCAACTGTAGACCTGGAATGACAATGGGCACAGCTGGTTCCTGAACTGGCGCTGTTGGAGCCTCAGCAACTAGAAGTTGTGGGTCAGCTGGTACTACATCAGCTGCCCTACCTCCGCCACGACCACGGCCTCTAGCAGGTGGTAGTGGTGGTCGTCCACCTCGTCCGGAAGCTCGAGTTCTCGCCATCTGCGAGAGAATAGAATGTCAAAGTTCAGTTTAAGTCAAAAGTAATCGCACGACAAGAATTCCAAGAATTGAAACTTTCCTAAAAGGTTTGCAGCCTCCCGAGGATAAGTACAGGCGTCCCCGTACCGATCCACGAGACTCCACTAAACCGGCTCATGACTCACGAGACCTGTTAACCTAGGGTTTGATACCAACTTGTCACGACCCAAACCTTGGTCGTGATGGCGCCCAACACAATGCTAGGCAAGCCCGACCATGTTATCCCTTAAACCAGCCAATTATTAATTTCAGGTGATCAATTTAAACTTAAATAGGAAGTGTTCATATCAAAATGATAAACGTAATAGTAGAAGCATACAAAATATGGTCCCAACCAAATCGTGGTGTCGCAAGTCTAAGCCTCTACAGAAACAACAACCTATACAAACAAGTCTAGGCAAAATGAAAGCAACAAAATGATAAGGAAGGAGAAAACGGGTTCTGCGGACGTCGGCAGCTACCTCGTAGTCTCCGTAAAGTAGATATGAGTAAGCAGCTACAATAGCTCAACTGCACTGTGGCAACTGTGAATCTACACAAAAAGTGCAGGGGAGTGGGGTGAGTATATTTCAACTCAGTGAGTAACAATAATAAACAATAACTGAAAATAAGAACTCTAGTACTATCACTAAACAATTCTAAGGCAACCTCACAGGTAAGTCATCACTACGGTGAATACTCTGATCTCTAGTCCACATCTATCTCAACAAGGTCCAACACTGACCAAATCCTCACTCGTACCACTACGGTGAACAGCCAACGCAATGTATGTAAACATATACATGTGTCTATAATGTATAAGTTTTTAAGTACACATTCGGATATGTATAAGTATAATGCTGCGGCGTGCAGCCCGCTCCAATACATATAACGCTGAGGCGTGCAGCCTGCTCCATTTAATGTCGACGGCGCTCATTGGGGGTGTATACAGACTTTGGAGGGGCTCCTTAGGCCCAAGCGCTATGATACTGCGGCGTGCAGCCCGATCCACTCATATATTACTGCGGCGTGCAGCCCGATCCATTATATATATACATATATAACTATACTGCTGCGGCGTGCAGCCCGATCCCATAATATACTCCAGCGCTCACTGAGAATGCATGCAGACTCAGACTCCGAAGGGGCTCCTACAGTGCAAGCGCAATAATACTACGGCGTGCAGTCCGATCCACATGTATATATTACTGCGGCGTGCAGTCCGATCCACATATACATCACTGCGGCGTGCCGTTCGATCCAATGCAGGTATATACATATAATACCTTATAATGGGTCCTCGACCCTGTCCCAATCAGGATAGAATTGGCCTTTCAGGCCCACTCAGCTAGATCAGGGAATTTCCACCCTAAGTAGTCTATCCCTCACAGTACACATCTAGTACTTGCCC
Organism: Nicotiana noctiflora; assembly: GCA_032618575.1. Lineage (NCBI taxonomy): Eukaryota > Viridiplantae > Streptophyta > Magnoliopsida > Solanales > Solanaceae > Nicotiana > Nicotiana noctiflora. Next base: position 129,725 of record JASVEL010000369.1, on the reverse strand, counting down.
ATGATATTCTATACAACTAATTTTACGGCTGAGTGTAAGTTTCCAATATGATATAAGGGTCACCTAGCTCTAGAGGTCCCCTAAATCCTCTACAGATCGGCACAAGGCCCCAAGCAAGGCAACTAGCCCAATTACACAGTTATAATCCCATTCTCAGTCACAATACACAATACACTATTAGTCGGAAAGGACCAAGTCAAATTCCCCAAGCACAATGCCACCACGCTCGTCACATGGAGCGTGTCTCATCTCATCATAGCACTATAAAGTGCTAGTATGGGGTTTCAAACCCTCAGTACATTATTTACTATCACCACTCACCTCGATCCGGTAGAAGCCTTAGTTCGCCTTGCACTTTCCTCGCAATTCAACCCCTTCGGATGTCGAATCTGTTCAAATTCATAGAGAATACATCAATATATGCTAATTACACACAACCCATTCGAAATAACTCAAATTTCACCAAATCCCACAAAGTTGTCAAAACCCAACTTTTGGTACGCTTCTCGAAAAATTACAAAAGTTACATATTCGGAATCGTCGTCTCAACACGAGTCTATGCATATAAAGATTTCCAAAATCGGACTCCGTTTGCTCATTCAAATTGACATTTTACCAAAACCCTGGCTTAGGCTAAAATTCCTCATTAATGCATCCAATTTCAGTGAAATAGAGGAGGATTTCAAGATAAAAACACATAATTGAACCATAAAACTTACCTCCGATGATAACCCGATGAAATCCCAGCAATTTCCCATCACTTTCTCTCTCTAAGACTCAACAATGGAGGTTTAAGAATGATAGGCCGCATCTGAAATGTTCTGGACTTAAATTCACTGCAAGCCTATTAACTCTACGCGATTGCAGCACCGGGCTCGTGATCGCGATGCACAAATCCTGGGCTGTCAACTTTTCCTCTACACGATCACGTGGACCTGGATGCGATCGCAGTGACCAACTTAGCGACCCTACGCGATCGCAATGCTACGAACGCGATCGCACTGCACTCGAGCTCGACTCTACGCGATCGCATTAATACACCCGCGATCGCGATGCACAACCCCTCGACCTTATGCGATCACATCACTCTTCCCGCGATCGCGAAGAACAAATTTCCAGCCTCACTCCGATACACTACGCGATCACATGGCAATGACCGCGATCGCAGAGAACAAATAACTTGCAATTTTATTGCAGCAATTCCAGCAGTTCATTTTGGCTCAAGATCGTCCATTTGGACCCCCGAACTCATCCCGAAGCCCCCGGGACCCCAACGAAAACCACCAACATACTCCATAACACGATACAAACTTGTTCCAATCATAAAAACACGCCCTTAAACACGGAAAACATCGAATCCAAGCAAATTCAAGCCTAAGTTTTCATTCAAACTTCCGCAACCGACATTCGATCAAAAACCCGACCAAACGACCTCCGAATGACCTGAAATTTTGCAGGCACATCCACAATCACCTAATGGAGCTACTGCAACTATCGGAATTCCATTCCGACTCCCGGATCAAAATCTCACCTACCAATCGGATATCGCCAAAATTCAACTTTAGCCAATTCAAGCCTAAAAACTACACCGGACCTCCAAATTCATTTCCGATCGCTCTCCTAGCTCATAAATGACCTCCCGGAGCTGATCGAATCATCAGAATTCAATTTCGAGCTCTCTCACTCACAAGTCAACATCCAGCTGACTTTTCTCAACTATTTCCTCTTCTAAGAGACTATTTGTCTCATTTCCAACCAAACTCGACCCGGATTGTCTCGAACTCATCCAACATGCATATTGCAACATTAATAAGCATATGACGGGGATAACAGGGTAATAACTCACATGATGATAGGCCGGGTCATCACAAGACTGGACGGCCAATTCATTTGGGTTGTTACACTTTGGGCCTGTATTTTTTAATTTTGGCCCAAATCATTGTATTTTATGTATTTTCTCTTGTATTTAATTATTTTCTTTTGTATTTTTCTTTTATATTTTATTTTCTCTTTTTGTATTCATTTCCAATTGTTCTTTCTCTTTTATTTTCCTATTTTTATGGTTTTTCTAGTATTTCATGACAATTTTGCTATTTTCTTTGATTTTCCCGGTATTTTTGTATTTTTTGCTAATTTTCTCTGATTTTCCTTATTTTTTGTGACATTTTCTAATTAACTCTTTTTGTAGTTTTTTTTAATTTCAAATTATTTCAATCACAAACACACAATTATTTCAATTAACACATAATTGCACATCAAAAATCTTATTTTATTTTTATATTGGAATTCGTTTGCTTAGGGCAAAAATCACGTGCTCACAGTCCTGACATGTCCTGACCCGAGCCATGGCCACGCCCTGCCATGTCCTGCGACGTCTTGACACATCCTAACACGTCCTAACTCGTGCCATGCCTATGCGGCCATATCCTGCGGCGCCCTGACACATCATGACACATGTCATGGCCATGTCCTGACACATCCTTAACCGTGCCATTCCCACGTCCTGCGATGTCCTGCGACGTCCTGACACGTCATGACACATGTCGTGGACATGTCTTAACACATCCTTACCCGTGCCATGCCCACGTCCTGCCATGTCCTACGACGTTCTGACATGTCCTGTGGCCGCGTACTGCGAGGTCTTGACATGTCCTAACACGTGTCATGGCCATGCCTTGACATGTCCTGACCCGTGCCATGCCCACGTCCTACCATGTCCTCCGACGTCCTAACACATCCCATGGCCACGTGCTTCGACGTCCTGACACGTCCTGACCCATGCCATGCCCATGCCTAACATGTCCTATGACATCCTAACACGTCCAGACACGTGTCATGGCCATGTCCTGACACGTCTTGACCTGTGCCATGCCTACGTCTCAACATGTCCTGCGACATCCTAACACATCCTGTAGCCACGCCCTGACACATCCTACCTTGTCCTGTCCAGTGCCATAACCGTGCCCTGCCATGTCCTACAACATCCTGACACGTCCTGACACATACCATGGCCATGTCCTGACACGTCCTGACCTTTGCCATGCCCACATCCTGCCATGTCCTGTGACGTCCTAACACGTTTGGTGGCCACATGTTACGAGGTCCTGACATACCCTAACCCATGCCATGCCCACGCCCTGCCATATCTTGCGACGTCCTGACACATCATGACATGTGCCATGGTCATGTCCTGACACATCTTGGCACATGCCATGCCCAAAGCCTGCCATGTCTTGCGACGTCCTGACACGTCCGGTGGCCACATGCTGTGACGTCTTGACATGTCCCCACCCATGCTATGCCCACTCCTTGCCATGTCCTGTGACGTTCTGACACATCCTAACCCATGACATGGCCTATGACGTCCTGACACGTGCTATGGCCATGTCCTGACACGTCCTGACCCGTGCCATGCCCACGTCTTGCCATGTCCTGCGACGTCTTGTGGCCATGTCCTAACATGTCCTGGCCCGTGCAATTTCCATGCCCCGCTATGTCTTGTGATGCCCTTACATGTCATGACACGTGCCATGGCCATGTCCTAACAAGTCTTGACCCGTGCCATGCCCACGTCCTGACACATCTTGTGGCCACATGTTGCGATGTCCTGACACGTCCTAACCCGTGCCATGTCCACGTCCTGCCATGTCTTGCGCCATCTTGACACGTCTTGTGTCCAAGTCCTACAACGTCCTGAGATGTCCTGACCCATGCCATGCCCATTCCCTGCCATGTCCTGCGACATCCTGACACACATAGACACGTGCCATGGCCATATCCAGACACGTCTTGCCCCATGCCATTCCCACATCTTGCCATGTCATGCGACATCCTGAGACATCTTGTGGCCACACGCTGCGACATCCTAACACATGCTGACTCGTGCTATACCCACGTCGTGCCATGTCCTGCAACATCCTGAAACGTTCTGTGGCCACATGCTGCGACGTCCTAACATGTCCTGACCTGTACCATGCCCACTCCCTGCCATGTCCTATGATGTCCTGACACGTCCTCACTCGTGCCATGCCCAAGTCCTTCCATGTCCTGCGACATCCTGACATGTCTTATGGCCACGTGCTACGACATCCTAACACGTCCTGACCTGTGCCGTGCCCACGCCCTGCCATGTCCTACGACGTCTTGACATGTCGTGACACGTGCCATGGCCATTTCATGACACGTCCTGACATGTGCCATGGCCATGTCGTGTCCCGTGCCATGATCGTCCTAATATGTCCTGCGATGTCCTAACACGTCTTATGGCCACGTGTTGTGACGTCCTGACACATCCTGATCCATGCCATATCCACGTCCTGCCATGTATTACAACATCCTAACACGTCCTGAACCGTGCCATGTCCTACAACATCTTGACACGTGCCATGGCCATGTCCTGACACGTCTTGACCCGTGTCATGCCCACATCCTACCATGTCCTGGGACGTCCTCAGACGTCCTGTGGCCACGTGCTGCAATATCCACACACGTCCTGATCTATGCCATGCCCATGCCCTGCCATGTCCTGTGACATCTTGACACGTCATGACACGTGCCATGGCCATGTCCTTACACGTCCTAACCCATGCCATGCCAACATCCTGCCATGTCCTATGACATCCTGACATGTCATGTGGCCACGTGCTATGATGTCCTCACACGTCCTAACACGTGCCATGGTCATGTCCTGACACATCCTGACCCATGTCATGCCCACGTCCTGCCATATCCAATGACGTCCTGACACGTTATGTGGCCACGTACTGGCCTGTGCTATGGCCACGCACTGTCATGCCCTGTGACGTCCTTACATGTACCAGGGCCATGTTCTGACATGTCCTGACCCGTGCCATGCCCATGCGTCCTACGATGCCTGACACGTCATGATACGTGCCATGGCCATATCCTGACACGTCCTGACCCGTGCCATGCCCACGTCCTGCAATGTCGTGCGACGTCCTGACACGTCATGTGGCCACGTTATCCGATGTCTTGAAACGTGCCATGGACATGTCCTGACTCGTCCAGACATGTGCCATGCCCATGTCCTTTTCACACCTCCCTTTTTACTACCCTTTTTGATTTATCTCGACTAGGAGAATAAGGTATACCTCGATATTATAAATACCCCGAGAAAGGATATAATAACAACGAGGAATGAGTTTTTCCAAATAAAGGACAATCAGTTCAGGATTTTATTTAAAATTTCAGAGTCGCCACTTGGGAAAATAATGGTGCCCCAAGTCACCGGTTAATCCCGAATCCGAGGAAGTTGACTCTGTTTAACAGTTCGTGCAACAAAAAATCCAGATAAGGAATTCTGTTAACCCGGGAGAAAGTGTTAGGCACTCCCAGATTCCGTGGTTTCAGCACGGTCGCTCAACTGTCATTCTTGATCTTAATTGATTTTATTATATTCTTTTAAACAATATGTACGTATTTCACTTTGAATATTTTACGAATTGCGATGTTGCGAAAACGTATTTCGAGTCACACCGCAACCAGTATGCCTGTGACTTTTAACATGTTTCGACTTTGCCAAGATTTATGATTTGAGTCACATTAGATGTGCACTCGTATTAGGGAAAGTATATTTTAGAATCGCGCCTACATCGTCTAACAGCTTGTTAATATTTTGGAAAGGTCGTGGAATTAGCTATCAACATTCCCGAGTCTATCATGTTGTTATTCGTTTATATGGGGGGCCCGCTATTTTGTTTTCATGTGAGGCTCGTCCCACTCAATTTTTATAGTCTAATCCTAATATACAACTATATTTTTCTATCATTTGGTTTTTCCTTAGTCAATTAATTGTAATTATAATTTCAGAATATAAGTCCAGGCCATTATTACTCTATGTCACTGGGCCTGGACACTTTGGGCTCTCTTAACAGTCCAGCTTTTGCATCTGGGTTTCAGAATCCTAGATATTGCTAGAGCTTAAACTCAGAAGCCCAGTTTCGAAACAATTCTAATTCAGGCCTTCGCCATTAATTAGGCCCAAACCAGGTGAAATCGAAAAGGTGAATCAGAAATTGGAAGTCATCATATATACAGATATTTCAGAATCAGAAGAGAGCAAATTCGAATTATATTTATTCAATGAAGTGAAGCACTAATACAAAATTACAGTGTCAGTTTCGGATCACAACCATCTAATATGAATGGAATTCAACTAACAGACTACTTTTGCTTTTATATTTCAACAACTAATTTAAACCACTGAAATAGGTTATTTGTTGGCTAAGATGACAGAATGTTACTCAACTATACGAAATAGGATTACTACTAAATAATTCACTAATTGTGACATCTTGTAACTTTCAGCAAACTAATTGTATTAAATATTAAGCTATTTATGTAACGCATTCGATTATCTATATGGTTATTGACTTCATGTTTGGCTACCAGTTTTATTCTATATCATTTTAGCTACTATTGAACATGTTTAAGGTGAGTTAACAAATATCAAATTAAACTAATTATCACATGCTGGTATTGTTATTAATACATCTGTTATGAACTTAATTTTTGGAAATTAACTGAGTTAATCTAGTTATTAACCTATTTTTAGATAACTAGGTAATTTCGATTACTATCATTACTCTAATTCTACTTACTACTCTATTACATCGTTTCCAGCATCTGTTTGTGCTTCACATGAACTACTTATACAACAACTTCCTATTGAATTACATATTCAACTACTTGTATTCTAAAACATAAGTAGATAATAGAAATAGTGATCAAAAATCAACTTGATTCGTTCATTCTCTTCAATTTCACTGCAGTTACATGTTGAAGTTTCAGCTGTGTACCTGATTCAGCAATGAAAAACCTTATGAGTCTAAGGGAGCAAAAATGAGAGAATAAGCAGGTTGACCACAGCAGCAAAGCAACAACAAAAGTGATGAATTAACACAGCAACACAGTTGAAATCAACAATCGAGCAATAGTTCCAAGTTCAGCAAAACAGCAATCCAATAGCACATTAGAAGAAAACCAGTAGAAAAACCCAGCAAAACCAAGAGATAATAGAGGATTTCCACAGATTTCAGAATAGTGCTTCGACTAAACCCAGAAATTACTCCTAGTATATGATATTTTCTAATTTTCAGAATGTATTCTCTGAATTCATAAAAATCCAACCTTTATTCAGGCTTTATTATAGCCTATTTATAGATATGAATGGTGAAATTTTGAGGGGGAAATTTGAAAAATTTATTCCCAATTCCCTCCCCTTAATTCTTTTGTTCATTACACTATAGTACTAATTTCAGATTTAAAAATACCTTCTAGCATCTGCTGGAAGGTTCTAGGGAGATCTATTGGCTTCTATTTGGGGTCAGTTACTAATGTACCCTCACTTGCTAAGGTTATTAACTAATAAGCCTTTTTGTTGGGTCTATTATACCTTTTGTTTTGTGCATTATTGCAGAAATACTAAGCATAAATATCTGATTTGTCCTTATAGGCTCTATTAAATCTATTAAATCTACAATTATGCCATTTTTCATTCCTTTTATGCCCCTATTATTAGTTACTAATTACCCGACCTATCTAAGGCTGAGTATTTTGATTTTATGTCTTATTTAACTTCTGGCCAGCATTCTATGAGTTATTTAAGACTTAGCCAAATTTGTACTTTAATTTCCTTTCAATTATAACCTCTTTTAAGAGGTGTTCATTTCATTATTGTGTGTTAAAATTGATTTGCAGGACTAGCCTGCTTATTTGTTAAGGATTAACCTTTTCAGATTTAGCCAGTCCAGTGTTTTGGACTTGGCTTTACAAAATTAGTCATTATTGTTCACTTGGCCACTTAGAATTAGGTTAAGACTTGCAGATTTAGCCATTTTGAGAATTAAGGTCTATTATTAAAAAGTTGGTCATTTTCAGTACTAGCCCTTTAGATTTGAGCCTAAGGTCTTTACAGAATTGGCCGGTTTCAATACTGACCACTCTATTATTATTTCAATTATAACCATTTTTATGTCATTTTCAATTTTAGCCTAATTATATCATGCTTTCAGAATTAGCCAGTTATTTAATTACTTGTCTAATACAGCTATAACCTATATCCCCTAGAGCATAATATGATTGATTGTAGTCTAATAATACGAACTTATCATAAACGTAGCCTTTCATATCAATTTGCACGCATAGCCACAAATCAGAATCATTTATCATCTAACCAAAACTCAGAGAAAAATTTAAATATGGTTGAATTTCAATTAAACAACTCACAACTCAGATTCAGGCATAGCATAACAGATTTGACATAAAAGGTCTATATTCAGAATATTTTCATGTTCAAACTCACAAAAATCCTAAAAGGCTTGAGCATATTTAATCAAGTGTAATAGACAGTTTTATCAAAGAGACCAATTAAGCATGTTATTAAAAAGAGAAACATATTTATAACAAGAAATCACTTCAAAGAAGAAACTAATCTGACATGCAACTGACTAATTCACTAAATCAAAGAAAAATAGAACTAGCACAGAAAAGCATGCTTAATCAACAATAACAGAATCAAAGAAAGGGAAAGGGGACTTAGCTTGCGGGATTGGTCTCCTGAGCTTCCCCGTTTTTCTATTTTCCTTTTTCTCGTTCTTTTCTTTTTCTTTCTTCTTTTCTTTTTTCTAGTTTTCTTTTATTTTTCTTTTCAGATTTCAGACTTCACATTTGAAGTCTTTTATTGGGTGTTTGGTAAAGGAAGGGGTTTCAAAGACACAAGAAAGTGTCTTTTGGTGGGTAGGATTGTTAAGTCTGCCGGAGTTAGGGTTTCGGCGACTTGTTCTCGAAGGTTCGAGAACTTAGAGGGATATTTGAAGGAAAGTGGTTTCATGGGGTTAAAGATAAAGGCAAGACGGTTCATGGGTGTTAATTTGAAGGTCTGTGTCAAAGGTTGTGGTCACCAGAGAAGAACTCCGGTGGCCGGAATTTCAAGAAAATTAGGGCTTTTGGGTTTTCATGGAGGTTAGGTGTAGAGAAGCAAGAAAAGGGTGGTTTAGGGTTTAGAAATTGCCAGAGACAGCCATGAGAGGCGGCCAATCTCCATGGCCGGTAAGAAGAAGAACGGAGAAGAAGAAGATAGGGGGCGGCTAGGGTTTGGGCTTAAGAGAGAATGGCTGGTCTCTGAAGAGACCAAGCCAATTTACACTCATGATGAATCAATGGATCCTGGCCCTTGGATCATCTTTGATCAACGGCCAGGATCTAATGCCCCTTAAACGATGGTGTTTACTTTTAAGTGGAGATTAATCCGTCTCCGTTAGATCTCATAGATGGACGTCTCAGATTTAATAACGAAGCTGTGACGTTTCAATTAAACTCCCAGATCAAAATTCAGTCATTAGATTAAGTAGATGAATGGCTCAGATTGACTCTTATATAACAATTGGACCGGCGTATTAAAATTACCTGGGCCAATGTATTTGGGCTTGTTCATTTGGCCCAGTTGTGTATTTTTGTGTATTTTCATTATTTTAATTATTTTTTGTATATTTTCTTGTTGTATTTTGTTTTATCTTTTTATATTCTTTTTCAATTATTCAATTTCTTTTCATTTCCTATTTTTCTGATATTTTTTGACATTTTTTGCTATTTTTCTTTATTTTCCGGAATTTACTTGTATTTTTGTTAACTTCTTTTAAATTCCTTTATTGTGATATTTATACTTAACCTATATTTTTTAGTTTTTCTAATTTTCATTTTTTAATTGTTCAAACACACAAATTCACTTTATTCAATCAAAACATATAATTGCAAATAAAAATATTATTTATTTTAATTTTGGAATTTTATTGCTTAGGGCAAAAATCACGTGCTCATAGTTGCCCCTCTTTGCTTGGGAACACGAAGAGTTTCAGTGCAAAGACAAGTGAGCAGTAATGAGAGATTTTTGCCCACTAGCATATTCCGTGAGAAGCATTTTGAAAACCTTTTGACTGCACCCTGCCTTAGAGGTTGCCTACATGTCTTGGGCTAAACAGGAATCAGGTCAGTGTAGTTCGGGAAGGTCTGGTAGTTTGAAACTACCAAGACTTTGCTGCTGCATTGCTATTTCTATGACCACTGACGTATTTCTTATTACACTAGGGGTAAAAATGTAAAAATAAAGAAGTTATTCTAAGCTATAATCCTACGAATTACAATGGTTCCTATCTACTTCTTGTCTTCTTATTCTTCCTTGTTTTTCTTGATTTTCCATGCTACCATCCTTCTTTTTTGTTGATTTTCTTTTTCTTACTTTCTTTCCTTTTGGTGCGACTTCCAATTGTACTCCTTGCTTTCAAATTGATACATGCTTAAAACAAAACAAAAATAACGAAACTTTTCCTCTGCCCCAGTGTGGGCTTTTCTCATGTTACGGTGTTACTCATGTTAGCCAAAACAAATTGCAGAAATTAAAATTGCAGAAATGTATTCCTTTGTTATACAGGTGGGCGCCTGAACAAAAATTAAAATTGCAGATATGTATTCCCCTGTTATACAGGTGGGCGCCTAATGCATGAAATGCAATGCAGAAAAATATTCCCTTGTTATCTTGGTGGGCGCCTGATGCATGAAATGCAATGCAGAAAAATATTCCCTTGTTATCCAAGTGGGCGCCTGATGCATGAAATGAATGTAGAAAAATATTCCCTTGTTTTCTAGGTGGGCGCCTGATGCATGAAATGAATGCAGAAAAATATTTCCTTGTTATCCAGGTGGGCGCCTGATGCATGAAATACAATGCAAAAAAATATTCCCTTGTTATCGAGGTGGGCGCCTGATGCATGAAATGAATGCAGAAAAATATTCCCTTGTTATCCAGGTGGGCGCCTGATGCATGAAATGCAATGCAGAAAAATATTCCCTTGTTATCCAGGTCGGCGCCTGATGCATGAAATGAATGTAGAAAAATATTCCCTTGTTATCCAGGTGGGCGCCTGATGCATGAAATGAATGCAGAAAAATATTCCCTCGGTTTGATAACTGGGTATGAAGATGATACCTTCTTGCTGTTTTTGGTATTTTCCTTGCTTGATTGAGTGCGTACCCCTTTACGGATTCCTCATTTTATTGATGTACTTCTTTTTGTATTTTTCTTCTTCCATATTGGTCACATTCACTTTAAAGTAATTAGTGAAAAATTGAATCTTTTTGTTCCTGTCTAAATCAAAGAACAATCTTATTAGTTGTAAACTGCTGGCAACTGGCATTTTGCTGCTTTTGCTTCTATTGCCTTCCTCTTTTTGCTTTTTCCTCCGCTATGCAGCCTTTCGCTGGATTTCCTTTGTAAGATCCTTTTGTATTTCCTTTGTTTCTCTCTCTTTTTTTATTTTCTTTTGCTTTGATCGGTCCTCCCTTATTTCCTCTCTTTTTCTCTTTTCTTTCTCTCTTTTTTTTTTTCTTCGACCCAACGTCATTTCAACTCTTATTACAAGGAGTTGATAGTTAGTCTTCAATGGGAAAATTGGTTTTTCAATCAATGAATTTAAAGGGTAAGGGTATTTGGAGTAGTGACAGAACTTATCTGGGTATGTTGGCCGATTCTTCTGACCATGCCATGTATTTAAACTCCGATCCAGTCTGTCAAATCGAATAGCCATTATCTCAACTCCAATTTTCTTTCAACCTAATCCAATCCTATTTTTTGTTGTTTTTCTTCTTCTCAAAATAATCCTCACAGTCGCCTTACGGTACCGTTTAAGGTTTTCACCAATAAGACTCTCTCATTTATTCCTCTCAAAACTCATCATCGCCTTACAGTGCCGGTTAAGGTTTTCACTGATAAGACTCTTTCATTTTGTTCTCTCAGCCTCACAATCGCCTCATGGTGCCGGTTAAGTTTTCACCGATGATACTCTCTCATTTTTTTCTTTTGTTTTTTTTCTGTTTCTTGGACCACCAGTACTGTCCATGCCCTGTGTTTCCTTTTTTCTCACTGTATTGTTATTTTCTTGAAATTGATTAGAAGGTCTTTCTTTGGACTGTAATGTGGCTTTTGGATAGGTTCGGAAAGAAAGATATAAAGGCTCAAAATTTACGAGGGTTCAAAAATATTTACAACTCTTGGAATTATAAAACATAATTTCTGCCCCAGTTTCAATATGTGGGGGATTTTTGGATTTTTTCTTTATTGTGACTGAACCTCAGTGAGGCTGCCTACGTACCCTTTCGGGATCAAGTCAGACGTACTTTAAACTACATTGATAATTCATTGTTGCGTTTGACTTTTTCCCATTTTTCTTTTGTCTTTTTTTTAAATGCATTTTTATTTTGCTTGCATTTGCTTTTGCTTTTTTTTTTTTTTTGCTTTTTTTTCATTTTTTTTTTCATCATTTTTCCATTTTCCATTTTTCATTTTTCTACTTTTTCTCTTGTATCATGAAAAATTCCGAGAGAGGGGTATGAAAGAATAGATCAAATAAGGCTCAACGGGGATGTCAATGGATAAAGTGTTTGGATAGAGAATAAAATGTCTTCATCATTTCAATTCCAAAATCACAACAAACACAATTATACAAATGAAAAGGAATCATACATAATATCTCTTGACTGCATCTGAATTGATAGCAGTCTCTACGCATTTCCCTTCAACATCTATCAAATATAGGGCTCCGTTGGACAACACCCGTGATACCATGAACGGTCCTTGCCAGTTTGGTGCAAATTTGCCTTTCGCTTCAGCCCAATGCGGCAGAATACGCCCCAATACCAATTGTACCACTTCAAATTTCTGAGGACATACCTTCTTGTTGTATGCTCTAGCCATTCTCCACTGATATAATTGCCCATGGAAAACCGCTGCTAACCTCTTTTTGTCAATCAGATTCAATTGTTCCAATCGGGCTTTTACCCATTCATCATCATCGATCTCAAATTCAGCTATGATTCAAAGGGACGGTATCTCAATTTCTGCGGGTATAACAGCCTCTGTTCCATACACCAATGAATAGGGTGTGGCACCAATCGAAGTACGTACGGTTGTGCGATATCCCATAAGAGCAAAAGGTAACTTCGCATGCCATTACCTTGACTCTTCCACCATTTTTCTGAGAATCTTCTTTATATTCTTATTTGCAGCTCCTACTGCTCCATTTGCCTTTGGTCTGTAAGGTGTAGAGTTACGATGCAAGATTTTAAATCTCTGACATGCTTCTGCCATGAGGTGACTGTTCAGATTTGCCTCATTGTCTGTGATAATTACTTTAGGAACTCCAAAATGGCATATGATATTTTCATGCACGAAATCCACCACGGCCTTCTTTGTCACTGCCTTAAATGTCTTCGACTCTACCCATTTGGTAAAATAGTCAATCGTGACCAAGATAAATCTGTGTCCATTAGAGGTTGCAGGCTCTATTGGTCTGATGACATCCATGCCCCAAGCAACAAATGGCCAAGGTGCAGACATTGTATGCAATTCATAAGGTGGGGAGTGAATCAAATCTCCATGTACTTGACATTGATGGCATTTCTTCACATATCCAATATAATCCAGTTCCACGGTGAGCCAATAATATCTTGCTCTCAGTATCTTCTTTGCTAAAATGTATCCGCTCATATGAGGTCTGCAAGCTCCCGCATGTACCTCAGTCACAATCGTGTTAGCATGTTGCGCATCCACATATCTCAATCATCCCAAATCTGGTGTTCTTTTATATACAATCCCTCCACTGAGGAAAAATCCATTTGCCAATCGTCTTATAGCCCTCTTCTGATCTCCAGTGGCTTGTTCTGGGTACTTTCCTGTCTTTAAGTATTCTTTTATATCATGATACCACGGTTCTCCAACTAGTTCTTCTTCCACAGCAAAACAATAAGCATTTTGATCATACACCTGTATCTGAAGTGGATCTACATAAGCTTTATCTGGATGATACAACATAGAGGATAATGTGGCCAGAGCATCTGCTACTTCATTGTGCATTCTTGGGATGTGTTTGAACTCTATAGATTGAAATCTCTGGGATAGTTCATGTAGACAATGCCGATAAGGTATCAACTTCAAATCTCTTGTCTCCCATTCTCCCTGAATCTGATGTATCAAGAGATCCGAGTCACCCATGACCAAAATCTCTTGAACATCCATATCTATTGCCATCCTCAATCCCAATATACATGCTTCATATTCAGCCATATTGTTGGTACAGAAAAATCGAAGCTGAGCGGTAACGGGATAATGCTTACCCGTTTCTGAAATAAGTACTGCTCCAATTCCTACTCCTTTACTGTTAACGGCTCCGTCGAAGTACATTCTCCAACCTGGCTTGTCATTTTGCTCCACTTCTTTAACATTCATTGCCTCCTCATCCGGAAAATATGTCTTTAGTGGCTTATATTCATCATCCACTGGATTCTCTGTTGGATGATCTGTAACTGCTTACGCCTTCATTGCCGTATCTGTGAGCAAAATCTGCCATTTAGCAAGTCTCCCTGTAGGCATAGGCTTCTGAAATATATACTTCAAAGGATCCAGCCGTGATATCAAATATGTAGTATAAGCTGACAGGTAGTGTTTCAATTTCTGAGCAACCCAGGTTAATGCACAACACGTCCTTTCCAACTGAGTGTATTTTACCTCATAATATGTAAACTTTTTACTGAGGTAATATATTGCCTGCTCTTTCTTTCCAAGTCTCATCATGCTGCCCCAGTATGCAGCCAAAAGAGTTGACTAGCACTGTCAAATACAAGATCAAAGGTCTTCCCGGTTCCGGAGGAACTAACACTGGAGGATTAGCCAAATATTCTTTAATCTTATCAAAGGCTTCTTGGCATTCATCAGTCCAATTTACCGCGGCATCTTTCTTTAACAATTTGAAAATAGGCTCACATGTTGACGCCAGCTGAGCAATGAACCTGCTGATATAGTTTAACCTGCCTAATAAACTCATCACTTCCTTCTTATTCTTCGGCGGAGGCAAATTCTGGATTGCTTTTATCTTCGATGGATCTAATTCAATACCACGCCGGCTTACTATAAACCCCAATAACTTTCTTGAAGGCACCCCGAAAGCACACTTTGCTGGATTGAGTTGGAGATTATATCTTCGGAGCCTCTGGAAAAACTTCCTCAAATCTTTGACATGGTCACATTGCTTTTTGGACTTAATGATGACATCGTCCACATATACTTCTATTTCTCGGTGCATAATATCATGAAACATAGTGGTCTTCACCCTCATATATGTAGCCCCGGCATTCTTCAACCCAAACGGCATCACCCTATAACAATATGTTCCCCAAGGCGTGATAAAGGCTGTCTTTCCTGCATCTTCTTCGTCTATTAGTGTCATGACCCTAGTTCACCAATTGTGAACATGTCATGACGGCACCCAGCCCCTGCGACTAGGTAAGCCTAACACGTTGCGGAATATACAAGTTTATGAACTTAAAACAACAAATAGCGGAAAAACGATTTAAATAGGAATGTAATCCGTTCCGCTTGGCACATACACTCGTCAAATACTATGTATACATACCACCAAGACACGGAATCCCACGGGTAACAGAGACTAAAGAGAAAAACAACCATGGCTCTAAGTGTCAACAGTATCTAAAACAATGAAGTGAAGGAAAACATCTAATAATACTATCAGAATAGAAGGAGGGCCTCCGGATCCGCGGACGTAGCAGATCGTACCTCGAGGTCTCCAAATGTGTTGCTGGATCACCTAGGATGAGCCTGTCCTGATGTACCTGGATCTGCACAACAAAAGTGTGCATAAGAGTAGCATGAGTACACCACGGCGGTACTCGGTAAGTGCCAAGCCTAACCTCGATGGAGTAGTGACGAGGAAGGTCAGGGCCCTACCGAGAGAAGATAACAATAACATAATGATAATAACAATAATAAGCAGTTTAAGTAATAATGAATCCGAAATAACAACAATAAAGCGATTACTACAACCGTCTACAATTAAGCTAACAAGAAGCAAACAACTCAACAAAACTCAATCAGCAAGTCCATGACCTGTGGGAACTGAACCCACAGTCCCACTCTATAATCAAAAATACAGGAACTACGGGAATTTAAACCGCAGTCCCAATAATAGTATCTCTGGTTCTCCGGGAATCGAACCCGCCCATGCCTCAAAACCTCAGGATGTGTCTCAATGATCTCAGGATCTCCTGGAATCGAACCCGCGGTCCATATCTCTGGGAATCGAACCCACAGCCCTGGGTCTCCGGGAATCGAACCCGCAGTCCACAAACAATATCACTCCGGGTCTCCGGGAATCGAACCCACAGCCCTGGGATCTCCGGGAATTGAACCCGCAGTCCACCAACACAACAAATATAGAAAACACACAGAGAAAGGATAATATGCTTAACTACAACTTCACCGAAACTAGTACCAACAATTTCCAAGAAGTTCAAATAAGACAATTAAGCAATTAGACAGATAAATCCTATCTAGTCATGCTTTTCTAGTGAATACCACGTAAATGTAACAATTTAATCAACTAAGAACAGGAATATCACAAATCGGACAATTCAAGTACAGTGAGTTACAATAACCAGCGCATGTACACGTCCGTCACCTCGCGTACAAGGCTTTTCAACTATCACATAATATCCTAGGGGTGAAGGTTCCCCCACACGAGACAAGCCACTTACCTCGACCCGGTACAAAACCGCTAAGAGATAACTCTCTTGCCGCGAATGTCGGCCTCCACAAGTGTAGTATCAGATAGAAATCAAGAGAATCACATCAAAATAGGCCAATTGGGCGTAACCCAACCAAAACAATTCAAAATACACCAAAACCCACAAGTTGCCAAAACCCGACTTTCGGTACGCTTCTCGAAAAATTACGAAAGTTATATATTCAGGTTCCTTATCTCAACACAAGTCTGTGCATATAAAATTTATCGAAATTGGACTCCGTTTACCCATTCAAATCAAAGAATTTCAAAAATTTAGGCCTAGGGCTCAAACCCACCTTTAATCTTCCATTTTCAGAGAAATAACCAACGATTTCATGATAAAATGATGTAATTAAGCCACAAAAATTACCTCCGACGAACACCCGATGATTTCCCAGCAATCTCCCGTGAGTCTCTCTCTCTGTAGAACTCAAAATTTGTGTTTTGGGGTGTGAAACCCGCGACTGGTTCTGTTCTGGTTTTTAATTCACTGCCTGGAAATTTCCTTCATCGCGTTCACGTTGCCTGTCACGCGTTCGTGATGCTCTGACCAAAATACACTTCGTGAACGCGACATGCCTCACGCGTTCGCGATGTACAACTCTGCAGCCGTCTGAGATCCCTTCTACGCGAACGCGTCCACGTCCACGCGAACGCGATGCCCCAAAAATTCCTCATACGCGAACGCGAACGCGACCTTTACCCACGCGAACGCGATGCTTCACAGTCTTCCCCTTACGCGAACGCGAACCTACCCTCGCGAACGCGATGCACTACAGAACCCAGCCTATGCGAACGCGGGCCTTGCCCTCGCGAACGTGATGGCTTAATTTCTGTCCAGTGATCTGCAATTTTCTGCATAATTTTTCATGTTTCAAAATGCCGGATGATGGTCCGGATTCACCCCGAGGCCCCCGGACCCTAACGAAAACCACCAACATACTCCAAAACACGATACGAACTTGTTCCAATCATAAAAACACCATCCTAAACATCAAAATCACCAATTACACACGGATTCAAGCCTAAGTTTCTTCAAAACTTCTGAAACTAACATTCAATCAAAAATCCGACAAAACGACGTCCGAATGACATGAAAATTTGTGGACATATCAAAAATCACATAGCTACCGAAATTGTCGGAATTCCATTTCGACCCCCGGATCAAAATCTCACCTATCGTTCGAATTCGCCAAAATTTCAAACTTCGGCATTTCAAGTCTAATTGAGCTACGGACCTCCAAAATACATTCCGAACGTGCTCCCAACCCCGAAATCACCTAACGGAGCTAATGGAACCATCAAATTTCCGTTCTGAGGTCGTCATAACACTGTTCCGACTACGGGCCATTTTCTAACTATAAAGCTTCTATTTAGGGACTAAGTGTCCCAAAACACTTCGAATTCCAGAACCGACCCTCCCGGCAAACCACAATAGCAGAAAAGAACTTAGGGGAACAGTTAAATTGGGGATCGGGGCATAATTTTCTAAAACAACCGGCCATGTCGTTACATCTTCCCACACTTAAAAGATTCGTTCGTCCTCGATCGAGCATAGAAAACTTACCTGGAGTGGCGAAGAGATGAGGGTACTGGCTGCGCATATCCTGCTCGGTCTCCCAAGTCGCCTCCTCGACCGGTTGACCCTTCTACTGAACCTTTACTTAAGCGATGTTCTTTGACCTTAGCTTCCTGACTTGCCTGTCTAGAATGGACACTGGCTCCTCAACATAAGATAGATCCTCGTCCAGCTGAACAGAAGTGAAATCTCACCCATGCGACGGGTCACCGTGGTATCTCCGAAGCATAGAGACATGAAATATGGGATGGACTCCGGCTAGGCTGGGAGGTAAGGCCAGCTCATAGGCAACCTCCCCAACACGCCTCAAAATCTCAAAAGGGCCAATAAATCGCGGACTCGGCTGAGCACATTAGCCTGATATAATCTGAAGATATTCCCTCTTGTTCAACAAAGAAGTCTTAGAGCCTAATTTCCAACATCCGAAATTATATGTCAGGCCTGTTTTTCATCAAGAGATCACTCCATTATTCCCTACATGCCGTCCTCGACCATGACTGCATAACCTTGCTGGATTCTTACCTTGCAACTCAAAATCCACAGGACTCGATAATATTTTTATGACCAAATCAGCCAAAATTCAATGAATCAGATGCTCCCATTGCACCCCATGATCTACATAGGTCTCGTTCTAACTTTTATAATAGTAACACGACGGAAGAGATGTGCCGATATCCATAACCAACTACCGAATCAACAATTCATTGGGTCTATTCTCCTGACAAGATCCATTACCTTGTCCTAAACCAGAGGATGATCTTTTCCACTATAATATTCTTCATATAATCAGTTTGCACTGACCCCAAATCCCATAATCTCATCTCACCCAGTATGAACTGCTCAGGCGATAAGCCATCTCAGACATAATCAAAAGTCCTACAAGATGACACAATGTGTCATTAGGCCACTAATTCGTACGTGATACAAAACGAAGGCGAACACTAGAGAGAACTATTCAACTCTCACACTAACATGGACTTCCTCAGAAAATAGGGAACAAAACACATGAAAGCAAATATGGACACTGAAATAAACATCGCACTGTTGCAACATGCAACCCGATCCCAAAAATATACCCATGGCGGCGTGCCACCCGATCCCAACAATATAACCGTAGCGGCATGCCACCCGATCCAAACAATATAACCATGGTGGCGTGCCAACCGATCCAAACAATATAACCATGGCGGCGTGCCACCCGACCCATATACAAAACTCACACAAGGGGCCATACGTCGAGCTGAATAGCTCATCACATCAAAATACTGAATATCGATCATAAGCACACTAAGGTGCATGATATCGATCACAAGGAAACATATAGCGCTATAGGCTACGAACTCAAGCACAACTGAGGTATGATATATGATCTAAGTCTCAAGAGCCATCATGCTCATATAACATCACCGCTGAGCGGAACCTCAACACATAAGGAATTTACCAAGCCGTCTCACAACTTATACGGCGCAATATATCTTTACATGAGTTAACTAACCAAGAAATAAGACCGCGACTACCGCTCCATAAAGGGCGCATTACTAGAAGAAACACAACCGGCCTGACACAAGGCTCACTTCCACATTTAAATCTATCCATCGACCTTAAGTCTATCCTGGTCGTGCCAAGCTAAGTCAATAATATTTCACGGGTCTATAATTCAATAAGCAGAGTGCCTTTCAAGCATAAATTCTCAAATTGATGATATCACCAAAATGCTCATACTTGGTTTAAATTACTAACCAATCAAGTGACTACATGTCACACCTATACAATCTTCTTGTGGGACAAGCTCCCACCATCTTCCGAATAATTAAATGGGCCTGCACATTCAAACCACCGACTACACTAACACTGAAAAGCGATCAGGAGTCCTTAACCGGGATGCAAGGCCTTTCTCACAAAATACCGATCTCAAGTGATACTGACGTTAATACCCATCTTACTCAAAACACTGAAACTCCCTTCCTGCTCATCCGAGCTCTTTATATAACATTTATTGACCAAACTGAGACCTTGGTCCTTACTTCAAATTTCATACCACTCACTGCACCTCACGTGCCGATATACGATAGATACGATTTCCATCACAACTCTAGAACCGACGATAGGCTAATACTTCATCACATAAGACTTTTCATTTAACTCACTTCAGGAGAACTATGGCAACATACAGGCGAATTCTCAAAACCATCGAATATGCCAATCTCTAAGTAGTGGTCCATGCCACCTTAACCCTTCCCGAGATCTGCCTACTCGTAACAGGCCCCTAAAAGAATAATACTTCAGAATAACATCAACCACTACGGCCGACAAGTCTCAAATGCACCACCACAAATCACATGCATAACTCGATCACGTTGCATGAACCAATCATTGACACCAATATGCCAACTCAGCTATGGCTAATCAATCTACTTCCTTCCAGTTTATCATGGATTGCCTTATAATGTTAATATCTCCCTTCAATACCTAACTTATTTCAACCACACTCACCCCGAATGACCTGAAATCATGAGGCCATGCTATCTCAAGAACGACAACCATTTCATGTCTCTCAAATGCTACACCACAAGTCAAAACATCATAGATTGTTTTTGTGTTTTTCTTCATAAGTTGCTTCAAAGGCTTGAGCCACAACTGTACTTATAGACTCAGAATTATCAAACACCACACTTTACCTCTTGAATTCACTAGGACCGCTATTGAGAGCCATTCGGCCCTGACTTGCTCCAGTATGCAACCCACTCTACTGAATTTTATAACATATGAATACCCTCTCGATAAAGCCCCCAGTGGAACCACTTCCTTTGCAACCTGCACCTATACGAGGCGTAAATCATGAATCTTCCCTCAAGTTTGAACATGATCCAGTAAGGCTAACCATAACATGCATTCAACAATACATATACCCAAATTACCACACATGGCCCTTTCCCGTGACTGCAATAACCCATTAATACGCTAGTATCCAGAATTTACGCAGGTAATTAACCATGCGACCCAATCGAAAGCGGTGGGACTCTCCCATTTAGCTCAAAGCCACTATTACACGACTCTCGAACATATTAGAAACATTCACTCAAGTCATCTACTCTTATTCAACTGCAATTCACTTGATCCAACGAACATAATCACATGTGCCCTATTAGCACTCTGACACCATAGGGTATGACCTCATTCCAATACAACCAAACATCATCCCGCCCCATGTACCGAGCATTCTCTACCAACGACATCTTAAAATACACTATGATTCTCACATGCCTACGAAGCACCATGTAGCCTTTGTCGAAGCTTTTCCCTGCTGATAATGAAATGTAGAGTTAATTAGGGACACAGGGAACATCAAAAGTCCCAACATCATACCATACGAGCCTCAACTCTTGCCCATCCGCAAGTTTTTAAGAACGTTTTGAATAGCACCTAAATACATCGCAGGCCAAATCCGATATGACACATGACCCATAATTTGATCGTTGATAGTGAAATCCTTTCACTTGACACGAAGCCTTAAGATACATCTTGCTAATCCATGACAATAGCCTTTATCGTTTGTACATCTTCATCATAAGACAGTCCAAGACATTCGTTTGGTACATGTCCTTCTTAAGATAGTTAAACTCATTTTCCCCAGTATCTCTGCTGGCCGAATCCTTCGCTAAATAGATATCTCATATGAACCATATAGTTTTATTACCACCAACTATCTTTAGATCTATATCCACCTTGTGATTCTACCATTACCGTGACGATTAGGCAGTTAAGTAAACCTTCTCAAGACCGTACTTATCAACCAAATGTCAAAACCTAGTGCACCCCCATGTGCACAATTGAAGATCTCTCAACTCTCTTGCATTATCGATATGGATGACACACGGTAACAACGGTTGAGTAAATTCTTGACTTCCTTGAAATCCCTCTGCAGCGTCACGAACCGTCGGCGCATACTTGATACCGAGCGCGCAATTTCAATACACGAGTGGATGCAAAAGAACGTATAACATAGGCTCCAACTAAATAAATGGCGCACGATAAGGAATTCAAAGAATTGAAGAGTTTCCTAAACAGTTACATAGCCTCTCGTAGATAAATACAGACGTCTCCGTATCGATCAGCGAGACTCTAAGTAACCGGTCTATGTCCCGTGACTCCTATGAATCTAGAGCTATGATACCAACTTGCCATGACCCTAGTTCACCAATTGTGAACATGTCATGACGGCACCCAGTCCCCGCGACTAGGTAAGCCTAACACGTTGCGGAATATACAAGTTTATGAACTTAAAACAACAAATAGCGGAAAAACGATTTAAATAGGAATGTAATCCATGCCGCTTGGCACATACACTCGTCAAATACTCTGTATACATACCACCAAGACCCGGAATCCCACGGGTAACACAGACTAAAGAGAAATACAACCATGGCTCTAAGTGTCAAGAGTATCTAAAATAGTGAAATGATGGAAGACATCTAATAATACTATCAGAATAGAAGGAGGGCCTTCGGATCCGCGGACGTACCAGATCATACCTCGAGGTCTCCAAATGTGCTGCTGGATCACCTAATATGGGCTTGTCCGGATGTACCTGGATCTGCACGACAAAAATGTGCAGAAGAGTAGCATGAGTACACCACGGCGGTACTCAGTAAGTGCCAAGCCTAACCTCGATGGAGTAGTGACGAGGAAGGTCAGGGCCCTACCGAGAGATAATAACATAACAATAATAATAATAATAATAATAATAATAATAATAATAATGAATCTGAAATAACAACAATAAAGTGATTACTACAACCGTCTACAATTAAGCTAACAACAAGTAACCAACTCCAAAAAACTCAATCAGCAAGTCCAGGACCTGTGGGAATTGAACCCACAGTCCCACTCTATAATCAACAATCCAGGAACTATGGGAATTTAACCCGCAGTCCCAATAACAGTATCTCTGGGTCTCCGCGAATCGAACCCGCAGCCCATGCCTCAAAACCTCAGGATGTGTCGCAATGATCTCAAGATCGCTAGGAATCAAACCCACAGTCCATATCTCAATAATATATCAATAACTCCGGGTCTCCAGGAATCGAACCCGCAGCCCTTGGATCTCCGGGAATCGAACGCGCAGTCTATAAACAATATCACTTCGGGTCTCTAGGAATCGAACCCACAGCCCTGGGATCTCCGGGAATTGAATCCGTAGTCCACCAACGCAACAAATAAAGAAAACGTACAGAGAAAGGATAATATGCTTAACTACAACTTAACCGAAACTAGTACCAACAATTTCCAAGAAGTTCAAATAAGACAATTAGGAAATTAGACAGATAAATCCTATCTAGTCATGCTTTTCTAGTGAATACCACGTAAATGTAACAATTTAATCAACTAAGAACAGGAATATCACAAATCGGACAATTCAAGTACAGTGAGTTACAACAACCAGCGCATGTACACGTCCGTCACCTCGCGTACAGGGCTTTTCAACTATCACATAATATCCTAGGGGTGAAGGTTCGCCCACACGAGGTTAGATAAGCCACTTACCTCGACCTGGTACAAAACTGCTAAGAGACAACTCTCTTGCCGCGAATGTCGGCCTCCACAGGCGTAGTATCTAATAGAAATCAAGAGAATCACATCAAAATAGGCCAATTGGGCATTACCCAACCAAAACAATTCAAAATACACCAAAACCCACAAGTTGCTAAAACCCGACTTTTGTTATGCTTCTCGAAAAATTACAAAAGTTATATATTCGGGTTCCTTATCTCAACACGAGTCCATGTATATAAAATTTATCGAAATCGGACTCCGTTTGCCCATTCAAATCAAAGATTTTCTAAAATTTAGGCCTAGGGCTCAAACCCACCTTTAATCTTCGATTTTCGGAGAAATAACCAAGGATTTCATGATAAAATGATGTAATTAAGCCACAAAACTTACCTCCGATGAACACCCGATGATTTCCCAGCAATCTCCCGTGAGTCTCTCTCTCTCTAGAACTCAAAATTTGTGTTTTGGGATGTGAAACCCGCGACTGGTTCTGTTCTAGATTTTAATTCACTGCCTGGAAATTTCCTTCATCGCGTTCGCGTTGCATGTCACGCGTTCGTGATGCTCTAACCAAAATACCCTTCGCGAACGCAACATGCCTCACGCGTTCGTGATGTACAACCCCACAGCCGTCCGAGATCCCTTCTACGCGAACGCGTCCACGTCCACGCGAACGCGATGCCCCAAAAATTCCTCATACGCGAACGTGACCTTTACCCATGCGAACGCGATGCTTCACAGTCTTCCCCTTGCGCGAACGCGAACCTTCCCTCGCGAACGCGATGCACTATAGAACCCAGCCTACGCGAACGCGGGCCTTGCCCTTGCGAACGCGATGGCTTAATTTCTGCCCAGTGATCTGCAATTTTCTGCATAATTTTTCATGTTTCAAAATGTCGGATGATGGTCCGGATTCACCCCGTGGCCCCCGGGACCCCAACTAAAACCATCAACATACTCCAAAACATGATACGAACTTGTTCCAATCATAGAAACACCATCCTAAATATCAAAATCACCAATTAGACACGGATTCAAGCCTAAGTTTCTTCAATACTTCCGAAACTAACATTCAATCGAAAACCCAACCAAATGACGTCCGAATTACCTGAAAATTTGTGGACATATCCAAAATCAAATAACGAAGCTACAGAAATTGTCAGAATTCCATTCCGACCTCCGGATCAAAATCTCACCTATCGTTCGGATTCACCAAAATTACAAAACTTCGGCATTTCAAGCCTAATTGAGCTACGGACCTCCAAAATACATTGCAAATGCGCTCCCAACTCCGAAATCACCTAACGGGGCTAATGGAACCATCGGATTTCCATTCCGGGGTCGTCTTAATACTGTTCCGACTACGGGCCATTTTCCAACTATAAAGCTTCTATTTAGGGACTGTGTCCCAAAACACTTCGAATTCCAGAACCGACCCTCCCGGCAAACCACAAAAGCAAAAAAGAACTTAGGGAACAGTTAAATTAGGAATCGAGGCATAATTTTCTAAAACGACCGGCCGGGTCGTTACAATTAGGATTTGATGATAACCCACATAACGGTCCACAAAAGAGCCAATTTCATGGTTGGCGCAGTTGTCAATCAGTATATGGATATTTGGCAATGGAAAATCATCCTTTGGACTAGCCTTGTTGAGTCCCCTGTAGTCAACACACACCCTATTTTTTCCATCCTTCTTCGGAACTAGCACAACGTTAGCTAACCAGGTGGGATATTTAGTAACTCGTATGACCTTCGCCTCGAATTGCTTGTTAATTTCTTCTTTTATTTTCACATTGATGTCCGTTTTAAACTTTCTTAACTTATGTTTTACCGATCGGCATTCCAGATAAATGGGCAATTTATGTACCACCAGATCAGTGCTGAGTCTGGGCATGTCATCGTAGGACCAAGGAATTATGTCCTTGTATTCATGTAACAACTTGATTAGATCTTCTCTGAGGGTAGCCTCTAAATGTACACTAATCTTTGTTTACCAGACATTATCCTCACTCCCCAGATTAATAGATTCTATCTTATTTAAGTTCGGTTTGGGTTTTTCTTTATATTGATTCAAATCTTTACTGATCTCCTCCAGTATTTCCTCATCCTCATATTCTACTTCATGCTCATTTTCAATTTTCTGTATAATTATTCGATTATCAAGACTGGACCGGGAATCCTTCATGCATGACATATCATTGGAATCAGCAAATATTGAACTGTACAAAAGAAGAAAAAAAAAGGCAAAAGTGAAGAAAGAAAGAAATTGCATTTCATTAATTTTTTTAAAAAGATAATAGAGGTTGGATACATTTGTTTTCAATGGGGTGTGGGATTACAATACAAAACAGCTTTGGGAAAAATGAAATATTTTAAGGCTAACTACCACAACTCTCCTCCTGATCGGAAGAGGAGTAGCTTCCCAATTATTAAGTGCAGTGTTGGGTCCCACAAACTGAACATCTATCCTACTCGTTCCCTCACCCATCTCCAACATGTTTACATCCTCAAACAGCATCTTAAACCTTGCTAGAAGCTCTGCATCTGGCCTTATTTCAGCATAACTTGGCATAGCAGTTGCCAAATGTCTTCGTGTACCAGGCCTAGTGAAGGAGTCGGATAATTTTGGAATTGGTTTTGGGAGGGTCCAACTTTTCTTCTTCATTTTCTTGGCTCTTTGGATATCAGCATAAGTAGGCTTAAAACCCAGGCCAAATGTATCATTATTTCCCGACAAGTGGACTGGTTGTGTTATCCCTTGTAGAGTTATCCCCAAACCTTTTCCCGGTGCAAATCCATTTTTGATCATTTCTTTAGCCACCATTACTGCTGTAGGAGCCACTGTAGGAATTGGCATGCTCTCCCCTTAGGATATTTTATTAACTATCATAGCATCCATCACTTGATATACCCACGGGCCCTTGTCCCCTTCAGTTTCTTCAAATGGTGTTATGGTGTTACAGACATCATCATCTCCATGCACTATGATTTCCTGTTGTTCCCATTCAAATTTCACCATCTGGTGCAGAGAAGATGTTACAGCTTTCGCAGTGTGGATCCATGGGCGTCCCAATAGCAGATTGTAAAAAACAGCAACATCTAGCACTTGGAACTCCATGGTGAAGTCCACCGGTCCGATAGTAACTTCCAGCACAATGTCCCCTAGAGTATTCTTGCCTCATCCGTCAAAGCCCCGTACACACACATTGTTTCGATGGATTCTATCAGGATTGATCTTCAGCTTTCCCAAGGTTGAGAGTGGGCAAATGGTGTCACTTGACCCGTTGTCTACCAGAACATGGGTAACCACAGATTCTTCGCACTTGACTGTGAGATATAATGCTTTGTTATGCTCCGTCCCTTCAAGTGGCAATTCATTATCTGAGAATGTTATCTTGTTTGTCTCAAAGATTTTATTCGTGATTTTCTCAAGATGGAAGACTAAAATTTTCTCGGGCACATGTGCTTCGTTCAGAATTTTCATCAACGCCTTCTTGTGCTCTTCAGAATGGATTAGCAATGATAATAATGAAATCTGCGTGTCTTTCTCAATTGCTCTACTATTGAATAGTCTTGAGCTTTCATCTTTTTCAAGAACTCTTCTGCTTCTTCTTCAGTAACTACTTTCTTCACATGATTCGGATTCTCCTTCACCACTTTTGTTTTCCTCAACTCTTCCGGGGCAAAGCATCGCCTGGAACGAGTTAGGCCATGTGTTTCATTGACTTCTGTAACTTCCTTCCCCTTGTACATCACTGTGACTTTGTTGTAATTCCATGGTATGGCTTTAGTGTTTACAACTAGCATCTGCACCACTGGCTTGATGACTACAGGTTCCACATAAGCTCCTTTCACTGTCAATAACGATTTATCTCCCTACACTACTACTTTCATGGCCTCGACCACTGATGGCTTATTTATTGGCAATTTAGTTGTCGCTTTCTCTTTCTCAACCTCTCTTTCCACTTTGCTATTGGCTTTTATCATCATCACTGATTGGGAAGGTTTCTTACTGCTCTCTCCCTATTTCAACTCTATCATGTGCGTCTCATGATGGGTTGGCAATGGGTTCTGTATGATATTAGGAGTTTCTGGATCCTGCACCTCGATCCTCCTGGTATCAATAAGCTCATGTATGGTGGATTTCAAATGCCAACACTTTTCAGTATCATGTCCCGGCGCCCCGGAACAATATTCACATCGGACTGATTGGTCGAGGTTTCTGGGTGGTGGGTTTGGAAGTTTTGGATCAATTGGGGTTAGCATCCCCAGCTCCATCAGGCGGTGATAAAGACTGGTGTATGACTCCCCTAACGGAGTGAATGTTTTCTTTGTTTGGGCTTTGTTTCCTCTTATTTCCGGATCTGGACGAAAGCTGGGTCTATTTGGAATTTTATATGTTCTGGAAAGTGGATAGGTGTTTTGTGTGTGGTCGACGTTTTGTGGAGTTTGGGCTAGCCATACATGTGGAGGTGGTGGATAATTTTGAGCATGTGGGACGGAAAAATGTGGAGTAGTGGGAGGATAATATGGTGGAGGTGGGTTATAAGGTGCTGGTGGGTATGGTTGGTATGGACGAGGTGGGTGATGGTATGTACTTTGGCCCCGAGACCACGGTCTACTTTCAACAATTGTGACCTCCTCCTTCTTCTTTTTACTGATAGATCCCCCAGTTCCGGTTTGTATCGCCTGATTTGTGGCCTTAATAGCCGAAAAGCTCATGATCTTATTGGTTTTCAATCCCTCTTCTACGAAACTTCCCATTTTCACCACTTCATTAAAAGTTTTCCCAATTTCAGATACCAGATGACCATAGTAAGTCGGCTCTAAAGCCTGTAGAAAGCAGTCCACCATTTCTGTTTCCTTCATGGGAGGGTCCACCCGTGCAGCTTGTTCCCTCCATCTAAACCCGTACTCCGAGAAACTTTCCCCAGGTTTCTTCTCCATTTTTGTTAGTGACAGCCTGTCTGGAATTATCTCCAAATTGTACTGGAAGTGGTTGGCGAATGAGCGAGCTAGATCATCCCAGATGAACCATCTAGTGTGATCCTGACGGGTCTACCTCTCCAGTGCAGAACCGCTCAGACTTTGGCTAAAATAAGCCATCAACAGTTCATCTCTTCACCGTGCACCACTCATCTTGCTACAACAACCCCTTAGATGAGCTACCGGATCCCCATGTCCATCGTACATATCGAACTTAGGTAGCTTGAATCCAGTCGGGAGGTGCACCTCTGGAAACAAACATAAATCTTTATACACGACGCTCACTTGGCCTCCTAGCCCTTGTATGTTACGGAAAGATTGTTCTAGACTTCTCATCTTCCGTGCCATCTCTTCTTGCTCCAAGTTTCCGACAGGCTTTTCTTTCGTGATATCCATAAGTGGTGTATATGAGTCATGCTGCCTGAATGTTGGCTCCGGTAGATAATAATAAGTGTCTTGAACATGAAATAATGGTTCACTCGACGATTTATGTAGTACGGCAGGTGGTGGTGCCACATATACCGGGGCGACCTGAAGTGGTTGTGGTGGAAGTTGTTTGGATAGTGGTGGTGGTGCCTGGTAAGTTGTGGCATAGTGGTATTGGTAATTTGGATACGTGGAGGATGAGTTCATGGTAGTTGCTTCGGGATTAGGATTTGCGGGAGGGACGTATGCTGGATTGGCTGGATAGGTGGGCAAAGGTTGACCCCTAGACCAGGCTTGGTGCATTTCTGACATTTGCTGCCTTAGCTTATACATCTCCTCTTTCATACCTGTAACATCTACAACCTCTTCTTCCTGTACTGGGTCCTGATGGTAGGTTCAATCTCCTGAGTTACAGACTTAGACATAGCTTTTGAACGTGTATTGTAATTGTGATAGGCCAGAATGCTAGTTGCCAGCTGAAAATCTGATACTCATCAACAATAAAACTCACTAATAGTTAGCTCATAAGGGGTAAAATGTAATGATTAAAATCACAACTTTTGCCTTGATCATTATGCATCATTCCAGCATTTATTCCTCTTTGAACAACCATTTTCTTTTCACCTTTTTTTTCTTTATTCAATTCATCTTTTCTCTTTTCTTGTTTACTTCTTTTCCATTTTTTTTCAATTTTGCTTTCCGTTCCTACATCATTGCCTATCGCCCAAACACTTTGTATAAAACGGAAAGAAAATAGCAACAATTTCTTTTGAATTTTTTCATTTACTCAAAAACATCGGTTACAAATGATGTTGTACTACAAATGCAAAAGAAATACAAATACAAAATGCATGCCCTACGAATACATTAATGCTCCTAGTGCCCTTTTCTGTTTTATCAAGATCGAAGATGTAGTCATTCACTTTGCGTCGAAGATTTTCAATTAATTTCTCATCTCGGGCTAGGTGAACTAGGGTTTCGGCTGCAATTTTCATATTTGCAATTTGAGCCTTTAAAATTTCATTCTCTTTTCTTAGTTGCTTCTTATCTCCCTCGTCAGATGCTGCTTGTAAACCGCTCTCGAATTTGAGATCTCAAAATTGTTTCTCTAGCAAACTGATCTTGGCTCTATACTCATTTTCTCTGGACACCCAATCTATGTGCTCCTTAGGCTGCTCGGCCAGTTCTTGAATGTGAGGCCTTTTCATTGGTCTATCATGCTCGACATCCTGGCGATACCATACAGCATAGCCTGGTGATACTTCTCCCTAAGCTCGGTTTCTCACAAAAGTGTCTACCTTCAAGCTTTGGCATTCATTCCAAATATGTCGAATCTTTGCTTCCGGGAATTGTCCGTCCGGACTAATCTCTACTGCTTGTAAGCTGAGGTCCGTGTTTTTTGGTATAACTTGATATCTCCCAAGCTGTCGTAGTACCCTATACGGTGCATAAGGCTTAATGCTTTTAAGACCCATGATCAAGAAATACGACCCTTCTATTGGCATGTACATCACCTCATTGAAGGGCAAACATCCGTATGCCCAATCAATTTGGCTGGCAGTCAACGATCGCAAGTATAAAATCCAACCTTTTGCTCCTTCCGACAACTTAACTTCTTTTGTTCTCATATAAAACTCTTCAATGCACATCTTCTCAAACGACCCATAACTCGAGAACAGGGGATGATGACACAAATGTTCTATCAACCAAATCTGGAGAATCAAATTGCAACCCTCAAAGAAGTCATGCCCCGCTTTATAGGATGTGAGGGCATGGAAGATATCTGCTATAATCATTGGTGCCAGTGTGATGTTATCTTGCACAAGAAGAGTACTGGCCACCCCGACGACCCTTGTATCAATGTTTTCATCTTTTCTTGGGAATACGACTAATCCGAGGAACGCCACTATAAAGGCAAATCGCCTATGCTCTTCCCACTTAACTCGGTTAGGTTTACTATAGAGCTTGTTGGTAGGGTCATTGAATCACCCGATATGACCATATCTGCTATAGATGAAATTTAAAGAACAAAATCCATTAGCCAAGTCTTCGTTATGGACGTTCCTGGCAATTTTCAGAGAATCGAGGAATTTGTGCACTATTATCGCCCTCGGAGCCAACGGGTATTTTTTTTCTGGGGAACCTCATCTTTCCCGATACAGTAAGCAATTTCCTCTAAGGTAGGAGTGAGCTCGAAGTTTGAGAAGTGTAGAACATTATGTGCGGGATCCAAACAAGTGACAAGTGCCCGAATAATATCTCCACGGGGAATTATGTTCATCAATCTCGTAAGGTCCTTTAGATAGTGTTTGACCCAATCTTGTCCTTCTTGACCCATATCATTCCACCATAGTCTCAACTCCAAAGGGATTTTATTCTTTAAAGTGAAGGGTTCATTTTGTATTGTGCTCATCCTGCACATTTATTAAAGGCAATTTTATTCAGAAAAAGGAAAAATATTTTTTTAAAGTCAATTTTCAATTTTGAAAGATTTAACCTTTTCAGGCTATTTATTTTGAAAAGAAAAAGACATGATTTTGAAGTGGCCATTTTTGCCAAAACAACCTTCCGGCGTCCTTTCGGAACATTCGGCTATTTCCAAAAATAGCAATCACCTTGATTAATTGAAACTAAAATTGAATATTTTTTTGGTCATTTTCTAAAAGGGTTGTTGGACCCGTCAAGGGTTGCCTACGTATCCCACCTAATGGCGAGAATCAAACCTACGTAGTTCGGTCAAATTACGTGACCAATTATTTCCATAACATTGTTCCTCCTATTTTTAGATTTTCTTTTCAAATTTTCCAACAACATTTCGCTAATATCTCAATGACTTTTTTCATAATTTTCTCTTTCTTTCATTTTTTGGGAATTTTGTCGGTCCGCATAATGATCCAAGACAATTAAAATGCAACATATAATATGCTCGGTCTTTAATTACCAGGTCACCTGTCCTAGACGGACCCAACCTCTGTGTTGAGTCCCCTAAGTTAGTTATGATGCAAATAATAGTCCTAGACCTATGTTCAATATCTTATGGTTTCATATGGTGCTAGACCGTGTATCCGAGTGGACAACTCAGATCGAGGAGGGGGCTACGTACCGAGGACCCGCGGAGTCATTCGGCTTTGTAAATTATCCAGCCTCTATTTCTTAGTTTGGGTGTAACTTAACAGAAAGGGGAGTCTCAATTAGTAAGCACATCCCCTGAGATAAAGAAGAGAAGGGTTTTCGGCACAATTCTATATATACAGTCCACGTAATATCAAAGCGATAAAAACATGTAGCACGTTGATCAAAGCATATAACAAAGTCAAATAATATCAAGAACGGCATTTCTATTGAGCTCGAATTCTTAAACCCTAAACCGAAGTTCTGGGTAACTTATCCTAGCAGAGTCGCTAGAGCTGTCACACCTCCCTTTTTACTAGCCTTTTTTTTATTTTTCTCAACTAGGAGAATAAAGTATACCTCGATATTTTAAATACCCCGAGAAAGGATATAATAACAACGAGGAAGGAGTTTTTCCAAATAAAGGACAATCGGTTCGGGATTTTATTTAAAATTTCAGAGTCACCACTTGGGAAAATAATGGTGTCCCAAGTCACCGGTTAATCCCGAGTCCGAGGAAAATGACTCTGTTTAACAGTCTGCGCACAAGAAATCTGGATAAGGAATTTTGTTAACCCAAGAGAAGGTGCTAGGCACTCCCGGATTCCGTGGTTTCAGCATGGTCGCTCAACTGTCATTCTTGATCTTAATTGATTTTATTATATGCTTTTAAACAATATGTACGTATTTCACTTTGAATATTTTACAAAATGCGATGTTGCGAAAATGTATTTCGAGTCACACCGCAACCAGTACGCCTGTGACTTTTAACACGTTTCGGTTTCGTCAAGATTTATGATTTGAGTCACATTAGATGTGCACTCGTATTAGGAAAATATATTTTAGAATCGCGCCTACATCGTCTAACGGCTTGTAAATCTCTAGAAAGGTCGTGGAATTAGCTATCAACCTTCCCGAGTCTATCATATTATTATTCGTTTATATGAGGGCCCTGCTATTTTGTTTTCATGCGAAGCTCGTCCCACTCAATTTTTATAATCGAATTCTAATATACAACTATATTTTTCTATCATTTGGTTTTTCCTTAGTCAATTAATTGTAATTATAATTTCAGAATATAGTTATATTCCTACAACGTCCTGACACGTCTTTTGGCCATGTCCTACAACGTCATGACATGTCCTGACCCATGCCATGCCCATGCCCAGCCATGTCATACAACGTCCTGACACGTCCAGACACATCTTGACCCGTGCCATGCCCACGTCCTGCCATGTCCTGCGACGCCCTGACCCGTGCCATGCCTACACCGTGCCATGTCCTGCGACATCCTGACACGTCCTGACACGTCCTGACCCGTGCCATGATCACGTCCTACCATGTCCTGCGACGTCCTAACACGTCCTATGGCCACGTGCTGCGATGTCCTCACCCATGCTATGCCCTGGCCCTACAATGCCCTGTAACGTCTTAACACATCGTGACACGTGCCATGGCTATGTCCTAACACGTCCTGACACATGCCATGTCCACGTCCTACCATGTCCTGCAACGTCCTGACACGTCTTGTGGCCATGTCCTGACACGTCCTGACACGTGCCATGGCAATGCCCTGACACGTGCCATGGCAATGCCCTGACACGCCCTGACCGTGCCATGCCCACGTCCTGCTATGTCCTGCGACATCCTGGCATGTCCTGTGGCCACGTGCTATAACGTCCTAACCCGTGCCATGCTCATGCCCTGCCATGTCCTACGACATTATAACACGTCCTGACGCGTGCCATGTCCATGTCCTGACACGTCCTGACCCGTGCCATGCGTCCTAACATGTCATACGGCCACGTCCTGACATGTCCTAACCCGTGCCATGGTCGTGCCCTACCATGTCCTGCGACGTTCTGACACGTCCGGACATATGCCATGGCCATCTCCTAACACGTCCTGACCCGTGCCATGCCCACGTCCTGCCATGTCCAGCGACGTCCAAATATGTTATGTGGCCACATGCTGCGAGGTCTTGACACATCCTTACCCATGCCATGCCATGCCCTGCCATGTCCTGTGATGTCTTAACACATCGTGATACGTTCCATGGACATGTCCTGACACATCTTGACACGTGTCATGCCCACGTCCTACCATGTCCTGCCAAGTCCTGACACGTGCCATGGCCATGTCCTAACATGTCCACTCATGTTATGCCGACGTCATGTCATGTCATGGGACGTCCTAACACGTCCTTTGGCCATGTCCTGACACGTCCTGACCGGTGCTATGGCCACGCCCTACCATGTCCTATGACATCCTGACACGTACTCACCCATGCCATGCCCACGTTCTGCCATATCCTGCAACGTCCTGACATGTCTTATGGCCATGTCCTGCAACATGCTGACACGTCCTGACCCATGCCATGCCCATACCCAGCCATGTCATGCAACGTCCTGACACATCCTGATGTCCTGACACGTCCACACACGTGCCATGGCCATGTCCACACACGTCTTGACCCGTGTCATGCCCACATCCTGCCATGTCCTGCGACGTCTTATGGCCATATGATGTGACGTCCTGACCCTTTCCATGCCCACGTCGTACCATGTCCTGCAACATATTGACACGTCCTGTGGCCATGTGCTACGACATCTTGACACGTCCTAACCCGTGCCATGCATATGCCCTGCCATGTCCTACGAGTTCTTGACATGTCCTGACCCGTGCCATGCCCACGTCCTGCCATGTCATGCGACGTCCTGACATATCATGTGACGTCCTCACACGTCCAGTGGCCATGTGGTGCGAGATCCTGACATGTCTTGACCCGTGCCATGCCCACTCACTTCCATGTTCCACTACGTCCTAACACGTCCTGTGGCCACGTCCTGTGATGTCTTGACAATTCCGGACACGTCCTGACCCATGCCATGACCACGCCCTTCCATGTCCTGCGATGTCTTGACATGTTATGACACGTGCCATGGCCATGTCCTGACACCTCTTGACTCGTGCCATGCCTACATCCTACCATTTCCTGTGACGTCCTCACACGTCCTGTGGCCACGTGCTATGACATCCTAACACGTCTTGACTCGTGCCATGTCCATGCCCTGTCATGTCCTGATACGTCCTGACTCATGACATTCCCACGTCTTGCCATGTCTTACGAAGTCCTGACACGTCCTATGGCCACTTGCTGCAACGTCCTCACACGTCATGACATGTGCCACGGCCATATCCTAACACGTCCTGACTCGTGCCATGCCCACGTCCTGCCATGTCCCGCGACGTCCTGACACGTCCTGTGGCCATGTGCTGTGACATCGTCACACGTCCTTGCCCACACCCTGCCATGTCATGTGACGTTCTGACACGTCCTGACACGTGCCACAACCAATTTCTTGACACGTCCTAACCCGTGCGATGCCCATATACTGCCATGTGCTGCGACGTCTTGACATGTCCTATGGCCACATGGTGCGACGTTCTGACACCTCCTAACTCGTACTATGCCCATGCCCTGCCATGTCCTACTACGTCCTAGAATGTCATGTGGCCACGTCCTGCGATGTCTTGACAATTCCTGACATATCCTGACATATCCTGACATATTCCTTGGCCAAGCCATGCCATGTCCGGCGACGTTCTAACACGTCTTGACACGTACCATGGCCATGTCCTGACATGTCTTGACCTGTGCCGTGCCTACATCTTGCCATGTCCTGCGACGTTCTGACACGTCCTGTGGCCACGTGCTGCAACGTCCTAACACATCCTCACCCGTGCCATGCCCACACCTTGCATGTTGTATGATGTCCTCACACGTTCTAACATATGCCATGCCCACGTCGTGCTATGTCCTGCAAAGTCCTGACACGTCCTCACTCGTGCCATACCCACACCCTGCTATGTTGTACGATGTCCTTACAAGTCCTGACCTGTGCCATGCCTACGTCGTGCTATGTCCTGCAAAGTCCTGACATGTATTGTGGCCACGTGCTGCGATGTCTTGACATGTGCCATGGCCATGTCCTAACACGTCTTGACCTATGCCTTGCCCACGTCCTACCATATTCTACAATGTCCTGACACATCCTAGGGCCACGTGGTGCGATGTCGTGACACATCCTGACCCGTGCCATGCCCACACCCTGCCATATCTTGCGACGTCCTGACACGTGCCATGGTCATGTCCTAACACGTCCTAACCCATGACATGCCCACGTCCTGCCATGTCATGCGACGTCCTGACACATCATGTGGCCACGTCCTGACACGTCTTGACCCATGCCATGGTCACTCCTTACCATGTCCTATGACGTCCTGACACATCCTGGCACATCTTGACACGTGCTAGGGCCATGTCCTGACACGTCCTGACCCGTGCCATGCCCATGTGGTCATGTCCTATGACGCCCTGACACGTTATGACACGTGCCATGGCCATGTCCTAACACGTCCTGACCCGTGCCATGCCCACGTCCTGCGATATCTTGACACGTCCTATGGCCACGTGCTACGACGTCCTGACCCGTGCCATGCCCACATCATGCCATGTCGTGCAGCGTCCTAACATGTCATGTAGTCACGTCCTGACCCGTGCCATGGCCACGCCTGCCATGTCATGCAACATTCTAACACGTGCCATGGCCATGTCCTAACATGTCTTGACTAGTGCCATGTCCTGCGACGTCCTGACACGTCATGTGGCCACGTGCTGCAATGTCTTGACCCGTGCCATGCCCATGCCCTGCGACGTCCTGACACGTGCCATGGACGTGTCCTGATACGTCCTGACCCGTGCCATT
Source organism: Nicotiana noctiflora (assembly GCA_032618575.1). Taxonomy (NCBI): domain Eukaryota; kingdom Viridiplantae; phylum Streptophyta; class Magnoliopsida; order Solanales; family Solanaceae; genus Nicotiana; species Nicotiana noctiflora. The sequence goes on along the minus strand of JASVEL010000369.1, from coordinate 92,652 downwards.
CCCATGTCTTGCCATGTCGTGCGACGTCCTAACACGTCCTGTGGTCACGTGCTGCGATGTCTAGACACATCTTGACACGTGCCATGGCCATGTCCCTACCCGTGCCATGCTCACATTCTACCGTGTCCTGCAACATCCTCACACGTCCTATGACCATGTGTTGTGATGTCATGACACGTCCTGACACGTACTACACCCACGCCCTGTCATGTCTTGCGACATCCTAACACGTCCTGACCGGTGCCATGGCCACGCCCTGCTATGTCCTGCGACATCCTAACCCGTGCCATGGCCTTGTCCTGACACGTCCTGACCTATTGTAAGGCCCTGTAACATTTTTGTGCTTAAAACCTAGTAGTTTTGGTGTCATTGTCCGAATAATGTGTTAGGAATGCGTAAAATTCTTCGCGACGAGCTTGCACGACGCGATTCGAACCCTTGGTAGTGATTTAAGTTTCAAAATTGAAAGAATAAGTTTTTTCCAGAAAAGGTAGATTCTGCGGTTAGGAATGCGATTGCAGATCTATTATGCGAACCGCATTCCTACCGCAGATCTTAACAGAATATTTTCCAAAAATGGTGTTGAAAATGCGATCAAATATGCGATCGTAGAATGGAAATGCAGACCGCAGATCCACCGTATAATTTCTCGAGAATTTTTAAGTGTCAAATCTACTGTGCAATCTGCAACCGCAAAACACGAATGCGGATCGCATTTTTGTCGCATATCATAACAAAACATGTGCAATTTTTGAGGTAATTTTGCGGTCCATTATGCGGACCGCATGTTGATTCTGCGATTGCAAATGCGACCGCAGATTTGACTCAGCCCAGATTTTTTATAAAATTTGACCCGACCCCTTCTTTAATAAAACACCATCAACCTTCATTCTTTTTATATATTCTTAGAAAAATTAGAGAGAGGAAAGAAGGGTTTTAGAGAGAGAAGTCCAATTATCTTCAAAGATTGTTCCAATCGTTTGGTCCAGAAAATCCTAAGGCAAAGATTCATCTTCCCCAAATCTCTAACAGGTAAAAACCCTAGTTATTTTCCTCTAATTTCTCAGTTTTTCAAAGGTAAAGAAAGAATTGCATACAATAGCTTTTGGAAATAGAATGTGATACTCATGCATGTTATTGAACTTGAATTTTAGTAAAATAAAGTGAGTAGAAGTAAGAGTCTGCAAGAACGAGGTGGGCAAAATAGGATAACTTGGTAAAGTAGGAGGTTAAAGGAAGAAACCCCGACACCGGGTATGTATGGCTAACTTTGATTCTTGTGAAATCGCCCTTATATGTGCAATTCATTTGGTATGTGTTAATTTGAGAGATTGTTTGGAATTCTTTGTTCTTGTTGTTGTGTATTCAATTGATGTTGAACTATTTATGGTGTGGTATGGAATATGAACCGAAAGATAAAAAGGGAATTGAAATTGGTAAAGAATTGAGAACAATTGTTGTGAGGGCATATATTGTTTCTTGTGGAAAGGAATGAAACACTTGAATTGTGATTGAAACTGTACGAAGGGATCGGGTTGCGCGCCGCAACACAAAGTAATAAGGTGTGGGTTGGGTGATAAGGGTGGCCGAGGTAATAAGGGTGGCTGAGGTAATAAGGATTGTGAGCACGTGATTTTTGCCCTAACGAAACAAATTCCAATATAAAAATAAGATTTTTGATGTGCAATTGTGTGTTTTAATTGAAATACTTGTGTGTTTGTTGTTAAAATAAATTTGAAATTAAAACTACAAAAAAGAATTAATCAAAAAAATGTCACAAAATATCAAAAATTAGAGAAAATCAACAAAAATACCGGAAAAAACAAAAGAAAATGGCAAAATATCATAAAATACTAGAAAAATCAGGAAAAATAGGAAAATAAAAGAAATATAACAACTGGAAATAAATATAAAAAGAGAAAATGAAATACAAAAGGAATATACCAAGAAAATAATTAAATACAAGAGAAAAATACAAAAATACAATAAATGTGGGCTGAAGTACAAAAGAATACAGGCCCAAATGTGTAAAGGCCCAGGAGGCTAACCAGCCGGCCAGTCCAAGCTCTAACCAAACGATGTCGTGTAGAGCATTCTAATCCTCACCATTGATATATTAATCTAACGGACTACATAAGGCGGCCTAATATAAAATTAAACGACGCCGCATGATAAATTTAATCTTGACCGTCCAAGGAATTGATCAGACGGATGTGTTTGAAGGCTTGGTAGGAATTAAAATGATGCAGTATAACAAATTGATCTTGGCCATCCATATTTTAACATCTAACGGATGCAAGGCTACCTCCCATTTAATGGAACGACAACGTTTTAAGAGAAGCAATCCTAGCCATTGATCTCAGTTGATCCAAAGGCCAGGATCACTCAAGATAGAAATTATATATAAGTCCCCATCTCTCGTTCATTATACACATTATACACTCATATACACAGACCTGAAAACCCTAGCCGCCTCCTTCATCACCTTCATCCTCTCGTCTCTCATGGAGAGTGGTCGGACATGCCTGAAACCATGGCCGTCTCCAACTCAAACCACCATCAAACCTTTCACCCTTCATCATGCCTTGTCTGAATTTATGCTTTGATTAATTAGGATTCAACCATTATCCAAACTTCTCTCTGATTTCTAGTTGATTGGAAATTGATTTACGATTAAGGTTGTGTGTGCAATACAACATGAATTGGTTATATTTGCAATCCTATTCATTTGTTAGATTATTCTAAACCCTGATGCTTTTATGGTTTGGTTATAGCTGTAAAGATCTAGGGTTAGTTTTATGAAATGATTAAATCTGGCTATTCTTGAAATAATTAAGTCTGGCTATTCCTGAAATGATTAAATTGGTTATAATGATTAAGTGGCTAATTTTGCAAACCTATTACTAATTTATTTCTTAATGTTAATAAAGGGGTGACACATTAAATAAGAGTGAGGTCTGTTAAAAGGGGCTAAAATTGAAAAAGGTTTGGGGCCTGAATTAGGCTAAGTCTTAAAATGGTTATAATAAACTGGCTATTAGTTAAATAGGTACTAAACCTAATATGCCCAGACCTTAGTAGGTCGGGAAAATAAAGGGAAATAATAACAGTATAATAGGAACAATAAATGGCATAATTGAAGATTTAATAGAGCCTATAGGGATATAAAAGACTTTACGAACTAGTATTCTTGTAATTAGTCACAAAATAAAGGGTAAGATAGGTATAATAAAAAGGCAGAATTGAATTACACTTACCAAGTGAGTGCAGCTTAGTAAAACACCCTCAATAGAACCTAAAAGAACTACCTAGAACCTTCCAGCAAGGGCTGGAAGGTATTTCGACATATAACCAAGGGATTAAACTATAAACAATAGAAAATTAAAGGGGAGGGGATTAGAAATAAGTTATTTGAATTTCCCCCTCAAATTTCACCCCAAACAGCCTATAAATAGGCTTCAATTAAGCCTGAAAAAGAGGTTGAAAAGTTGAACATTAGAGGCTCGATTTTAGAAATTAAGAGGTTGAATATTAAAGGGTTTGATCTCGTTAGTCCGGATTTTGAAATTAATAACAGGGATTCTAAGCTCTAGATACTGAAATTCTAGTTGATTTCTTTGGGAATTAATCTTGAATTCTATAAGAGTCGATTGTTCTTCAACTGGATTCTACATGAGCTCTTCAATTCATTTGTTGATTTGCTGAACTACTGAACTTTGGGATTCTATTTTGCTGCTATACTTGTTGATTTGCCTGCTACTCTGCTACTGCTCTATTGCTGCTATTGCTGACTATTCTTCATCCAACATAGACTCATAAGCTATTTTTGGTGAATCAGGTACATTTTCTTTTCTGGAAATGTAATTACAAGTTGACTGAAGAAATGAAAGTTTTATGAGCTATTTTGGATGAGTTCTGCTGCTATTTCTTTCTTTTAACTTTATAATTACCATGCCTTAGTTTTCATGTAATTCAGTTGGATGATTTGTAATAAGTAATACTGTATGTAGTCAAGACAAAGTAAGTAGATAGTGTAGTAGTAGTACATACGTAACATACAGCTATGGCGAAGCTGAAATGTATTAAAGCCACAGGCGTACTAGTTGTGGTGTGACTCGAAATGCATTTTCGCAACGTAGAAAATCGTTAAAAATATCAAATAGGGACATTCACGTTTTTGTAAAAGCATATAAAGAAACCAAATAAGTCAAAAACGACAGTTGAGCGACCGTGCTAAAACCATGAAATTCGGGAGTGCCTAACACCTTCTCCCGGGTTAACAGAATTCCTTATCCAGATTTCTAGTTTCGCGAACTGTTAAAACAGAGTCAATTTCTTCAGATTCGGGATTAAACCGGTGACTTGGGACACCATTATCTTCCCAAGTGGAGACTCTGAAATCTAAATAAATCCCGTTCCGATTGTCCTTAAAGTGGAAAACTCCTTCCCTGTTGTTATTATTATATCCTATCCCGGGGTGTATTAGTAATTAACGGGGTATACCTTATTCTTCGGAAAAGGGTAGTAAAAAGGGAGGTGTGACAGCTTTGGCGACTCTGCTGGGGATATGCAACCCAGAACTTCGGTTCAGGGTTTAAGAATTTGAGCTCGATTAAATTGTCGTTCTTGATATTATTTGACTTTATTATATGCTTTGATCAATGTGCTACATGTTTACCGCTTTGATATTACATGGATTGTATATATAAAATTGTGCCGAAAACCCTTCTCTTCTCACCTCCGGGGATGTGCTTACTGGTTGAGACTCCCATTTCTGTTAGTGTCATACCTTAAGTAAGAAATAGAGGCCGGATAAGTTACAAAGCCGGACGACCCCGCGGGTCCCCGGTACGTAGCCCCATCTTCGATCCGAGTTGTCCACTCGGGTACACAGTCTAGCACTATGAAAACATCAGGATATTGAGCCAAGATTTAGGACGATTATTTGCATCATATCTGACTTAGGGGACTCAACACAGGGGTTGGGCGTATCATGATATTGTGCTTGGGCTGTAGGAACCCCTCCGGAGTCTGAACCCCCACAGTGAGCACGGTTACCCAAATGGATCAGGCTACGCGCCGTAGCGATCATATTCATGCATTGCATTGCATTTAGCTACACCTGTTAGCTGTTTTTTTGTTAGCTGTTATGCTGATAGCTGGTATTGTTGGTACAAATACTGTTCATGTTGATACTGTTGCAGGATATTTGTTTATAGCTTTACTTAGTGCTATATTGGGTATTCTTACCTTCGCGTTCTTACCCCTGCTTATTACAACTGAGTCTGGAAGTACTCACTTTACTCCCTGCACCTTGTGTGCAGATCCAGGTACGTCGCAGCAGACCTGATCCCGTAGCTGCTTGGAGTTATTTCCTGGTTAGTCAAGGTAGCTACCACGTCCGCAGGACCTGACTCTCTCTAGCTTATCTTATTTTAGTTTTTGTCTATTCCGCACTTGTGCACAGATGTTTACACTATTACACTTTACATATTCTGGTATAGGCTCATGACTCGTGACTCTTGGTCTTTATGAGGTTTTGTTGGTTTGGGACGTGATCCCCGTATTTGGATATTTTCATTGTGATTATTCTATCTTGATTTTGCCTAAAAGAGGTTAAATGTGAGCTGCTGGCTCTGTGATTTTGTTTATTGGTCGGGCTGGCCTAGCAGTGTGTTGGACGCCATCACGACCGGGTTTCAGGTCGTGACAAGTTGGTATCAAAGCCTAGGTTACTAGGCCTCATGAGTCTTGATCCTGTTAGTAGAGTCTTGTGGATCGGTACGGGGGCGCCTGTACTTATCCTCGGGAGGCTGCAAACCTTTAGGAAACACTTTATATTTCTTGAACTTTGTCGTGCGATCTTATTGTTCTGAGAACTGAACTTCTGTATTCTATTCTCTCATAAATGGCGAGAACTCGAGCTTCAGGACGAGATGGACGACCTTCATTGCCACCTGCTAGAGGTCGTGGGCGCGGTCGTGGTAGAGGTAGAGGTAGGGCAGCCGAGGTAGTGCCATCTAACCCGCCCGTTATACCTATTCAGGAGCAGCCCCTAGTGGTTGATGCTCCAGCAGCCCCAGTTCAGGCCCAAACGGTGTCTATTGCCATTCCTGGTCTTCAGGAGACTCTAGCCCAGATATTATTAGTGTGTTTCGGATTGGCTCAGGTACTATCAGCTACCGCTACTGCAACGACATCCCAGACAGGGGGTGGTCAGCAGACCCCTACAGCTCGCACACCTGAGCAGGTGGTTCAGGGACTTCAGACGCCGAAGGCGGTTCCCGCTCAGGTGGTTGCACCAGTTATTCCTCCAGCTGCACCAGCTCCAGAGCATATGGTTCACGTTATGCCCGACGACGAGCAATGTCGTCTAGCCACCCCATTTCAGTGGTACTGAGGGCGATGATGCCCAGGGTATCTTGGATAAGTGCCAGAGGATACTACGTACAGCTAGTATTCTTGAGTCCAGCGGGGTTTCATTTACTACTTTTCAGTTTACCGGTCCAGCGTTCGATTGGTGGGAGAAGCTTGAGAGGCATAGGCCTACGGGAGCAGCACCTCTTACCTGTCAGCAAGTTAAGTATGAGAATCAGAGGCCCGGTGGCGTATTTTAGCGCATTGATATTCCCGAGTGGAAGTGGGAAAGGATCACTATGGACTTTGTTACGGGACTCCCTCGGACAACGAGGAAGTTTGATTTTGTTTGGATGATTGTGGATAGGATGACCAAGTCAGCTCATTTCATTCCTGTGTGTACTACATACTCCTCGCAGTGGTTAGCTAAGATATTCATTCGGGAGATCGTTAGATTGCATGGAGTCCCAATTTCTATCATATCAGACAGAGGTACACAGTTTACTTCACAGCTCTGGAGGACATTTTAGCGTGAGTTGGGCTCGCAGGTTGAGTTGAGTACTGCATTCCATCCTCAGACGGACGGACAGTCCGAGTTTACTATTCAGATCTTGGAGGATATGTTGAGAGCTTGTGTTATTGACTTCGGTGGTTCATGGGCTAATTACTTGCCTCTCACAGAGTTTGCCTATAACAACAGCTACCAATCCAGTATTCAGATGGTGCCGTATGAGGCTTTATATGGGAGACGGTGTTGATCTCCAGTTGGTTGGTTTGAGCCCGGTGAGGCGAGGTTATTGGGGATAGAGTTAGTACATGATGCTTTAGATAGGGTGAAGGTTATTCAAGAGAGACTTCGTATAGCTCAGTCGCGCCAGAAGAGTTCTGCGGACCGGAAGGTTCGGGATGTGTCTTATTCTGTGGGTGAGAAAGTCTTACTGAAGGTTTCGCCGATGAAAGGCATCACGAGATTTGGGAAGAAAGGAAAGCTCAGTCCGAGATTCATTGGCCCTTTTGAGATCCTCAAGAGGATTGGAGAGGTGGCATATATGCTTGCTTTGCCACCTAGTCTATCGGGAGTTCATCCAGTGTTCCACGTATCCATGCTCCGGAAATATGTTGGCGACCCATCGCATGTGTTGGACTTTAGCACTATTCAGCTTGATGATGACTTGACCTATGATGTGGAGCCTATAGCTATATTGGGTAGTCAAGTGAGGAGATTGAGATCCAAGGACATTGCATCAGTTAAGGTTCAGTGGAGAGGTCGACCCGTGGAGGAGGCCACTTGGGAGATCGGGCGGGAGATGCGGAGCAGATATCCTCACTTATTTGAGTCTTCAGGTATGTTACCTGGTATACAATACTCCCTGGCTTCTGAGAAAAAACCCGTATTGGGTACAACTCGGTGAATAGCACATCTGTTGTGTCCTTTAGGAAGTGATGTATATATTTTAATTGTATCACCGTGGGTGTGATCGATTGCTTGAGTTCAGACCTATATATATGCGTGGCTGACTATTTTGAGCATGATGACTTGAGGTGCTTCATGAGTAATAGTGTTTGGATAGAATCATGAGTCGTGGAAAGGCCACGTGATGTTATAACCTCTCGAGGAGGATTTAGGTACTCTATGATGTGAAAGGGATCTCAGTTCTATGTTATGATGGTACATAGGAATTGAATTATAGCTCTTTTGTTGGAGACAGTTGTAATGATTTGAGTATGTTCAGACGATTCTATTGGAGCATGTTTTGTGCTCGTCGCAGCTTAGGCCGGTGTTTGAGGTATCATGTCACCAGTGCGGTGTGTTATAATCGAAATCATCATTGGAGTCATTAATGAGTGCGAGCATATGTGATTTTAGCTGGTTAGAAAGGTACAAAATTGAGGTTTGGCTTCGAAATCTGTAGTGGTATCAGTCAATAGGGAAATGGATTCATGAATGGGTGACCTGAGAGATGGATTCGATATATCACGTGTTCGGTTGTCGTGGGCAGTATATGAAGGTGTTGGACTAAGACTTTAGCTAATGAAAAAGGTTTTTCAGTTAGTATTTGGTTATCATGGGAAATTGTTGTGATTAGAGACTATCGTCTTGAGTGATTGGGTTGTTTGATACATCATATGATCTCACCCGGAGTGGCGAGTATGGGTTATTATAGTGAGTTCGGGTGTATCATGAGTATAGGCATGGGATTAGCATTTGGTATATGATTTCAGAAAGTGCAATGTGGTTTATGGTTCAGATGGACAGTGAAATTCTAGCTATATGGTATTATCGGACTTATGTGAGATAGGGCGATATGGGATCGCCTCGAATATACGCTTGGTAAGGTCATTCAGCTATTGGGTTGCTTCTAGTACAACTCTGGTACGCTCGAGGATGAGCGTTTGCTTAAGTTTGGGAGAATGTGACGACCCGGCCCGTTGTCACTAGAGTTATCACCCTGTTACCCCTTCATTTATATGTTTCATGTTTATATATCGATGTTACAGTCTATCGGGTGAGTTAGGAGTGATTCTGGTTGAAAATGAGGCATATAGCCTTTTGAAATGAATCTTAATTATGAAAAGTCAACTTGGAGTTGACTATGTAGTTAGAGGGCTCGGAATCGAATTCTGATGATTTGGTTAGTTCCGGGAGGTGATTTGAGACTTAGAGGAGCGATCGGAATTGACTTTGGAGGTCTGGTGTAAATAATAGCTTGAATTGGCTAAGGTTGAATTTTGGCGAAATCCGAACGGTAGGTGAGATTTTGATCCGGGAGTCAGAATGGAATTGCAACAATTTCTGTAGCTTTGTTAGGTGATTTTGGATATGTCTGCAATTTTTCAGGTCATTCGGACGTCGTTTGGTCGGGTTTTTGATTGAATGTTGGTTTCAAAAGTTCTAGATGAACTTAGGCTTGAATCCGCTATAATTTGATTATTCGTGTGTTTGAGGGACAAGTTCGTATGGTGATTTAGAGTAGAATTGTATTTTTGGATGAGGTCCCAGGGGCCTCGGGATGAGTTCGGGAGGTTGAACGGAAGGATTTTTGTGTAATAGAAGTTGCTGTCATAAATTGCAGCAGTATTTCCGCTTCTGCAGATGGGGAACCGCAGAAGTGGAACCACAGGAGCGGAATTTATATCGCAGAAGCGAAAATGGAGCTGGCCGGGTAGATCCGCAGAATTGGATGGATAATCGCAGGAGCGGGCTCGCTTCTGCGAACAAGAGGCCGCAGAAGTGAAGGCAGGCGGCTGGGAGAGAAATCGCAGGAGCGCAGGTCATTCCGCAGGGGCAGTCTCGCAGGTGCGAGACCTGGACTGCAGGTGCGGATTGGAGCGGTTAAGTGCTGAACCGCAAAAGCGACGATTTTGTAGCAGGTGTAGTGTGACGACCCGGCCCGTCGGCACAGGAATTACCACCCCGTTATGTTGTAATTATATGTTTTATGCTTTTATATCAGTGTTAGAGTCTATCAGGTGAGTTAGGAGTGAATTGGATTGAAAATGAGGCATATAGCCTTTTGAAGGAAACTTGAATATGGCAAGTCAACCTGGAGTTGACTATTTAGTTATAGGCCTCGGAATCAGATTCTGATGATTCGGTGAGTTCCGGGAGGTGATTTATGACTTAGGGGAGCGATCGGAATTTAATTTGGAGGTCCGGTGTAGAAATAGGCTTGAATTGGCTAAGGTTGAATTTTGGCGAAATCCGAATGGTAGGTGAGATTTTGATCCGGGGGTCAGAATGGAATTCTGACAATTTCTGTAGCTTCGTCATGTGATTTTGGATATGTCCGCAAATTTTCAAGTCATTCGGACGTCGTTTGGTCGGGTTTTGATTGAATGTTAGTTTCGAAAGTTTTGAAAAAACTTAGGCTTGAATCCATGTGTAATTGGTGATTTTGATGTTTAGGATGGTGTTTATTTTATTGGAACAAGTTCGTATCGTGTTTTGGAGTATGTTGGAGGTTTTTGTTGGGGTCCCGGGGGCCTCGGGGTGAATCCGGACCATCATCCGGCATTTTTGAAACTTGAAAATCTGCAGAAAAATTGCAGAAAACTGTGCAGAAAATAAGCCTTCGCGTTCGCGAGGGCAAGGTCCGCGTTCGCGTAGGCTGGGGCATTTTGGTCATCGCGTTCGCGAGGGACGGTACTGCATTCGCGTAAGAGGAAGTGGGAACGCATCGCGTTCGCGTGGGAGAAGGACGCGTTTGCGAAGGAGGATCAGGCAAAGCCACGCGTTCGCGTAGAGGAAAAATCCGGGGCTGGGGAGAATGGCCTTCGCGGACGCGTGACTATGTGTCGCGTTCGTGATGAAGGAACGGATTAAGGCATCGCGAATGCGTAGAGTTAAATTACCTGGCAGTGAAATTAAAAACCAGAACTGACCAGTCGCGGGTTTGGACTCCATAAACACAAATTTTGAGTTCTGGAGAGAGAAACTAACGGGAGATTGCTGGTAAATCATCGGCTGTTCATCGGAGGTAAGTTTTGTGGCTTAATTACATCATTTTATCATGAAATTCTTAGTTAGTTCTCTGTAAATGGAAGATTTAAGGTCGGCGGACTGCTCGAGCTGCTTTCGTGGCGAGAGCGGGTCGCCGCGTGCCGGCCGGGGGACGGACTGGGAATGGTTCCTTCGGGGGACTTCCCCGGGCGTCGAACATCCAACTCAGAACTGGTACGGACAAGGGGAATCCGACTGTTTAAGTAAAACAAACCTAGGCCTAAAATTGAAGAAAAACACTAATTTGAGAGGGCAAATGGAGTCCGATTTTGGTAACTTTTATATGCCTAGACTCGTATTGAGACGAGGGTTCCGAATATGAGACTTTCATAATTTTTTTAGAAGCGTACCGAAAGTCGGGTTTTGGCAACTTTGGGAATTTTGATGTAAATTGAGCTGTTTTGACTGGGTGTCGTCCCATTGGCCTAATTTGTTGTGTTTCTACTATATTTGATCAGATTATACATGTGCGGAGCTTGATTCTCGTGGCAAGGGCATCGCGGAGTTGTCGTCGAGCCGTATTGAGGTGAGTAATAGATGTGAGTGATGACCAGCGAGTTTGAAACCCCAGTATACCACTATGTGACGCTGTATAGCGGCGAGACACGCACTCTCTTATGAGTGCGGGGTCGATTGTGATTGGGGACTATGGCTTAGTCAGACCTGTTGATACCGTGTTATGATATTGGCTATTTTTGAGCCGTTGAACCTCCTTCTTGGACAGTTGAGTATACTTATGGGTTGTGAGCTAGTTATTGGGATCCTGCGAGGATCGTTATCATTGTTCTGTGATATTGACATGCTAGTTTTACTACCAGCCCATAGGTACTACTGTATCATGATATTTCCAATCTCTGGAACTTTGATATTACTGTTTTCAACTGAAAAATGATAAAAAAGTTTTCAAAACTACTTTTGAGCCTGCGAGGCTGCATTTGCATATTAGCTGACTGGTAGTGGATCGGGCTGCGCACCGCAGCGTAAATTCATGATATCGTGCTTGGGCTGTATGAGCCCCTCCGGAGTCTGAACCCCCACAGTGAGCATGGGTACCCAAATTGGATCGGGCTACACACCGTAGCGGTCATTTCATGCATTGCATTGCATTTAGCTACATGTGCTAGTTGTTATACTATGTTGTTGATACTGTTGGTTCTCTACTATTTATATTGAACTGTTACAGGGTATTGGTTACAGCTTTAGTGTTTTATTGTGGATTTCTTATCTACGTTGTCTTACCCCTGTTTATTACCATTGAGTCTGGCAGTACTCATTTTACTCCCTGCACCTTGTGTGCAGATCCAGGTACCTCTTAGCAGACCTGATCCGGTAGCCGCTCGGAGGTAGTGTGCGGGATAGTCGAGGTAGCTGCAGCGTCCGCAGGACTTGACTCCCCTTCTAGATGTCTTTTCATTTCATGTTGTTATTTCTTTCCGCACTGAGTTTTGTTGTAAACTCAATTTCACTTATGTTCTAGAGGCTCTTGACTCTTGACTCCTCGGTCTTTGGGGAGTTGTTCTATATTGGGACTTGGTTCTCCATTTTGATGTTTCTATCACTGTTGAATTATTCTGTTATGCTTAAATTGGAATAAGTGAGCTTATAGCTCCGTGATTGTTGTTAATTGGTCAAGCTGGCCTACCAGTGTGTTGGGCGCCATCACGACCGGGTTTGGGGTCGTGACAAGTTGGTATCAGAGCCTAGGTTTACTAGGCCTCATGAGTCTTGAGCCGGTTAGTAGAGTCTTGTGGATCGGTATGGGGACGCCTGTACTTATCCTCGGGAGGCTGCGAACCTTTAGGAAACACTTCACTTTTCTTGAACTCTGTCGTGCGATCTTGTTGTTCTGAGAACTGAACTTCTATATTCTATTCTCTCGCAGATGGCGAGAACGCGAGCATCAGGGCGAGGTGGACGACCTCCATTGCCACCTGCTAGAGGCCGTGGACGCGGTCATGCTAGAGGTAGAGGTAGGGCAGCTGAGACAATGCCAGCTGACCCGCCCGTTGTACCTGTTCAGGAGGAACCCCCAATAGTTGATGCTCCAGCAGCCCAAGTTCAGGCCAAGACTGTATCTATTGCTATTCCTGGCCTTCAGGAGACTCTTGCTCAGATATTATCGGTGTGTTCCGGTTTGGCTCAGGTAGTATCAGCTACCGCTACTACAACGACATCTCAGACAGGGGGTGGTCAGCAGACCCCTGCAGCTCGCACACCTGAGCAGGTTGTTCAGGGACTTCAGACGCTAGAGGCGGTCCCCGCTCAGGTGGTTGCACAAGTTATTCCTCCAGCTGCACCATCTCCAGAGCATATGGTTCAGGCTATGCCCGATGACGAGCAACGTCGTCTTGAGAGATTTGGTAAACTCCAGCCACCCCATTTCGGTGGCGCTGAGGGAGAGGATGCCCAGGGTTTCTTAGATAAGTGTCAAAGGATGCTACGTGCAACTGGTATTCTTGAGTCCAGCGGAGTTTCATTTACTACTTTTCAGTTTACTGGTCCCGCATTTGATTGATGGGAGGAGTTTGAGAGGCGTAGGCCTGCAAGAGCGGCACCTCTAACATGGCAGCAGTTCTCTACTCTCTTTCTAGAGAAGTATGTACCTCAGTCCCATCGCGAGGAGCTTCGTCGCCAGTTCGAGTGGTTGGTTCAGGGCGACATGTCAGTGACCCAGTATGAGCTTAGATTCACACAGTTGGCTAGGCATGCCACATGGATGATCCCTACTGATAGGGAGAGGATTAGGAGGTTCATTGATGGCCACAACTACTCCATCCACATTCTTATGACCAGAGAGAGAGTCCTATCATCATCTTTTGAGCAGGTTGTGGATATGGCACGCTCCATTGAGGCGGATCATCGCCGAGAGAGGGAGGAGCGGGAGACCAAAAGGCCTCGTGGTTCTGGAAGTTTCAGTGGTGCTCCATCTAGAGGGCATTTCCAGCAGGGCGGAGGTCGCTCATCCAGACCTTCACATTCAGGCCGCCCTGAGCAGAGCGGAGGTTCTTATGGTCGTGGTCGACAAGGATTTCAGCAGGGACAGTCTTCATTTAGTGCCCTCCCAGCCCAGAGTGCAGCACCTACTTCTTCAGCCCGGGGTTCTTCTGCGGCGAGGGGTTCTCTTCAGTCCCCTTCTCCAGCACCAGGTGCATGTTATGAGTGTGGTGAGTTTGGCCACATGAGGAGGCAGTGCCCTCGACTTCGTAGGGACAGGGCTCAGCATAGGGATCAGCCCTCCTCTTCAGCACCATCTCAGGCTAGTAGAGGTGTAGGTCGGTCTTCTCGTGGTCGCCCTAGAGGCGATGAGAGATCTAGCGGAGGTCAGGCACGATTCTATGCACTTCCTGCCAGGCGTGATGCAGTTGCCTCCGATGCAGTGATTACAGGTATCATTTCTGTCTGTCACATAGATGCCTCTGTTCTATTTGATCCACGGTCCACATATTCTTACGTGTCCTCTTATTTTGCACATCATTTGGGTACGACTCGTGGTAGTCTTGATTTACATATTCATGTATCCACCCCCGTGGGTGATACAATTGTTATGGATCATGTCTATAGAGCATGTGTTATTTCTATTGGGGGTCTGGAGACCCAGGCAGATTTATTATTGTTGGGGATGGTAGACTTTGATGTTATATTGGGTATGGACTGGTTGTCTCCGTACCATGCTATATTGGACTGTCATGCTAAGACAGTTACGTTGTCCATTCCTAGTATTTCTCAGATTGAGTGGCGGCGTTCGACTGATTTCATCCCTAGCCGTGTCATTTCGTTCTTAAGGGCTCAGAAAATGGTTGAAAAAGGGTGTTTGTCGTACTTAGCCTTTGTGAGAGATGTGGGAGCTGAGTCTCCCAGCATTGATTTTGTACCTGTTGTGAGGGATTTTCCAGATGTATTCCCCTCAGACCTGCCGGGCATGCCGCCGGACAGGGATATTGATTTTGGCATTGACTTGGTGTCGGGCACTCAGCCCATATCCATTCCTCCTTATCGGATGGCACCAGCTGAGTTGAAAGAACTGAAAGAGCAACTTCAGGAGCTTCTGGATAAGGGTTTCATCCGCCCTAGTGTGTCCCCGTGGGGTGCGCCGGTGTTATTTGTTAAAAAGAAAGATGGTTCCATGCGAATGTGTATTGATTATAGGCAATTGAACAAAGTAACAGTGAAGAACAACTACCCTCTACCGCGCATTGATGATTTGTTTGATCAGTTACAGGGTGCGAGAGTGTTTTCTAAGATTGATCTTCGTTCAGGCTATCATCAGTTGAAGATCAGGGACTCTGATATTATGAAGACTGCATTCAGGACCAGATATGGTCACTATGAGTTCCTTGTGATGGCTTTTGGGCTGACCAACGTCCCAACAACATTTATGCATCCGATGAACAGTGTGTTTAGGCCCTATTTGGATTCATTTATGATTGTATTCATTGATGACATTCTAGTCTACTCCTGTAGTCAGGAGGAGCACGCTCAGCATTTGAGTATTGTGTTGCAGAGATTGAGGGAGGATAAGCTGTATGCTAAATTCTCCAAGTGCGAGTTTTGGCTCGAATTAGTAGCGTTTCTGGCATATGTGGTGTCTCGTGATGGTATTCAGGTTGATCCGAAGAAGATAGAGGCGGTGCAGAGTTGGCCTAGACCGTCCTCAGCTATAGAGATCAGGAGCTTTCTTGGCTTGGCAAGATCTTATCGCCGGTTTGTTGAGGGATTTTCATCCATTACTTCTTCTTTGACTAAATTGACTCAAAAAGGTGCACCATTCGTGTGGTCGGATGAGTGCGAGGAGAGCTTTCAGAAGCTCAAGACAGCTTTGACCACAGCTCCAATGTTAGTGTTGCCATCAGCTTCAGGTTCATATATTGTTTATTGTAATGCCTTGAGAGTGGGGATAGGTTGTGTGTTGATGCAGGAAGGTAAGGTGATTGCTTATGCTTCTCGGCAGTTGAAGCCACATGAGAAGAACTATCCTGTTCATGATTTGGAGCTAGCTGCCATAGTTCATGCCTTGAAGATTTGAAGGCATTATTTGTACGGCGTGTCTTGTGAGGTGTATACCGATCATCATAGTCTCCAACACTTGTTCAAATAGAAAGATCTTAATTTGAGACAGCGGAGATGGCTTGAGTTGCTTAAGGATTATGACATTACTATTTTATATCATCCGGGGAAGGCCAATGTGGTGGCCGATGCTTTGAGCCGGAAGGCGGTCAGTATGGGGAGCTTGGCATATATTCCAGTCGAGGAGAGATCATTTGCTTATGATGTTCAGGTGCTAGCCAATCGGCTTGTGAGGTTAGACATTTCAGAGCCCAGCAGGGTGTTAGCTTGTGTTGTATCTCGGTCATCTCTATATGATCGTATTCGTGAGCGCCAGTATGATGATCCATATTTGGCTGTCCTTAGGGACAGAGTTCAACATGATGATGCTAGAGATGTCACCATTGATAGTGACGGCGTATTGAGGATGCAGGGCCGGATATGTGTGCCCAATGTTGATGGCCTTCGTGAGTTGATTCTGGAGGAGGCCCATAGCTCGCGGTATTCTATCCATCCAGGAGCCGCGAAGATGTATCAAGACTTGAAACAACACTATTGGTGGAGAAAGATGAAGATGGATATTGTGAGACATGTAGCACGGTGCCTCAACTGTCAGCAGGTTGAGTACGAGCATCAGAGGCCCGGTGGTGTATTTCAGCGCATTGATATTCCTGAGTGGAAATGGGAGAGGATCACTATGGACTTTGTTATTGGACTCCCTCGGACAGCGAGGAAGTTTGATTCTGTTTGGGTGATTGTGGATAGGCTGACCAAGTCAGCTCACTTCATTCCAGTTAGTACTACTTACTCATCGGTGCGGCTAGCAACGATCTTTATTCGGGAGATTGTCCGGTTGAATGGGGTCATAGTGTCTATCATATCTGACAGTGGCACTCGGTTCACTTCTCAGTTTTGGAGAGCACTTCTCAGTTGAGCACCGCATATCACCCCCAGACAGACGGGCAGTCGGAGCGCACTATTCAGATCCTGGAGGATATGTTGCGAGCATGTGTGATTGACTTTAGTGGTTCGTGGGATGAGTTCTTGCCACTTCCTGAGTTTGCCTACAACAACAGTTATCAGTCGAGTATTCAGATGGCCCCGTACGAGGCATTCTATGGCAGACGGTGTAGATCTCCCGTGTGATGGTTTGAGCCTGGTGAGGATAGATTGATAGGGACTGACTTAGTCCAGGATGCTCTGGATAGAGCAAAGTTGATCCATGAGAGGCTTCGTACAGCATAGTCTCGCCAGAAGAGTTATGCGGACCGTAGAGTTCTAGAGTTGTCTTTCATGGTTGGTGACAGAGTATTGTTGAAGGTTTCACCTATGAAGGGTGTCATGAGGTTCGGGAAAAAGGGGAAGCTGAGTCCCAGGTACATTGGTCCTTTTGAGATACTTAGGAGGGTTGGAGAGGTGACATTTGAGTTAGCCTTGCCACCCAGCTTATCCAACGTCCATCCAGTATTCCATGTGTCTATGCTCCGGAAGTACATAGGGGATCCGTCTCATGTATTAGACTTCAGTACCATTAAACTTGATGGTGATCTATCCTATGACGTGGAGCCTATTGCTATTTTGGGGCGTCAGGTGAGAAAATTGAGGTCCAAGGACATTGCATCAGTTAAGGTTCAGTGGAGAGGTCGACCCGTGGAGGAGGCCACTTGGGCTATCGAGTCGGAGATGCGGAGCAGATATCCTCACCTATTTGAGACTTCAGGAATATTTCTTGACCCGCCGAGGACGAGCGTTTGCTTAAGAGGGGGAGAATGTGACGACCCGGCCTGTCGTCACGGGAATTACCACCCCGTTATGTTGTAATTATATGTTTATGCTTTTATATCGGTGTTAGAGTCTATCGGGTGAGTTAGGAGTGAATTGGATTGAAAATGAGGCATATAGCCTTTTTGAAGGAAACTTGAATATGGAAAGTCAACCTGGAGTTGACTATTTAGTTAGAGGGCTCGAAATCGGATTCTGATGATTCGGTTAGTTCCGGGAGATGATTTGAGACTTAGGGGAGCGATCGGAATTGAATTTGGAAGTCTAGTGTAGAAATAAGCTTGAATTGGCTAAGGTTGAATTTTGGCGAAATCCGAACGGTAGGTGAGATTTTGATCCGGGGGTCGGAATGGAATTCCAACAATTTCTGTAGCTTCGTCATGTGATTTTGGATATGACCGCAAATTTGCAGGTCATTCGGACGTCGTTTGGTCGGGTTTTTGATTGAATGTTAGTTTCGGAAGTTTTGAAGAAACTTAGGCTTGAATCCGTGTGTAATTGGTGATTTTGATGTTTAGGATGGTGTTTTTATGATTGGAACAAGTTCGTATCGTGTTTTGGAGTATGTTGGTGGTTTTCGTTGGGGTCCCGGGGGCCTCGGGGTGAATCCGGACCATCATCCGGCATTTTTGAAACTTGAAAATCTGCATAAAAATTGCAGAAAACTGTGCAGAAAATAAGCCTTTGCGTTCGCGAGGGCAAGGCCCGCGTTCGCGTAGGCTGGGGCATCTTGGTCATCGCGTTCGCGAGGGACGGTACCGCGTTCGCGTAAGAGGAAGTTGGAACGCATCGCGTTCGCATGGGAGAAGGACGCGTTCGCGAAGGAGGATCAGGCGAAGCCACGTGTTCGCGTAGAGGAAAAATCCGGGGCTAAGGAAAATGGCCTTCACGGACGCGTGACTATGCGTCGCGTTCGCAATGAAGGAACGAATTAAGGCATCGCGTTCGCGTGAGGGGCATCGCGAACGCGTAGAGTTACATTACCTGGCAGTGAAACTAAAAACCAGAACTGACCAGTCGCCGGTTTGCACTCCATAAACACAAATTTTGAGTTCTAGAGAGAGAAACTCACGGGAGATTGCTGGGAAATCATCGGGTGTTCGTTGGAGGTAAGTTTTGTGGCTTAATTACATCATTTTATCATGAAATCCTTGGTTAATTCTCTGTAAATGGAAGACTTAAGGTGGGTTTTAGCCCTAGGCCTAAAATTGAAGGAAAACACTGATTTGAGTGGGAAAATGGAGTCCGATTTGAAATTTTATATGCCTAGACTCGTAATGAGACGAGAGTTCCGAATATGTGACTTTTGTAATTTTTCGAGAAGCATACCGAAAGTCGGGTTTTGGAAACTTTAGGAATTTTAATGTAAATTGACCTGTTTTGACTGGGTGTCGTCCCATTGGCCTAATTTGTTGTGTTTCTACTATATTTGATCAGATTCTACGCGTGCGGAGCTTGATTCGCGTGGCAAGGGCGTCGCGGAGTAGTCGTCGAGCCGTATTGAGGTGAGTAATAGATGTGGGTGATGACCAGCGGGTTCGAAACCCCGGTACACCATTATGTGACGCTGTATAGCGGCGAGACACGTACTCTCTTGTGAGTGTGGGGTCGATTGTGATTGGGGACTATGGCTTAGTCCAATCTGTTGATACCGTGTTATGATATTGGCTATTCTTGAGCCGTTGAACCTCCTTCTTGGACGGTTGAGTATACTTATGGGCTGTGAGCTAGTTATCGGGATCATGCTAGGATCGTTATCATTGTTCTGTGATATTGACCTGCTAGTTTTACTACCAGTCCGTACCTACTACTGTTATCATGATATTTCCAATCTCTGGAACTTTGATATTATCGTTTTCAACTGAAAAATGATAAAAGAGTTTTCAAAACCACTTTTGAGCCTGCAATGCTGCATTTGCATATTAGCTGACTGGTAGTGGATCGGGCTGCATGCCCCAACGTATATTCATGATATTGTGCTTGGGCTGTAGGAGCCCCTCCGGAGTTTGAACCCCCACAGTGAGCACAGGTACCCAAATTGGATCGGGCTACGCGCCATTGCGGTCATTTCATGCATTGCATTGCATTTAGCTACATCTGCTAGCTGTTATACTATGTTGTTGATACTGTTGGTTCTCTACTGTTGATATTGAACTGTTACAGGGTATTGGTTACAGCTTTACATAGTGTTTTATTGTGGATTTCTAATCTACGCTGTCTTACCCCTGTTTATTACCACTGAGTCTGGCAGTACTCATTTTACTCCCTGCACCTTGTGTGCAGATCCAGGTACCTCTCAGCAGACCTGATCTGGTAGCCACTCAGAGGCAGTGTGCGGGATAGTCGAGGTAGCTGCAGCGTCCGCAGGACCTGACTCCCCTTCTAGATGTCTTTTCATTTCATGTTGTTATTTCTTTCCGCACTGAGTTTTGTTGTAAACTCTATTTCACTTATGTTCTTTTAGAGGCTCTTGACTCTTGACCCCTCGGTCTTTAGGGAGTTGTTCTGTTTTGGGACTTGGTTCCCCGTTTTGACGTTTTTATCACTGTTGAATTATTCTGTTATGCTTAAATTGGAAGAAGTGAGTTTATAACTCCGTGATTGTTGTTAATTGGTCAGGCTGGCCTAGCAGTGTGCTGGGCGCCATCACGATCGGGTTTGGGGTCGTGACATGTAGACTTGTTTGTGCGACTCTATGTCCGCAGAAGCGGAAATCGTATCAGTGAAATTAGAAATCAGAAGTTAAAATTTCAGAAATGGCTTAACACACTAGGGCATATTCTAAGAGGCGATTAAGGGCGATTTTCAGAGGAACTCAAGGGGATTCTTCAGGTAATCATTCATGGACCTAAATTATGTCATTTCCTTGCTAATTTATGGTGTTTATACCTGAAATTGGAAGAATTAGGGGTGTATTAATGGAGGTTTTTACCCTAAGCATGGGTTATGGAAAATCAATGATTCGAATGAGAAAATGGAGTCCAACTTTGATAAACTTTATATGCATGGACTCGTGTTGAGATAAGCATTCCGAATAAGTGACTTTCATAATTTTTTGAGAAGCGTACCAAAAGTCGGGTTTTGGGAACTTTGTAGTATTTGGTGTAATTTGAATTTTTTTGACTGGGTAATACTCATCGGCCTATTTTGATGTATTTCTATTGAATTTGATTAGATTCTACACCTGTGGAGGCTGATTCTTGTGGCAAAGGCATCGCGGACTAGTAGTCGAGCAGAGTCGAGGTGAGTAATGGGTGTGGGTGATGACCAGCGGGTTCAAAACCCTGGTATACCATTTTTTGACGCTGTATTGAGGCGAGACACGTACTCTCCTGTGAGTGCGGGGTGGAATGTGATTGGGGACTATGGCTTAGTCCGACCTGTTGATACTATACTGTGTTGTTGGCTACTATTGAGCCGGTGAACCTCCTTCTTGGATGGTTATGTACATTTTTGGGCTGTGAGCCGGTTATTGGGATCCTGCGAGGATCGTTATTATTGTTTCTGTGACATTGACATGCTATTTTACTACCAGCCCTGAGCTATTAATGTCATAATGGTTTTCCAAACTCTGGAATTTCTGATATACTGTTTTCTACTGAAAATTGATAAAAGAGTTTTCAAATACTACTTTTGAGCCTGTGAGGCTGCATTGCATATTAGCTGACTGGTAATGGATCGGGCTGCACACCGCAGCGTATCATGATATTGTGCTTGGGCTGTAGGAGCCCCTCCGGAGTCTGAACCCCCACAGTGAGCACGAGTACCCAAATGGATCGGCATATGCGCTGTAGCGGTCATATTCATGCATTGCATTGCATTAAGCTACACCTGTTAGATGTTCTTTTGTTAGCTATTAGGCTGATAGCTGGTATTGCTGGTACAGATATTGTTCATGTTGATACTGTTGCAGGGTATTTGTTTATAGCTATACTTAGTGCTATATTGGGTATTCTTACCTTCGCTGTCTTACCCCTGCTTATTACCACTGAGTCTGGAAGTACTCACTTTAATCCCTGCACCTTGTGTGCAGATCCAGGTACGTCGCAGCAGACCTGATCCCGTAGCTGCTTGGAGTTATTTCTTGGTTAGTCAAGGTAGTTGCCGCGTCCGCAGGACCTGACTCTCTTCAGCTTATCTTATTTCAGTTTTTGTCTATACCGCACTTATGCACAGATGTTTACACTATTACACTTTACATATTCTGGTAGAGGCTTATGACTCGTGACTCCTGGTCTTTGGGAGGTTTTGTTGGTTTGGGACGTGATCCCCGTATTTGGATATTTTCATTGTGCTTATTCTATCTTGATTATGCCTAAAAGAGGTTAAATGTGAGCTGCTGGCTCCATGATTTTGTTGATTCGTCGGGCTAGCCTAGTAGTGTGCTGGGCGCCATCACGACCGGGTTTGGGGTCGTGACATGAATAGGGGTCTACTCGATTACTACATTAGCGGTGTATCGTACATTCCCTTCAGGAACTATTTCCCAATTCTCATAGGATATCAAATAAAAATAAAATTTAATCTTAT
This sequence comes from Nicotiana noctiflora, assembly GCA_032618575.1. Taxonomy (NCBI): domain Eukaryota; kingdom Viridiplantae; phylum Streptophyta; class Magnoliopsida; order Solanales; family Solanaceae; genus Nicotiana; species Nicotiana noctiflora. The sequence goes on along the minus strand of JASVEL010000369.1, from coordinate 70,439 downwards.
TGGTGAAAATCTTAACCGGCACCGTAAGGCGATTGTGAGATTGAGAGAATAAAAATGAGAGAGTCTTATCGGTAAATAAGGCATAATATCATATAATATATTGAAATGTTGATATACACGTATTGGCCAGTTTAATTGTGACGACCCAAAGGGTCATCACCTATTTTCGTCACTTGTTCCGCATTTCTGAGGCCTTGAAAACCTCATTCTATGTTTCCTCGATTTACGTGCATGATCCGAGCATGTAGCCGGAAATATTTTGTGATAGAACATATGAATTCTATGAGAAATTTGAAGAAAAATGATATTAATATTGATATAGTTGACTTCGGTCAACATTTTTGGTAAACGGACCCGGACCCGGACCCGAGATCGGACGGTCCCGGAAGGTCCGTAGGAAAATATGGGACTCGGACATGCGTCCGGAGTCGAATTCTGAGGCCTAGAGCCCAAGTTATGAATTCTTCTGTGAAATTGTTTTTGCTGTAATTATTAAAGGAAAATGAATTAAATGACCTTGGTATCGGGCTCGTATTTTGGTTCCTGTCACGCCCCAAATAGAGGGACATGACCGGCGCCTGACTAGGTAGCCCCAGTCAAGCGGACCTGGGTTCCTTTATATCCCACGCGATTCCCCTGTGTTGTTTATTACTCAAAAACCAGAGATCTTACCAATTATAACTGATTTCACAATATACAAACATAACCATACAATTTATTTACTAACAAGTTACAATTTACAGCGCCCGACATATACATATACATACATAGGCCATAGTCCCACAGTTTACTGTCTACGGAGCCTCTAGGATTACATAGGAGGATACAATACTTGCCGGTAACAAGGCTCCGGCTATACCTTACACAAGATCAAACTAAAGTCTAAACAAGAGTGGCATGAGCCACGCAGGGCCCCGAAAGGAAAGGGGCTCACCAAAACGGGCAGTGGAAGATGAAGGATGCTACTGCCGATGAGCTGAAGTACCTGCTACCGATTCACCTACAATCATAATACGAATGTAGCGTCCCCGGCAAAAGGGACGTCAGTACACTTGAATTGTACTGGTATGTATGGACAAACTTTGTCCCAAGTAAACTCAAGCCATTAAATTACATCAAAACTAATCAAGCCAGCCAACCATGTTTTCCACCTTTTTACTCATTTCAGATAAGCCTCAACATAAGCACGTTCAAGGTCAACAATTAGAACAACAACCAATCAACCACATAAATTGCAAGTAGTCAAACATAGGGGCAATCGGTGCCCCCAGGTTGCAAACTCTCCTGCTGTCTCCTTTCACAATTTCACATTATTGATTTTTGTATCAATTTTTCAATAGCGATTTCGATCGCTTTCCATCCTTATTGCCCCGACCACCCTTATTACCTCGGCCACCCTTATCACCCCAACCCACACCTTATTTCCCCACGTTGCGGCGCGCAACACGACCCCGCCTTACGGTTTAAAACACAACAATTTCAAACAGCAGATAAGGTACTACACACAATTTCAACAAGTTCAAATAAGCAACTTGCACATTGTTCCATGTTCTCAATTACTTATCAAGCCAATATCACAACCAAGTTACAATAATTCCATAATAAAAAATATTCACACAAGTATGTTCAACAATTTTCCACAATTCAAGTGCTTCGTCTCTTTCGACAATAAACCAATTCTCAAGTGTTTCGTTTCTTTTCCACAAGGTGCCATAAAGGCCATCATAACCATTATTCACAATTCTTCACCAATTCCAATTCCCTTGTTATCTTTCAATTCATATTTCATACCACACCACATGTAGTTTAACATCAATTAGATACCCAACAACAAAATCAACAAATTACACACAATCTCTCAAATTAACACATGCCAAACGAATTGCACACATAAGGGCGATTTCACAAGAATCAAAGTTAGCCATACATACCTCGATTGAGCTTTCCTTAAGTTACTACAACACTCCAAAAACTCTAGCAATTCCAATCTACTATGAAACATAACAAATTTAAACACATATTAGAAAGATATTCATGAAACTAGCTCATTTGAACAATTTATCAAACACTAGTTGAGCATCTTGATTTCGAATCCCCTTTTTAAGACTTCCTTCATTCCCTAACCCAATCTTTAGTTATTTAAGTTAAACAATCTTCCCATAAACCTAAGTTGTACATGTATGTATACACAATACTAATAAACCCAAGAATCATACCTCAATAACTCATCTTATACACCAAACTCGAAATTAAACCCTAGGGTATAGAATCTTACCTCTTAAATGAAGAACTTGCTATTGGGTTCTTGATTCTTGAAGATTGATGCAAGATTTGGATGATTTAGATGTTGGGTTCCTCCTTCTCTCTCTAAAATACTCTCACCTATCTCTAAAATCAGTAAGAAATGACCCCAAAATGAACCCCAAAGCCTATATATTGAAATGGGGTCGGGTTATAAAAATAAAACAAATAACCTTGCGATGTCAATTCTGCTATCGCAGAATGCACCGTAGAATGGACATGCGGGTCGCAAAATGCACCGCAAAATCGGCAGCCAAAAATGAGCTACACTGGTTCAATCTGCGGTCAAAATGCGGACCGCAGAACGAACATGCGGACCGCAGAATGAACATGCGGATCGCAGATTTGACCTGACACACGATCGCATTTTCCAGCCTTTGGTAATTTGATCATAACTTTGTGTAGGAATGTCCAAATGACGAACGGTTTGAAGCGTTGGAAACGAGACTCAAAGGGCTTTCATTTGATATGCTATTCACCACATAAAACCTTATACATAATTATCTATGGTCGTTTAAAGTGGAGCCTTGTGCGAATCCATTTGGAATTTTGGCCTATTTCGAAAATTTTCCCATTTGGCTTACACTTGGGCTTCCATTTGGACCTCATATCACTTACCATAAGACTCATACTCATATTTAGCAAGTCTAATTGATGTCCATAATGTTCATAGCACATAAAATATAATAATTAGTCTACGTGGCACCACAGAATCCTATATTACTTAGCGAAATTTTATGGGGCCTTACAGTTCCGATGCCCGGTACAAGTCTTAAATATTATATATGTGCTTTCTGCAAAGTTTGGTGACATTTGGATGTCGTTTGATATGTTTTGGACCTTGAGTTCCAAGTTTGAAAGTTTTGAAAACCAAAAGGATGAAAATCATGAACTTGAGGCTTGATTTGATGAAAACGATGTTATATTGGCGATGTGATCGCACGAACAAGTTTGTAATGTGTTTTTGATGTTGTGTACATGTTTAGTTTGGAGCTTGGGGGGATCGAGTAAAGATTTGATAGGCCGTTGGTTCAAATTCTGAAATTTTACACAGCTGGTTTTTCACCCAGCTAGTGTCTTCGCAAATGCGAAGAAAAGTGTCGCAATTGCGAAGGGGGCAAACCATGGCTGTGATCGCAAATGCGAAGCGTTGATCGCAATTACGAAGAGTGCCCAGGAATATTTGGGATCGCAAATGCGAACTTAACATCGCAAATGCGAGGCCTTCAACAATTCGCCTGGCTTCGCAAATGCGAAGCTATTGTCGCAAATGCGAGAGCCTCCTTGAGCCAGCCAGGTTCGCAAATGCGAAGCCTGTCTCGCAAATGCGAGAGCCACAGACCCCAAAACCTGTAGTTTTCGCAATTGCGAACAAATGTTCGCAATTGCGAACAAATGTACGCAATTGCGATATCCGCAGCTGTGCAATTTTATACTTAAACGAATTTTTCAGTTCTTTCTTCATTCTTTCAAAAACCCACACACCACACATTAACCCTCAAGGCCAAATTCACTCCAAAGCAATTGTAAGTCACTTTTTACTTAATTCTTTCAATTTCTAACAACATTAAACATGTTTTTCAAAAGAAATCCAAGGTTTTCATGGTAGAAATTCATGTTTTTGGGTAGAACCTAGGGTTTCAAGAATTGGATAATTGGACCTCGAATTGAGGTCCGATTTTGAAACAAATCATATATTTGAACTCGTGGGGGAATGGGTTACCGGATTTTGGTCCGAACCCCGAGTTCCGACCACGTGGGGCCAGCGGCGTTTTGGGAAATTTTGGGGTAAACTTTGAGAAAACCATTTTTAAGCATTCAAACAAGTCATTTAGTATTTATTAATGTAATGGAATCAATTGTGATTAGATTCGAGCTAGTTGAAAGAAGAAATTCGGGGAAAAAGCTATAATTGAAGAATAATTTGGACTTCGCTAGAGGTAAGTGTTTGTTCTATCCTAGCTTGAGGGAATAGGATTATGTGCTATGTGCTATGTGATCGAGTGTGGTGTATGGGCTGTGGTGACGAGCATCCATACACTGGCATCTTGCATGACTGTGAGTCGTTGTTAATACTTGTTGTGAGACATTTTAAAGATAAATTGTTGAACCCTTGCCGGGTTGTGGAATTGTTATTGTTCTCCCTTGCCGAGACTTGTTGTGAAGTGAGATATTGTTTGCCCTTGCCAGGACTTTGTTGTGATGATTATTGTGTCCCTTTCCAGGACGGATCTTGATTTATTGTTTTCATTCTCTGCCCTTAACTGTGATTGTTATTTGGGTGAGGAAGAGTGATAATGCACGAAGGGTGATGCCGTGCCTTGATTTATTGATTATGCACGAAGGTTAATGTCGTGCCTTGTTATTGATTATGCACGAAGGTTAATGCCATGCCTTGTTATTGATTATGCACGAAGGATCATGCCGTGCCTTATTATTGAACCATGCACGAAGGATCATGCCGTGCCATGAATGTGAGGATGAGAGTAAAAGCACGAAAGGTGATGTCGTGCATTTTATTTACTTAATTGGTGAGGATGAGAGTAAAAGCACGAAGGGTGATGCCGTGCAACTATTTGTTATTCCTTGACTTGATATTACCTGTTTTCCATTATACGTTGGCTTCCTTGTTGATTTAATAACTGTTGTTAACTGTTGAGTTTTCCTCTATGATATCCCTTGTTGAGTTTGTTACTTGATTATATTCTTGTTATCTTATGGTGTACGTATATATATATATATATATATATATATATATATATATATATATATATGTACATATATATAGAACTGCAGGTTTATGTGAGTATCTGGTCCTAGGCTTGTAACTACTTCGCCGGGATAGGCCAGGCACTTACCAGCACATGGGGTCGGATTGTGCTGATACTGCACTTCTGTGTGTTTTTGCATAGGTCCAGGTTTTGATCAGGAGTAACAGCAGTACAGTCTTGCGTGGGAGTTGAGCATTTCGAGACCGAGGTAGCTTGCGGGCGTCCGCAGGCCCGGTGTCTCTTCCTCTTATTTATGTTATTAGTTGTAGTCTCTTTGTTCCGAGACAAACAGATTATGTTATTTTCTTTCAAACCTTTATGTGTAGTATTCTGTAGTAGTTCGTGAGTTGGTGACTCCACGTCTTGGGTAGAGGATTTCAGTATTGCTTTACCTTGGTACTCCTTAATTCCATTTTGATAAAGTCTTCCGCATTTATTTAATTAAGGTTATGGTTCTTGTTGATAAATTTGAGAATGAAATATTGCTAAGAAAAGGATAGTATGAATATAGTGGCTTGCCTAGCTACCACGAGTAGGCGCCATCACGATCCCGATGTTGGGGGAAAATCCGGGTCGTGACAAGTTGGTATTAGAGCTCTAGGTTACATAGGTCTCACCACTCACGAACAAGCTTAGTAGAGTTTGAGAGGTAGGTACGGAGACGTATGTACTTGTCCTCCAGAGTCTATTGAGTTAGGAAATAATCTCTCATTTGTTCCTTCTTGTCGTGCGATTTGTTCCTCAAATACCGATTGAATTTCTAATCTATCCTTTCGCAGATGGTGAGGATACGCACTTCTTCATCCACTAATCAGTAGCCTAAGGCCCAGGCAGCTCCCGTAAGGGGCAGGGGCCGAGGCCGTATCGGAGGACGTGGTAGGGGTAGAGCTCAGCCCCAGGCAGCTATTCCAGAGGTGGAGCCTCAAGTTGAGATTGGTGAGGAGGTTCCAGCCCTAGCAGCTCCAGTGGGCCCAGCTCAGGTCCAAGGGGAGGTCTTATTCACCTCGGATCTTCAGGATGCTCTGGTCAGAATAGCGGGTTTTATGGACAGTGTTGCCAGAGCAGGCTTATTACCAGCTGCACCAGCCACTTCTCAGGATAGAGGAGGGGTCCAGACTCCTATTGCACGTACTCAGAAGCCAGTAGCTGCCCATCCTCAGGCACCAGTGGTTTAGCCAGCTGTGGCCACTCAGTTAGGTACCACAGCTCAGGCCGGAGATGGAGCGGCCATGACTTCTGATTCTTTATGGAGACTTGATCGGTTCTCCAAGATGTTTACCACAACCTTCAGCGGTGCCACATCAGAGGATCCTCAGGATTTCTTATTCAGTTGACATGAGATTCTCAAGACTATGGGGATAGTGGAGTCCAATGGAGTTGACTTCTGTACATTCAGGCTTTCAGGATCAGCCAAGACTTTGTGGAGGGATTATTGTTTAACACCAGCAGGGTCCCCGGCTTTATCATGGGATCAGTTTATAGAGTTATTTCTGGAGAAGATTCTCCCTATTACTCAGCGGGATACACTTCGGAGGCAGTTTGAGCACCTCTAGCAGGGCACTATGACTGTCACTCAGTATGAGACGAGATTTGTTGATTTGGCACGTCATGCAGTGGTGATACTTCCCACAGAGCGGAAGAGGGTCCACAGGTTCATAGATGGTCTTAATCAGCATATTAGACTTTAGATGGCTATGGGACTGGGGAGTGATATATCATTTCAGGAGGCAGCTAATGCAACACGTAGAGCTGAGATGGCTCTTGCTCGGGGAGGTGGCTATTCTTCAGACAAGAGGCCTCGTCATTCAGGCAGGTTTAGTGGTTCTTCTTCTGGTGGCAGGGAATCTTTTGATAGTGGCTAGTCTTCTAGGCCTTTCCATTCCGCCCTTCTGGTTTCACAAGGTGGACCAGGTGATCGTGGGTTTCGTGAGCAGTATTCAGATCAGTCTCCTATCAGTGCTCAGCCTCTTCAGAGTGTTCGTGGAGGCCATTCAGGTCGTCAGGGCCAGCGGCCCCAGCAGCCTAAGAGTTGCTACGGTTGTGGTGACCTAGGTCATCTTGTCAGGTTCTGCCCTCGAGCGACGGGCAACACTCAGCAGCGGGGCCCTCGTCCCATGATTCAGGCCCCAGTTGACCCTCAGCCTGCCCAGCCAGCTAGAGGCGGGGGTAGAGATCATAGGGGTGGAGGTCGAGACCGTAGAGGAGGAGATCGTCCAGCCACAGTTAGAGGTCAACCAGTTGATGACCGTCCTAGGGATGTAGCTCAGAGGGGAGGTGCTGATCCCCGATTCTATGCTTTACCAGCCAGGCCAGAGGCGGAGGCATCAGATGCCGTGATTACAGGTATCATTCTTGTTTGTGGCAGAGGTGCTTCAGTATTATTTGACCCTGGGTCTACATATTCATATGTGTCTTCCTACTTTGCACCATACTTGGCCATATCTAGCTGTGCTCTGGATATTCCAGTTTATATGTCTACACCGGTGGGCGACTCCATTGTAGTCGACCGGGTGCATCGTTCGTGCGTAGTTATCTTTGGGGGTCTTGAGACCCATGTTGATCTGTTGCTATTAGACATGGTTTCGATGTCATATTGGGGATGGACTGGTTGTCCCCATACCATGCTATCCTAGATTGTCATGCCAAGACTGTGGCCTTGGCCTTGCCAGAATCACCCCGACTAGAGTGGAAAGGTACCTCAAGCCACTCCGTTCGCAATGTTATTTCTTATGTTAAGGCTCGACGCATGGTCGAGAAGGGGTGTCTAGCTTATCTGGCTTATGTTCGTGATTCCAGCGCAGAAGTTCCTTCAATTGAATCAGTCCCTATTGTACGGGAGTTTCCTGAGGTTTTCCCTTCAGACCTGCCGGGCATGCCACCCGACAGGGATATTGATTTCTGTATTGATCTGGCACTGGGCACTCAACCCATCTCTATTCCACCCTATCATATGGTCCCGCCGGAGTTAAAAGAGTTAAAAGATCGGTTGCAAGACCTTCTAGAAAAGGGCTTTATCAGGCCCAGTGTTTCCCCCTAGGGAGCACCTGTGTTGTTTGTGAAGAAGAAAGATGGCTCGATACGGATGTGTATTGATTACCGGCAATTGAACAAAGTGACAATAAAGAACAAGTATCCACTGCCGAGGATTGATGATTTGTTTGACCAGCTCCAGGGACCGAGGATGTTCTCAAAAATAGACTTGAGGTCAGGCTACCATCAGCTGAAGATCAGGGCGGCTGACATTCCTAAGACAACCTTTCGCACTAGATATGGGCATTATGAATTCTTGGTCATGTCATTCGGGTTGACCAATGCCCCAACAGCGTTCATGGAGTTGATGAATTGGGTATTCAGGCCTTACTTAGATCTGTTCGTGATAGTCTTTATAGATAACATCCTAGTATACTCCCGCAGCCAGGAAGAGCACGAGCAGCACCTCAAAGTGGTTCTTCAGACTCTGAAGGATAATCAGCAATATGCCAAATTTTTGAAATGTGAGTTTTGGTTGAGTTCGGTGGCATTTCTGGGCCACATTGTATTAGTGGAAGGTATTTAGGTGGACCCAAAGAAGATTGAGGCAGTCCAGAATTGGCCTCGGCCAGCTTCAGTGACTGAGATCCAGAGTTTCTTTGGATTAGCGGTTACTACCGTCAATTTGTAGAGGGGTTTTCTTCTATTGCAGCCCCGATGACCAGGTTGACCCAGAAGGGTGCCCAGTTCCAGTGGTCAGATGAGTGTGAGGCGAGCTTTCAGAAGCTCAAGACAGCCTTGAACACAGCACCAGTGCTGATACTACCTACGGGTGCAGGGCCTTACACAGTTTATTGTGATGCGTCCCGTACAGGGCTTGGAGCGGTGTTGATGTAGGATGGAAAGGTTATTGCTTATGCTTCGAGGCAGTAAAAATACATGAGAAGAATTATCTAGTTCATGATCTTGAGTTAGCAGCAGTGGTTCATGCCTTAAAGATATAGAGGCATTATCTATATGGTGTGACGTGTGAGGTGTACACTAATCACAAAAGCCTTCAGTACTTGTTCAAGCAAAAGGAGTTGAATCTACGACAGTGGAGATGGTTAGAGTTGCTATGAAAGATTATGACGTTACTATCTTATATCACCCAGGTAAGGCTAATGTAGTGGCCGATGCATTGAGTAGAAAGTCTGCCACCATGGGTAGTCTCGCTTATATTCTAGTCAGCCAGAGACCGCTTGCTCTATATATTTAGGCCTTAGCCAATCGATTTGTGAGATTAGACATTTCCGAGCCTAGCAGTGTGTTGGCTTGCTTGATCGCTCGTTCGTCTCTATTAGAGTGGATCCGTGAGAGGCAATTTGATGATCCTCATTTGTGTGACTTGAGGGATACAGTACAGCAGGGGGTGCCACGAAGGTAAATCTAGATGATGACGGGGTACTGAGATTGTAGGGCCGAGTTTGTGTGCCCAATGTTGAAGGGATTCGAGAGTTGATCTTAGCGGAGGCCCACAGTTCGCGGTATTCTATTCACCCGGGCGCCGCGAAGATGTACCAGGACTTACGGCAGCACTATTGGTGGCACAGGATAAAGAAAGATATCGTTGCGTATGTCGCTCCGTGTCTAAATTGTCAGCAGGTGAAATATGAGCACTAGAGGCCTGGTGGTGTATTCCAGAGAATCAAAATTCTCGAGTGGAAATGGGAGCGGATCACTATGGACTTCATTACTGGACTTCCTATGACTCGGAGGAAATTCGATGCTATTTGGGTCATTGTTGATAGGCTGACCAAGTCAGGTCACTTCATTCTAGTATCTGTATCGTACTCATCGGAGAGGTGGCAGAGATTTACATCAGAGAGATTGTTCGACTTCATGGGGTGTCGGTATCTATTATCTCTGATCGGGGTACGCTGTTTACCTCGCATTTCTGGAGAGCGGTCCAGCAGGTGTTAGGCACCCAGTTCCAGTTGAGCATAGCTTTTCATCCTCGGACGGATGGTCAATCCGAGAGGACTATTTAGATCCTAGAGGACATGCTCCGAGCCTGTGTCATTGATTTTGGAGGCTCGTGGGACCAGGTTTCTACCATTAGCGGAGTTCGCCTACAACAACAGCTACCAGTCGAGCATTCAGATGGCCCCGTACGAGGCGTTGTATGGTAGGCAATGTCGATCTCCGGTCGGATGGTTTGAGCCGGGAGAGGCTCGGTTGTTGGGTACAGACTTAGTTCGGGAGGCCTTGGATAAGGTCAAGACTATCCGGGAGCGATTGCGTTCAGCTCAGACCAGACAGAAGACTTATGCGGATCGTAAGGTTCGAGATGTAGATTTCATGGTTGGTGAGCGAGTGTTGCTCCGAGTGTCGCCTATGAAGGGCGTGATGAGGTTCGGGAAGAAGGGCAAGCTCAGCCCTAGGTATATTGGCCCATTTGAGATTCTAGACCGAGTGGGAGGGGTGGCTTACAGACTAGCTCTGCCGCCTAGCTTATCAGCCGTGCATCCAGTTTTTCATGTATCTATGCTTCGGAGATACCACGGCGATCCCACACATGTGTTAGACTTCAGTACTGTCCAATTGGACAATGATCTATCCTACAAGGAGGAGCCGGTGGCCATTCTAGACCGGCAGGTTCGGCAGTTGAGGTCGAAGAGTTATACTTCTGTGCGTGTTCAGTGGAGAGGTCAGCCTCCTAAGGCATCGACCTGGGAGTCTGAGTCTGATATGCGGAGCCGCTACCCACATTTGTTCCCCGACTCAGGTACTTCCTTCTCTTGTCCGTTCGAGGACGAACGATTGTTTTAGAGGTGGAGGATGTGACGACCCGAAGGGTCATCACCTGTTTTCCTCACATGTTCCGCATTTTCGAGGCCTTGAAAACCTCATTCTATGTTGCCTCGATTTACGTGCACGATCCGGGCATGTAGCCGGAAAGATTTTGTGATAGAATATTTGAATTCTATGAGAAATTTGAAGAAAAATGATATTAATATTGATATAGTTGACTTTGGCCAACATTTTTGGTAAACGGACACGGACCCGAGATCGGATGGTCCCGGAAGGTCCGTAGGAAAATATGGGACTCGGACATGCGTCCGGAGTCGAATTCTGAGACCTAGAGCCCAAGTTATGAATTCTTCTGTGAAATTGTTTTTGCTGTAATTATTAAAGGAAATGAATTAAATGACCTTGGTATCGGGCTCGTATTTTGGTTCCGATGCCCGGTACAAGTCTTAAATATTATATATGTGCTTTCTGCAAAGTTTGGTGACATTTGGATGTCGTTTGATATGTTTTGGACCTTGAGTTCCAAGTCTGAAAGTTTTGAAAACCAAAAGGATGAAAATTATGAACTTGAGGCTTGATTTGATGAAAACGATGTTATATTGGCGATGTGATCGCACGAACAAGTTTGTCATGTGTTTTTGATGTTGTGTACATGTTTGGTTTGGAACCCGGGGGGCTCGGGTAAAGATTTGATAGGCCGTTGGTTCAAATTCTGAAATTTTACACAGCTAGTTTTTCACCCAGCTGGTGTAACGACCCGACCGGTCGTTTTAAGTACTAGCGCTCCGTGGAGGCCATGAACAGCTTTATTTCGAGTATTATGACTTGTTTGCACGATCAAAGTCTAAATTCAAGGAGATGGAGTGAAAAGAATGAACTTGGATTGGATTTTTGAGTAAACAACCTCGGAATCAGGATCTGAAAGGTCCAGCAGGTTCGTATAATGATATCGGACTTGGGCGTATGCCTCGGTTTAGATTTTGGATAACCCGAGAGCATTTTGGCACTTATTGTGGAAGTTAGCATTTTGGAAGAAATTTCATAAGTTTGACTTGAAGTGCATTTCGGTGTTATCGATGTCAGTTTGGAATTTCGAGACTGGACATAGCTCCGTATAGTGATTCTGGATTTGGGAGTGCGATCAGAAATGAATTCGGAGGTCCATAGGTCATTTTGGAGTCGTTTGGGTAAAGGTAGGAATTTGAAGGTTCTTAAGAAGCTTGAACGGGAGTGGAAATTTTGATATCGGGCTCGAAAAGCGAATTTTATAGTCTGGATCGCTTCGTTAGGTGATTTGGGACTTAGGAGTGTGTCCGGAATATTTTTGTGATGACCGGTGTAGAACTACGCTTGAATTGGCAAAGTTAGTATTTTGGCGAATTTCGGTTGATATGTGAGATTTTGATCCGAGGGTCGAAATGGAATTCCGAAAGTTTCTGTAGCTTTGATATATCATTTTGGACTTGTCCGCAAAATATCAGGTCATTCGGACGTCATTTGGTTGGGTTTCGGATCGAATGTGAGTTTTGGAAGAATTTGATAAATTTAGGCTGGAATCTGTTGTAAATTGATAATTTTTGTGTTTATGGACGTGTTTTGATGATTGGAACAAGTTTGAATAAGGTTATAGGAAGAGTTGGTGCTTTTGGTTGAGGTCCCGGGGGCCTCGAGTGAGTTTCGGGGTGGTTTCGGACCATTTCAAGGCCATTTTTAACTGCTGGTTTTTGGCTACAGCAACGCTCTACGCGATCGTGGGGTATTGGTCGCGATCGTGGTGAGAAAAATCTGAGAAAAAAACTAATGAATCGCGATCGTGTAGATTGCTTCGCGATCGCGAAGAAGAAATTTCTGTCGCGCAGGCCCTATTTCGGAAGATCATAGCCTTTTATCTAAAAGGTATTTAGAGGTGATTCAAAAACAAAAGTTGTCGATCCTCGTGTCTAGTTTTCCGAACGCTAATGAAATCTGCATTTAGAAATTTGTAGCAAAAGTTATGTACGTTACACTATAGGCTGTCCGAGAAGGATATCTAAAACACACAAATGGATTTGGAAGCTTGTATCTCTATATTTAAAAGGATTCAGGAAATGATCAACAAATTAAAGTTATAGCCCTATGTGTCTAGTTTCCATAACATCAAACCATTCATCATTTGGAGTGTTGTGTAAAATGTTATGACCATTTTACTGAAGCTTGTCCGAAGGAACCGGAAGTTGTTCACCGCGATCGCAAGGCATGTCCCGCGATCGCGAAGGGTAGTTTTTGGGCCAGAAATTTGTTCTCCGCGATCGCGAAGCATTTCCCGCGATTGCGGTGAACAAAATACCTGGGCAGAATGTTTTAAAACAGTTCATCCGCAAACCAAACCCATTTTTCTACCATTTTTTGTCATTCTTGAGAGCTTTTGGACGAGAATTGAAGGGGTTTTGACGAGAAGTGATTAGAGGTAAGTCCTATGAACTAAATACATGATTTTATTGAAGAATCATCCTTGAAATTTATGAAAACATAGAAAAATTGTAAGAAATTAGGGCTTGGATCAAAAACTTTAAATTTGGGATTTGAGGGGCCATTTGTGGTCCGATTTGGGAGATTTTTATATGGTTAGAGTCGTGAGAGTACGAGAGTACTGAAAACGTAAAAATATTTCAATTCCGAGCCGATTGCTTTAGGGGTATTTTGGTCATTTCACTCACTTTCGCGACGTAGCTGTAATTTTATCAATGTAATTAGTTACTTGCGATGTTATTTACACTGTGTAATTGGTTTGACTAGATTCGAGCCACTCGGAGTCGAATACTCGAGGCAAGAGAGTTGTTTCTTAGCGGTTTTGTACCGGAATCGAGGTAAGTGGCTTGTCTAACCTCGTGTGGGGGAACCTTCACCCCTGGGATATTATGTGGTAATTTAAATGCCTTGTACGCGAGGTGACGGGTGTGTACATGCGCAGATTGTTGGAACTCACTTTACTTGAATTGTCCAATTCGTGATATTTTTGTTCTTAGTTGCTTAGATTGTGATATTTACCTGTTATTCGTTAGAAAAGCATGATTAGATAGGAATTATCTGTCTAATTGCCTATTTGTCTTACTTGAACTTCTTGATGAATTGTTAGTACTGTTTTGGTGAAGTTGTAGTTATGCATATCATTTTTCTCTGTGCGTTCCTTTATTATCTGTATTGGTGGACTGCGGGTTCGATTCCCGGAGATCCCAGGGCTGTGGGTTTGATTCCCAGAGACCCGGAGTTGTATTGTTTGTGGACTGCGGGTTCGACTCCCGGAGATCCAAGGGCGGCGGGTTCGTTTCCCGGAGACCCAGAGTTATTGAGATACGGACTACGGGTTCGATTCCCGGAGATCCCGAGTTGATGAATATAGAGAGGGACTGCGGGTTCAATTCCCGGAGATGCAAGGGCTGCGGGTTCGATTCCCGGAGATCCTGAGATGATGAATATAGAGAGGGACTGCGGGTTCAATTCCCGGAGATCCTGGACTTGTTGATTTGAAATTTTGTTGTGTTTGTTACTTTGTTAGCTTAATTGTAGACGGTTGCAGTATTTACTTTATTGCTGTTATTTCAGTCTTATTCTTATTTGAACTGCTCGATATCATTATTATCATAATGTTATTATTTTCTCGGTAGGGCGCTGACCTTCCTCGTCACTACTCCATCGAGGTTAGGCATGGCACTTACTGAGTACCGCTGTGGTGTACTCATACTACTCTTCTGCACACTTTTGTTGTGCAGATCCAGGTACATCAGATCAGACATATTACAAGTGATTTAGGAGCACTTTCAGGAGACTTGAGTTATGATCTACTACGTCCGCGGATCCGGAGAGTCCCCTTCTATTCTCATTAGTGATATCCGTTATTTCACTTGTTTCCGTTGTATAGACATTCTTGATGTATAGAGCCACAGTTGTACTCTTTCTTAGTCTGTGTTGCCCGTGGGTTTACGGGTCTTGGTAGTATGTTGCATAGTGTGTTTTGGGCGAATTGTATGTGCCGAGTGGCACTTATTACATTTCATTTACGTTATTCCGTTGTTTTTTTTATCTTTTGTTCATGAAATTATATATTCCGCATCATGTTAGGCTTACCTGGTCGCGAAGACTGGGTGCCGTCATGACAGGACGCATCGGCTTACCTGGTCGCGAAGGCCAGGCACTTACCAGCACATGGGGTCGGATTGTGCTGACACTGCACTTCTGTGCATTTTTGCACAGGTCCAGGTTTTGATCAGGAGCAACAGCAGTAGAGCCTTGCGTGGGAGTTGAGCATTTCGAGATCAAGGTAGCTTGCAGGCGTCCGCAGGCCCGGCGTCTCTTCCACTTAGTTATATTATTTGTTGTAGTCTCATTGTTTCGAGACAAACAGATTTATGTTATTTTCCTTGAGACCTTTATGTATAGTATTCAGTAGTAGTTCGTGAGTTGGTGACTCCACGTCTTCGGTAGAGGATTTCATTAGTGTTTTACCTTGGTACTGCTTATTTGTATTTTGATAAGTCTTCCGCATTCATTTAATTAATGTTATGGTTCTTGTTGATAAAAATTGAGTATGAAATATTGGTAAAAACAAGATAATGTTGAATATAGTGGCTTGCCTAGCTACCACGAGTAGGCGCCATCACGATCCCGATGTTGGGGGAAAATCCAGGGTCGTGACAATATAGTGGTGGTTATTTAGTAATTGACCGTGAATGAATATGATTTCATTCATATACTAGGACGCATCGGCCTTAGACAACCACATAAGTCCATTTGGCTAATACGATTGTAGTCATAACAGATTGGGAGTAATGTAATACGATTGTAGTAGGACGCATCGGCCTACGACAACCACATAAGTCCATTTGACTAATACGATTGTAGTCATAGGACCTTCCGTTTATATATCGTATTGGGAGTAATGTGAATGAAATCATCTGCGTATGACAATTACATAAGTCCATTGACTAATACGATTGTAGTCATAACAAATTGGGAGTAATGTAATGCGATTGTAGTAGGACGCATCGGCCTACGACAACCACACAAGTCCATTTGACTAATACGATTGTAGTCATATGACCTTCCTTTTGTATATTGTATTGGGAGTAATGTGAATGAAATATTATTTCATTCCTATACTAGGACGCATCGGCCTACGACAACCACATAAGTCCATTTGACTAATACGATTGTAGTCACAAAATATTGGGAGTAATGTAATACGATTGTAGTAGGACGCATCGGCCTACGACAACCACATAAGTCCATTTGACTAATACGATTGTAGTCATAACAGATTGGGAGTAATGTAATACGAATGTAGTAGGACGCATCGGCCTACGACAACCACATAAGTCCATTTGACTAATACGATTGTAGTAATAGGACCTTCCGTTTATATATCGTGGTTGATATTTTGTAATTGACCATCTATGACTATGATTTTATTCATATACTAGGACGCATCGGCTTACGACAACCACATAAGTCCATTTGAGTAATATGATTGTAGTCATAACAGATTGGGAGTAATGTAATACGATTGTAGTAGGATGCATCGGCCTACGACAACTACATACTAGGACGCATCGGCCTACGACAACCACATAAGTCTATTTGACTAAAACGATTGTAGTCATAACAAATTGGGAGTAATGTATTACGATTGTAATAGGATGCATCTTCGTACGAGAACCACATAAGTCCATTTGACTAATACGATTGTAGTAATTGGATCGATCCGTTTATATATCGTGGCTGTTATTTAGTAATTGACCATCTATGAATATTATTTCATTCATATACTAGGACGTATCGGCCTACGACAACCACATAAGTCCATTTGACTAATACGATTGTAGTCATATTCATATACTAGGACGCATCGACTTATGACAACCATATAAGTCCATTTGACTAATACGATTGTCGTCATAGGACTAATACGATTGTAGTCATAGGACTTTCCATTTATATATCGTGGTTGTAGTCATAACAAATTGTAGTCATAACAGATTGGGAGTAATGTAATACGATTGTAGTAGGACGCATCGGCCTACTACAACCACATAAGTCCATTTGACTAATATGATTGTAGTCATAACAGATTGGGAGTAATGTAATACGATTGTAGACATAGGACCTTCCGTTTATATATCGTATTGGGAGTAATGTCATATGTTCATACTAGGAAGCATCGGCCTAAGACAACTACATACTAGGACGCATCGGCCACATAAGGCCATAACAGATTGGGAGTAATGTAATACGATTGTAGTAGGACTCATCGGCCTACGACAACCACATAAGTCTATTTGACTAATACGATTGTAGTCATAGGATCTTCCGTTTATATATCGTGGTTGTTATTTAGTAATTGACCATCTATGAATATTATTTCATTCATATACTAGGACGCGACCTACGACAACCACACAAGTCCATTGGACTAATACGCTTGTAGTCACAGGAACTTCCGTTTATATATTGTGGTTGTTATTTAGTAATTGACCGTGAATGAATGTGATTCCATCCATATACTATGACGCATCGCCTACGACAACCACATACTAGGAGGCATTGGCCTACGACAACCACAAATGGACTAATACGATTGTAGTCATAACAGATTGGGAGTAATGTAATACGATTGTAGTCATAGGACCTTTCGTTTATATATCGTTTTGGGAGTAATGTTATACGTTCATACTAGGACGCATCGGCCTATGACAACCACATAAGTCCATTTTACTAATACGATTGTAGTCATAATAGATTGGGAGTAATGTAATACAATTGTAGTATGACGCATCGGCCTACGACAACCACATAAGTCCATTTGACTAATACGATTGTAGTAATAGGACCTTCCGTTTATATATCGTGGTTGTTATTTAGTAATTGACCATCAATGAACATTATTTCATTCATATACTAGGACGCATCGTCCTACAACAACCACATAAGTCCATTTGACGAATACGATTGTAGTCATAACAGATTGGGAGAAATGTAATACGATTGTAGTAGGATGCATCGGCCTACGACAACCACATAAGTCCATTTGACTAATACGATTGTAGTCATAACAGATTGGGAGTAATGTAATACGATTGTAGTAGGACGCATCAGCCTATGACAACCACATAAGTCCATTTGACTAATACGATTGTAGTAATAGGACCTTCCGTTTATATATCGTGGTTGTTATTTAGTAATTGACCGTGAATGAATATGATTGCATTACTCCCAATCTGTTATGACTACAATTGTATTAGTCAAATGGACTTATGAGGTTGTCGTAGGCCGATGCGTCCTAGTATATGAATGAAATCATATTCATTCGCGGTCAATTACTAAATAACAACCACGATATATAAACGGAAGGTCCTATTACTATAATCGTATTAGTCAAATGGACTTATGTGGTTATTGTAGGCCGATGCGTCCGACTACAATCGTATTATATTACTCTCAATCTGTTATGACTACAATTGTATTAGTCAATGGACTTATGTGATTGTCGTAGGCCGATGCGTCCAAGTATATGAATGAAATAATATTTATAGATCGTCAATTACTAAATAACAACCACGATATATAAACGGAAGGTCCTATTACTACAATCGTATTAGTCAAATGGACCTATGTGGTTGTCGTAGGACGATGCATCCTACTACTTAACCGGCTGACCCTTCTACTGAACCTTTACTGAAGCGATGTTCTTTGACCTTAGCTTCCTGACTTGACTGTCTAGAATGGACACTGGCTCCTCAACATAAGATAGATCCTCGTCCAGCTGAACAGAAGTGAAATCCCACCCATGCGACGGGTCACCGTGGTATCTCCGAAGCATAGAGACATGAAATATGGGATGGACTCCGGCTAGGCTGGGAGGTAAGGCCAGCTCATAAGCAACCTCCCCAACACGCCTCAAAATCTCAAAAGGGCCAATAAATCGCGGACTCGGCTGAGCACATTAGCCTGATATAATCTGAAGATATTCCCTCTTATTCAACAAAGAAGTCTTAGAGCCTAATTTCCAACATCCAGAATTCTATGTCAGGCCTGTTTTTCTTCAAGAGATCACTCCATTATTCCCTACATGTCGTCCTTGACCATGACTGCATAACCTTGCTGGATTCTTACCTTGCAACTCAAAGTCCACAGGACTACGATAATATTTTTATGACCAAATCAGCCAAAATTCAATGAATCAGATGCTCCCATTGCACCTCATGATCTACATAGGTCTCGTTCTAACTTTTATAATACTAACACGACGGAAGAGATGTGCCGATATCCATAACCAACTACCGAATCAACAATTCATTGGGTCTATTCTCCTGACAAGATCCATTACCTTGTCCTAAACCAGAGGATGATCTTTTCCTCTATAATATTCTTCATATAATCAGTTTGCACTGACCCCAAATCCCATAATCTCATCTCACCCAGTATGAACTGCTCAGGCGATAAGCCATCTCAGACATAATCAAAAGTCCTACAAGATGACACAATGTGTCATTAAGCCACTAATTCGTACGTGATACAAAACGAAGGAGAACACTAGAGAGAACTATTCAACTCTCACACTAACATGGAATTCCTCAGAAAATAGGGAACAAAACACATGAAAGCAAATATGGACACTGAAATAAACATTGCACTGTTGCAACATGCAACCCGATCCCAAAAATATACCCATGGCGGCGTGCCACCCGATCCCAACAATATAACCGTAGCGGCATGCCACCCGATCCAAACAATATAACCATGGTGGCGTGCCAACCGATCCAAACAATATAACCATGGCGGCGTGCCACACGACCCATATACAAAACTCACACAAGGGGCCATACGTCGAGCTGAATAGCTCATCACATCAAAATACCGAATATCGATCATAAGCACACTAAGGTGCATGATATCAGTCACAAGGAAATATGTAATGCTATAGGCTACAAACTCAAGCACAACTAAGGTGCGATATATGATCTAAGTCTCAAGAGCCATCATGCTCATATAACATCACCGCTGAGCGGAACCTCAACACATAAGGAATTTACCAAGCCGTCTCACAACTTATACGGCGCAATATATCTTTACATGAGTTAACTAACCACGAAATAAGACCGCGACTACCCCTCCATAAAGGGCGCATTACTAGAAGAAACACAACCGGCCTGACACAAGGCTCACTTCCACATTTAAATCTATCCATCGACCTTAAGTCTATCCTGGTCGTGCCAAGCTAAGTCAATAATATTTCACGGGTCTATAATTCAATAAGCAGAGTGCCCTTTCAAGCATAAATTCTCAAATTGATGATATCACCAAAATGCTCATACTTGGTTTAAATTACTAACCAATCAAGTGACTACATGTCACACCTATACAATCTTCTTGTGGGACAAGCTCCCACCATCTTCCGAATAATTAAATGGGCCTGCACATTCAAACCACCGGCTGCACTAACACTGAAAAGCAATCAGGAGTCCTTAACCGGGATGCAAAGCCTTTCTCACAGAATACCGATCTCAAGTGATACCGACGTTAATACCCATCTTACTCAAAACACCGAAACTCCTTTCCTGCTCATCCGAGCTCTTTATATCACATTTATTGACCAAACTGAGACCTCGGTCCTTACTTCAAATTTCATACCACTCACTGCACCTCACGTGCCGATTTACGATAGATACAATTTCCATCACAACTCTAGAACTGACGATAGGCTAATACTTCATCACATAAGACTTTTCATTTAACTCACTTCAGGAGAACTATGGCAACATACAGGCGAATTCTCAAAACCATCGAATATGCCAATCTCTAAGTAGTGGTCCATGCCACCTTAACCCTTCCCGAGATCTGCCTACTCGTAACAGGCCCCTAAAAGAATAATACTTCAGAATAACATCAACCACTACGGCCGACAAGTCTCAAATGCACCACCACAAATCACATGCATAACTCGATCACGTTGCATGAACCGATCATTGACACCAATATGCCAACTCAGCTATGGCTAATCAATCTACTTCCTTCCAGTTTATCATGGATTGCCTTATAATGTTAATATCTCCCTTCAATACCTAACTTATTTCAACCACACTCACCCCGAATGACCTGAAATCATGAGGCCATGCTATCTCAAGAACGACGACCATTTCATGTCTCTCAAATGCTACACCACAAGTCAAAACATCATAGATTGTTTTTGTGTTTTTCTTCATAAGTTGCTTCAAAGGCTTGAGCCTCAACTGTACTTATAGACTCAGAATTATCAAACACCACACTTTACCTCTTGAATTCACTAGGACCGCTATTGAGAGCCATTCGGCCCTGACTTGCCCCAGTACGCAACCCACTCTACTGAATTTTATAACATATGAATACCCTCTCGATAAAGCCCCCAGTGGAACCACTTCCTTCGCAACCTGCACCTATACGAGGCGTAAATCATGAATCTTCCCTCAAGTTTGAACATGATCCAGTAAGGCTAACCATAACATGCATTCAACAATACATATACCCAAATTACCACACATGGCCCTTTCCCGTGGCTCCAATAACCCATTAATACGCTAGTATCCAGAATTTACGCAGGTAATTAACCATGCGACCCAATCGAAAGCGGTGGGACTCTCCCATTTAGCTCAAAGCCACTATTACACGACTCTCGAACATATTAGAAACATTCGCTCAAGTCATCTACTCTTATTCAACTGCAATTCACTTGATCCAACGAACATAATCACCTGTGCCCTATTAGCACTTTGACACCATAGGGTATGACCTCATTCCAATACAACCAAACATCATCCCGCCCCATGTACCGAGCATTCTCTACCAACGACATCTTAAAATACACTATGATTCTCACATGCCTACGAAGCACCATGTAGCCTTTGTCGAAGCTTTTCCCTGCTGATAATGAAATGTAGAGTTAATTAGGGACACAGGAACATCAAAAGTCCCAACATCATACCATATTAGCCTCAACTCTTGCCCATTCGCAAGTTTTCAAGAACCTTTTGAATAGCACCTAAATACATCGCAGGCCAAATCTGATATGACACATGACCCATAATTTGATCGTTGATAGTGAAATCCTTTCACTTGACACGAAGCCTTAAGATACATCTTGCTAATCCATGACAATAGCCTTTATCGTTTGTACATCTTCATCATAAGACAGTCCAAGACATTCGTTTGGTACATGTCCTTCTTAAGATAGTTAAACTCATTTTCCCCAGTATCTCTGCTGGCCGAATCCTTCGCTAAATAGATATCTCATATGAACCATATAGTTTTATTACCATCAACTATCTTTAGATCTATATCCACCTTGTGATTCTACCATTACCGTGACGATTAGGCAGTTAAGTAAACCTTCTCAAGACCGTACTTATCAACCAAATGTCAAAACCTAGTGCACCCCCATGTGCACAATTGAAGATCTCTCAACTCTCTTGCATTATCGATATGGATGACACACGGTAACAACGGTTGAGTAAATTCTTGACTTCCTTGAAATCCCTCTGCAGCGTCACGAACCGTCGGCGCATACTTGATACCGAGCGCGCAATTTCAATACACGAGTGGATGCAAAAGAACGTATAACATAGGCTCCAACTAAATAAATGGCGCACGATAAGGAATTCAAAGAATTGAAGAGTTTCCTAAACAGTTACATAGCCTCTCGTAGATAAATACAGACGTCTCCGTATCGATCAGCGAGACTCTAAGTAACCGGTCTATGTCCCGTGATTCCTATGAATCTAGAGCTATGATACCAACTTGCCATGACCCTAGTTCACCAATTGTGAACATGTCATGACGGCACCCAGTCCCCGCGACTAGGTAAGCCTAACACGTTGCGGAATATACAAGTTTATGAACTTAAAACAACAAATAGCGGAAAAACGATTTAAATAGGAATGTAATCCGTGCCGCTTGGCACATACACTCGTCAAATACTCTGTATACATACCACCAAGACCCGGAATCCCACGGGTAACACAGACTAAAGAGAAATACAACCATGGCTCTAAGTGTCAAGAGTATCTAAAACAGTGAAATAAAGGAAGACATCTAATAATACTATCAGAATAGAAGGAGGGCCTTCGGATCCGCGGACGTACCAGATCATACCTCGAGGTCTCCAAATGTGCTGCTGGATCACCTAATATGGGCTTGTCCGGATGTACCTGGATCTGCACAACAAAAATGTGCAGAAGAGTAGCATGAGTACACCACGGCGGTACTCAGTAAGTGCCAAGCCTAACCTCGATGGAGTAGTGACGAGGAAGGTCAGGGCCCTACTGAGAGATAACAATAACATAATGATGATAACAATAATAAGCAGTTTAAGTAATAATGAATCTGAAATAACAACAATAAAGCGATTACTACAACCGTCTACAATTAAGCTAACAACAAGTAACCAACTCCAAAAAACTCAATCAGCAAGTCCAGGACCTGTGGGAATTGAACCCACAGTCCCACTCTATAATCAACAATCCAGGAGCTACGGGAATTTAACCCGCAGTCCCAAAAACAGTATCTCTGGGTCTCCGGGAATCGAACCCGCAGCCCATGTCTCAATACCTCGGGATGTGTCTCAATGATCTCAGGATCTTCGGCAATCGAACCCGCAGTCCACATCTCAATAAATATATCAATAAACTTCGAGTCTCCAGGAATCGAACCCGCAGCCCTTGGATCTCCGGGAATCGAACGCGCAGTCTATAAACAATATCACTTCGGGTCTCTAGGAATCGAACCCACAGCCCTAGGATCTCCGGGAATTGAATCCGTAGTCTACCAACATAACAAATAAAGAAAACGTACAGAGAAAGGATAATATGCTTAACTACAACTTCACCGAAACTTGTACCAACAATTTCCAAGAAGTTCAAATAAGACAATTAGGAAATTAGACAGATAAATCCTATCTAGTCATGCTTTTCTAGTGAATACCACGTAAATGTAACAATTTAATCAACTAAGAACAGGAATATCACAAATCGGACAATTCAAGTACAGTGAGTTACAACAACCAGCGCATGTACACGCCCGTCACCTCGCGTACAGGGCTTTTCAACTATCACATAATATCCTAGGGGTGAAGGTTCCCCCACACGAGGTTAGATAAGCCACTTACCTCGACCTGGTACAAAACAGCTAAGAGACAACTCTCTTGCCGCGAATGTCGGCCTCCACAGGCGTAGTATCTAATAGAAATCAAGAGAATCACATCAAAATAGGCCAATTGGGCATTACCCAACCAAAACAATTCAAAATACACCAAACCCCACAAGTTGCCAAAACCCGACTTTTGTTATGCTTCTCGAAAAATTACAAAAGTTATATATTCGGGTTCCTTATCTCAACACGAGTCCATGCATATAAAATTTATCGAAATCGAACTCCGTTTGCCCATTCAAATCAAAGATTTTCTAAAATTTAGGCCAAGGGCTCAAACCCACCTTTAATCTTCGATTTTCGGAGAAATAACCAAGGATTTCATGATAAAATGATGTAATTAAGCCACAAAACTTACCTCTGATGAACACCCGATGATTTCCCAGCAATCTCCCGTGAGTCTCTCTCTCTCTAGAACTCAAAATTTGTGTTTTGGGGTGTGAAACCCGCGACTGGTTATGTTCTAGATTTTAATTCACTGCCTGGAAATTTCCTTCATCGCGTTCGCGTTGCATGTCACGCGTTCGCGATGCTCTGACCAAAATACCCTTCGCGAACGCGACATGCCTCACGCGTTCGCGATGTACAACTCCACAGCCTTCCGAGATCCCTTCTACGCGAACGCGTCCACGTCCACGCGAACGCGATGCCCCAAAAATTCCTCATATGCGAACGTGACCTTTACCCACGCGAACGCGATGCTTCACAGTCTTCCCCTTACGCGAACGAGAACCTACCCTTGCGAACGCGATGCACTATAGAACCCAGCCTACGCGAACGCGGGCCTTGCCCTTGCGAACGCGATGGCTTAATTTCTGCCCAGTGATCTGCAATTTTCTGCATAATTTTTCATGTTTCAAAATGCCGGATGATGGTCCGGATTCACCCCGTGGCCCCCGGGACCCCAACTAAAACCATCAACATACTCCAAAACACGATACGAACTTGTTCCAATCATAGAAACACCATCCTAAATATCAAAATCACCAATTACACACGGATTCAAGCCTAAGTTTCTTCAATACTTCCGAAACTAACATTCAATCGAAAACCCAACCAAATGACGTACGAATTACCTGAAAATTTGTGGACATATCCAAAATCAAATAACGAAGCTACAGAAATTGTCAGAATTCCATTCCGACCTCCGGATCAAAATCTCACCTATCGTTCGGATTCACCAAAATTACAAAACTTCGGCATTTCAAGCCTAATTGAGCTACGGACCTCCAAAATACATTCCAAATGAACTCCCAACTCCGAAATCACCTAACGGAGCTAATGGAACCATCAGATTTCCATTCCGGGGTCATCTTAATACTGTTCCAACTACGGGCCATTTTCCAACTATAAAGCTTCTATTTAGGGACTGTGTCCCAAAACACTTCGAATTCCAGAACCGACCCTCCCGGCAAACCACAATAGCAAAAAAGAACTTAGGGGAACAGTTAAATTGGGGATCGGGGCATAATTTTCTAAAACGACCGGCCGGGTTGTTACAATTAGGATTTGATGATAACCCATATAACGGTCCACAAAAGAGCCAATTTCATGGTTGGCGCAGTTGTCAATCAGTATATGGATATTTGGCAATGGAAAATCATCCTTTGGACTAACCTTGTTGAGTCCCCTGTAGTCAACACACACCCTATTTTTTCCATCCTTCTTCGGAACTAGCACAACGTTAGCTAACCAGGTGGGATATTTAGTAACTCGTATGACCTTCGCCTCGAATTGCTTGTTAATTTCTTCTTTTATTTTCACATTGATGTCCGTTTTAAACTTTCTTAACTTATGTTTTACCGATCGGCATTCCAGATAAATGGGCAATTTATGTACCACCAGATCAGTGCTGAGTCTGGGCATGTCATCGTAGGACCAAGGAATTATGTCCTTGTATTCATGTAACAACTTGATTAGATCTTCTCTGAGGGTAGCCTCTAAATGTACACTAATCTTTGTTTACCAGACATTATCCTCACTCCCCAGATTAATAGATTCTATCTTATTTAAGTTCGGTTTGGGTTTTTCTTTATATTGATTCAAATCTTTACTGATTTCCTCCAGTATTTCCTCATCCTCATATTCTACTTCATGCTCATTTTCAATTTTCTGTATAATTATTCGATTATCAAGACTGGACCGGGAATCCTTCATGCATGACCTATCATTGGAATCAGCAAATATTGAACTGTACAAAAGAAGAAGAAAAAAATAAGGCAAAAGTGAAGAAAGAAAGAAATTGCATTTCATTAATTTTTTCAAAAAGATAATAGAGGTTGGATACATTTGTTTTCAATGGGGTGTGGGATTACAAAACAAAACAGCTTTGGGAAAAATGAAATATTTTAAGGCTAACTACCACAACTCTCCTCTTGATCGGAAGAGGAGTAGCTTCCCAATTATTAAGTGCAGTGCTGGGTCCCACAAACTGAATATCCATCCTACTCGTTCCCTCACCCATCTCCAACATGTTTACATCCTCAAACGGTATCTCAAACCTTTCTAGAAGATCCGCATCTATCCTTATTTCAGCATAACTTGGTATAGCAGTTGCCAAATGTCTTCGTGTACCAGGCCTAGTGAAGGAGTCGGATAATTTTGGAATTGGTTTTGGGAGGGTCCAACTTTTCTTCTTCATTTTCTTGGCTCTTTGGATATCGGCATAAGTAGGCTTAAAACCCAGGCCAAATGTATCATTATTTCCCGACAATTGGACTGGTTGTGTTATCCCTTGTAGAGTTATCCCCAAATTTTTTCCCGGTGCAAATCCATTTTTGATCATTTCTTTAGCCACCATTACTGCTGTAGGAGCCACTATAGGAATTGGCATGCTCTCCCCTTAGGATATTTTATTAACTATCATAGCATCCATCACTTGATATACCCACGGGCCCTTGTCCCCTTCAGTTTCTTCAAATGGTGTTATGGTGTTACAGACATCATCATCTCCATGCACTATGATTTCCTGTTGTTCCCATTCAAATTTCACCATCTGGTGCAGAGAAGATGTTACAGCTTTCGCAGTGTGGATCCATGGGCGTCCCAATAGCAGATTGTAAAAAACAGCAACATCTAGCACTTGGAACTCCATGGTGAAGTCCACCGGTCCGATAGTAACTTCCAGCACAATGTCCCCTAGAGTATTCTTGCCTCATCCGTCAAAGCCCCGTACACACACATTGTTTCGATGGATTCTATCAGGATTGATCTTCAGCTTTCCCAAGGTTGAGAGTGGGCAAATGGTGTCACTTGACCCGTTGTCTACCAGAACATGGGTAACCACAGATTCTTCGCACTTGACTGTGAGATATAATGCTTTGTTATGCTCCGTCCCTTCAAGTGGCAATTCATTATCTGAGAATGTTATCTTGTTTGTCTCAAAGATTTTATTCGTGATTTTCTCAAGATGGAAGACTAAAATTTTCTCGGGCACATGTGCTTCGTTCAGAATTTTCATCAATGCCTTCTTGTGCTCTTCAAAATGGATTAGTAATGATAATAATGAAATCTGCGTGTCTTTCTCAATTGCTCTACTATGGAATAGTCTTGAGCTTTCATCTTTTTCAAGAACTCTTCTGCTTCTTCTTCAGTAACTACTTTCTTCACATGATTCGGATTCTCCTTCACCACTTTTGTTTTCCTCAACTCTTCCGGGGCAAAGCATCGCCTGGAACGAGTTAGGCCATGTGTTTCATTGACTTCTGTAACTTCCTTCCCCTTGTACATCACTGTGACTTTGTTGTAGTTCCATGGTATGGCTTTAGTGTTTACAACTAGCATCTGCACCACCGGCTTGATGACTACAGGTTCCACATAAGCTCCTTTCACTGTCAATAACGATTTATCTCCCGACACTACTACTTTCATGGCCTCGACCACTGATGGCTTATTTATTGGCAATTTAGTTGTCGCTTTCTCTTTCTCAACCTCTCTTTCCACTTTGCTATTTGCTTTTATCATCATCACTGATTGGGAAGGTTTCTTACTGCTCTCTCCCTATTTCAACTCTATCATGTGCGTCTCATGATGGGTTGGCAATGGGTTCTGTATGATATTAGGAGTTTCTGGATCCTGCACCTCGATCCTCCTGGTATCAATAAGCTCATGTATGGTGGATTTCAAATGCCAACACTTTTCAGTATCATGTCCCGGCGCCCCGGAACAATATTCACATCGGACTGATTGGTCGAGGTTTCTGGGTGGTGGGTTTGGAAGTTTTGGATCAATTGGGCTTAGCATCCCCAGCTCCATCAGGTGGTGATAAAGACTGGTGTATGACTCCCCTAACGGAGTGAATGTTTTCTTTGTTTGGACTTTGTTTCCTCTTATTTCCGGATCTGGACAAAAGCTGGGTCTATTTGGAATTTTATATGTTCTGGAAAGTGGATAGGTGTTTTGTGTGTGGTCGACGTTTTGTGGAGTTTGGGCTAGCCATACATGTGGAGGTGGTGGATAATGTTGAGCATGTGGGACGGAAAAATGTGGAGTAGTGGGAGGATAATATGGTGGAGGTGGGTTATAAGGTGCTGGTGGGTATGGTTGGTATGGACGAGGTGGGTGATGGTATGTACTTTGGCCCCGAGACCACGGTCTACTTTCAACAATTGTGACCTCCTCCTTCTTCTTTTTACTGATAGATCCCCCAGTTCCGGTTTGTATCGCCTGATTCGTGGCCTTAATAGCCGAAAAGCTCATGATCTTATTGGTTTTCAATCCCTCTTCTACGAAACTTCCCATTTTCACCACTTCATTAAAAGTTTTCCCAATTTCAGATACCAGATGACCATAGTAAGTCGGCTCTAAAGCCTGTAGAAAGCAGTCCACCATTTCTGTTTTCTTCATGGGAGGGTCCACCCGTGCAGCTTGTTCCCTCCATCTAAACCCGTACTCCCAGAAACTTTCCCCAGGTTTCTTCTCCATTTTTGTTAGGGACAACCTGTCTGGAATTATCTCCAAATTGTACTGGAAGTGGTTGGCGAATGACTGAGCTAGATCATCCCAGATGAACCATCTGGTGTGATCCTGACGGGTATACCACTCCAGTGCAGAACCGCTCAGACTTTGGCTAAAAAAAGCCATCAACAGTTCATCTCTTCACCCTGCACCATGCATCTTGCTACAATAACCCCTTAGATGAGCTACCGGATCCCCATGTCCATCGTACATATCGAACTTAGGTAGCTTGAATCCAGTCGGGAGGTGCACCTCTGGAAACAAACATAAATCTTTATACACGACGCTCACTTGGCCTCCTAGCCCTTGTATGTTACGGAAAGATTGTTCTAGACTTCTCATCTTCCGTGCCATCTCTTCTTGCTCCAAGTTTCCGACAGGCTTTTCTTTCGTGATATCCATTAGTGGTGTATATGAGTCATGTTGCCTGAATGTTGGCTCCGGTGGATAATAATAAGTGTCTTGAACATGAAACAATGGTTCACTCGACGATTTATGTAGTACGGCAGGTGGTGGTGCCACATATACCGGGGCGACCTGAAGTGGTTGTGGTGGAAGTTGTTTGGATAGTAGTGGTGGTGCCTGTGAAGTTGTGGCATAGTGGTATTGGTAATTTGGATACGTGGAGGATGAGTTCATGGTAGTTGCTTCGGGATTAGGATTTGCGGGAGGGACGTATGCTGGATTGGCTGGATAGGTGGGCAAAGGTTGACCCCTAGACCAGGCTTGGTGCATTTCTGACATTTGCTGCCTTAGCTTATACATCTCCTCTTTCATACCTGTAACATCTACAACCTCTTCTTCCTGTACTGGGTCCTGATGGTAGGTTCAATCTCCTGAGTTACAGCCTTAGACATAGCTTTTGAACGTGTATTGTAATTGTGAAGGGCCAGAATGCTAGTTGCCAGCTGAAAATCTGATACTCATCAACAATAAAACTCACTAATAGTTAGCTCATAAGGGGTAAAATGTAATGATTAAAATCACAACTTTTGCCTTGATCATTATGCATCATTCCAGCATTTATTCCTCTTTGAACAACCATTTTCTTTTCACCTCTTTTTTCTTTATTCAATTCATCTTTTCTCTTTTCTTGTTTTCTTCTTTTCCATTTTTTTTCAATTTTGCTTTCCGTTCCTACATCATTGCCTATCGCCCAAACACTTTGTATAAAACGGAAAGAAAATAGCAACAATTTCTTTTGAATTTTTTCATTTACTCAAAAACATCGGTTACAAATGATGTTGTACTACAAATGCAAAAGAAATACAAATACAAAATGCATGCCCTACGAATACATTAATGCTCCTAGTGCCCTTTTCTGTTTTATCAAGATTGAAGATGTAGTCATTCACTTTGCGTCGAAGATTTTCAATTAATTTCTCATCTCGGGCTAGGTGAACTAGGGTTTCGGCTGCAATTTTCATTTTTGCAATTTGAGCCTTTAAAATTTCATTCTCTTTTCTTAGTTGCTTCTTATCTCCCTCGTCAGATGCTGCTTGTAAACCGCTCTCGAATTTGAGATCTCAAAATTGTTTCTCTAGCAAACTGATCTTGGCTCTATACTCATTTTCTCTGGACACCCAATCTATGTGCTCCTTAGGCTGCTCGGCCAGTTCTTGAATGTGAGGCCTTTTCATTGGTCTATCATGCTCGACATCCTGGCGATACCATACAGCATAGCCTGGTGATACTTCTCCCTAAGCTCGGTTTCTCACAAAAGTGTCTACCTTCAAGCTTTGGCATTCATTCCAAATATGTCGAATCTTTGCTTCCGGGAATTGTCCGTCCGGACTAATCTCTACTGCTTGTAAGCTGAGGTCCGTGTTTTTTGGTATAACTTGATATCTCCCAAGTTGTCGTAGTACCCTATACGGTGCATAAGGCTTAATGCTTTTAAGACCCATGATCAAGAAATACGACCCTTCTATTGGCATGTACATCACCTCATTGAGGGGCAAACATCCGTATGCCCAATCAATTTGGCTGGCAGTCAACGATCGCAAGTATAAAATCCAACCTTTTGCTCCTTCCGACAACTTAACTTCTTTTGTTCTTATATAAAACTCTTCAATGCACATCTTCTCAAACGACCCATAACTCGAGAACAGGGGATGACGAAACAAATGTTCTATCAACCAAATCTGGAGAATCAAATTGCAACCCTCAAAGAAGTCATGCCCCGCTTTATAGGATGTGAGGGCACGGAAGATATCTGCTATAATCATTGGTGCCAGTGTGATGTTATCTTGCACAAGAAGAGTACTGGCCACCCCGACGACCCTTGTATCAATGTTTCCATCTTTTCTTGGGAATACGACTAATCCGAGGAACGCCACTATAAAGGCAAATCGCCTATGCTCTTCCCACTTAACTCGGTTAGATTTACTATAGAGCTTGTTGGTAGGGTCATTGAATCACCCGATATGACCATATCTGCTATAGATGAAATTTAAAGAACAAAATCCATTAGCCAAGTCTTCGTTATGGACGTTCCTGGCAATTTTCAGAGAATCGAGGAATTTGTGCACTGTTATCGCCCTCGGAGCCAACGGGTATTTTTTTCTGGGGAACCTCATCTTTCCCGATACAGTAAGCAATTTCCTCTAAGGTAGGAGTGAACTCAAAGTTTGAGAAGTGTAGAACATTATGTGCGGGATCCCAACAAGTGACAAGTGCCCGAATAATATCTCCACGGGGAATTATGTTCATCAATCTCGTAAGGTCCTTTAGATAGTGTTTAACCCAATCTTGTCCTTCTTGACCCATATCATTCCACCATAGTCTCAACTCCAAAGGGATTTTATTCACTAAAGTGAAGGGTTCATTTTGTATTGTGCTCATCCTGCACATTTATTAAAGGCAATTTTATTCAGAAAAAGGAAAAATATTTTTTTAAAGTCAATTTTCAATTTTGAAAGATTTAACCTTTTCAGGCTATTTATTTTGAAAAGAAAAAGACATGATTTTGAAGTGGCCATTTTTGCCAAAACAACCTTCCGGCGTCCTTTCGGAACATTCGGCTATTTCCAAAAATAGCAATCACCTTGATTAATTGAAACTAAAATTGAATATTTTTTTGGTCATTTTCTAAAAGGGTTGTTGGACCCGTCAAGGGTTGCCTACGTATCCCACCTAATGGCGAGAATCAAACCTACGTAGTTCGGTCAAATTACGTGACCAATTATTTCCATAACATTGTTCCTCCTATTTTTAGATTTTCTTTTCAAATTTTCCAACAACATTTCGCTAATATCTCAATGCCTTTTTTCATAATTTTCTCTTTCTTTCATTTTTTGGGAATTTTGCCGGTCCGCATAATGATCCAAGACAATTAAAATGCAACATATAATATGCTCGGTCTTTAATTACCAGGTCACCTGTCCTAGACGGACCCAACCTCTGTGTTGAGTCCCCTAAGTTAGTTATGATGCAAATAATAGTCCTAGACCTATGTTCAATATCTTATGGTTTCATATGGTGCTAGACCGTGTATCCGAGTGGACAACTCAGATCGAGGAGGGGGCTACGTACCGAGGACCCGCGGAGTCATTCGGCTTTGTAACTTATCCAGCCTCTATTTCTTAGTTTGGGTGTAACTTAACAGAAAGGGGAGTATCAATTAGTAAGCACATCCCCTGAGATAAAGAAGAGAAGGGTTTTCGGCACAATTCTATATATACAGTCCACGTAATATCAAAGCGATAAAAACATGTAGCACGTTGATCAAAGCATATAACAAAGTCAAATAATATCAAGAACGGCATTTCTATTGAGCTCGAATTCTTAAACCCTGAACCGAAGTTCTGGGTAACTTATCCTAGCAGAGTCGCTAGAGCTGTCACACCTCCCTTTTTACTAGCCTTTTTTTATTTTTCTCAACTAGGAGAATAAAGTATACCTCGATATTTTAAATACCCCGAGAAAGGATATAATAACAACGAGGAAGGAGTTTTTCCAAATAAAGGACAATCGGTTCGGGATTTTATTTAAAATTTCAGAGTCACCACTTGGGAAAATAATGGTGTCCCAAGTCACCGGTTAATCCCGAATCCGAGGAAAATGACTTTGTTTAACAGTCTACGCACAAGAAATCTGGATAAGGAATTTTGTTAACCCGAGAGAAGGTGCTAGGCACTCCCGGATTCCGTGGTTTCAGCATGGTCGCTCAACTGTCATTCTTGATCTTAATTGATTTTATTATATGCTTTTAAACAATATGTACGTATTTCACTTTGAATATTTTACGAAATGCGATGTTGCGAAAATGTATTTCGAGTCACACCGCAACCAGTATGCCTGTGACTTTTAACACGTTTCGGTTTCGTCAAGATTTATGATTTGAGTCACATTAGATGTGCACTCGTATTAGGGAAAGTATATTTTAGAATCGCGCCTACATCGTCTAACGGCTTGTTAATCTCTAGAAAGGTCGTGGAATTAGCTATCAACCTTCCCGAGTCTATCATATTATTATTCGTTTATATGGGGGCCCTGCTATTTTGTTTTCATGCGAAGCTCGTCCCACTCAATTTTTATAATCGAATTCTAATATACAACTATATTTTTCTATCATTTGGTTTTTCCTTAGCCAATTAATTGTAATTATAATTTCAGAATATAATTATATTCCTACAACGTCCTGACACGTCTTTTGGCCATGTCCTACAACGTTGTGACATGTCCTGACCCATGCCATGCCCATGCCCAGCTATGTCATACAACGTCCTGACACGTCCAGACACATCTTGACCCGTGCCATGCCCACGTCCTGCTATGTCCTGCGACGCCCTGACTCGTGCCATGCCTACACCGTGCCATGTCCTGCGACGTCCTGACACGTCCTGACACGTCCTGACCCGTGCCATGATCACGTCCTACCATGTCCTGCGATGTCCTAACACGTCCTATGGCCACGTGCTGCGATGTCCTCACCCATGCTATGCCCTGGCCCTACAATGCCCTGTGACGTCTTAACACATCGTGACACGTGCCATGGCTATGTCCTAACACGTCCTGACACATGCCATGTCCACGTCCTACCATGTCCTGCAACGTCCTGACACGTCTTGTGGCCATGTCCTGACACGTCCTGACACGTGCCATGGCAATGCCCTGACACGTGCCATGGCAATGCCCTGACACGCCCTGACCGTGCCATGCCTACGTCCTGCCATGTCCTGCGACATCCTGGCACGTCCTGTGGCCACGTGCTATAACGTCCTAACCCGTGCCATGCTCATGCCCTGCCATGTCCTACGACATTATAACACATCCTGACGCGTGCCATGTCCATGTCCTGACACGTCCTGACCCGTGCCATGCGTCCTAACATGTCATACGGTCACGTCCTGACATGTCCTAACCCGTGCCATGGTCGTGCCCTACCATGTCCTGCGACGTCTTGACACGTCCGGACATATGCCATGGCCATCTCCTAACACGTCCTGACCCATGCCATGCCCACGTCCTGCCATGTCCAGCGACGTCCAAATATGTTATGTGGCCACATGCTGCGAGGTCTTGACACATCCTTACCCATGCCATGCCATGCCCTGCCATGTCCTGTGATGTCTTAACACATCGTGATACGTGCCATGGACATGTCCTGACATATCTTGACACGTGTCATGCCCACGTCCTACCATGTCCTGCCAAGTCCTGAAACGTGCCATGGCCATGTCCTAACATGTCCACTCATGTTATGTCGACGTCATGTCATGTCATGCGACGTCCTAACACGTCCTTTGGCCATGTCCTGACACGTCCTGACCGGTGCTATGGCCACGCCCTACCATGTCCTATGACATCCTGACACGTACTCACCCATGCCATGCCCACGTTCTGCCATATCCTGCAATGTCCTGACATGTCTTATGGCCATGTCCTGCAACATGCTGACACGTCCTGACCCATGCCATGCCCATGCCCAGCCATGTCATGCAACGTCCTGACACATCCTGACGTCCTGACACGTCCACACACGTGCCATGGCCATGTCCACACACGTCTTTACCCGTGTCATGCCCACATCCTGCCATGTCCTGCGACGTCTTATGGCCATATGATGTGACGTCCTGCCCCTTGCCATGCCCACGTCGTACCATGTCCTGCAACATATTGACACGTCCTGTGGCCATGTGCTACGACATCTTGACACGTCCTGACCCGTGCCATGCATATGCCCTGCCATGTCCTACGAGTTCTTGACATGTCCTGACTCGTGCCATGCCCATGTCCTGCCATGTCATGCGACGTCCTGACATATCATGTGACGTCCTCACACGTCCAGTGGCCATGTGGTGCGAGATCCTGACACGTCTTGACCCGTGCCATGCCCACTAACTTCCATGTTCCACTACGTCCTGACACGTCATGTGGCCACGTCCTGTGATGTCTTGACAATTCCGGACACGTCCTGACCCATGCCATGACCACGCCCTTCCATGTCCTGCGATGTCTTGACACGTCATGACACGTACCATGGCCATGTCCTGACACCTCTTGACCCATGCCATGCCTACATCCTACCATTTCCTGTGACGTCCTCACACGTCTTGTGGCCACGTGCTATGACATCCTAACACGTCTTGACTCGTGCCATGTCCATGCCCTGTCATGTCCTGATACGTCCTGACTCATGACATTCCCATGTCTTGCCATGTCTTACGAAGTCCTGACACGTCCTATGGCCACTTGCTGCAACGTCCTCACACGTCGTGACATGTGCCACGGCTATATCCTAACACGTCCTGACTCGTGCCATGCCCACGTCCTGCCATGTCCCGCGACGTCCTGACACGTCCTGTGGCCATGTGCTGTGACATCGTCACACGTCCTTGCCCACACCCTGCCATGTCATGTGACGTTCTGACACGTCCTGACACGTGCCACAACCAATTTCTTGACACGTCCTAACCCGTGCGATGCCCATATACTGCCATGTGCTGCGACGTCTTGACATGTCCTATGGCCACATGGTGCGACGTTCTGACACCTCATAACTCGTATTATGCCCATGCCCTGCCATGTCCTACTACGTCCTAGCATGTCATGTGGCCACGTCCTGCGATGTCTTGACAATTCCTGACATATCCTGACCTATTCCTTGGCCAAGCCATGCCATGTCCGGCGACGTTCTAACACGTCTTGACACGTACCATGGCTATGTCCTGACACGTCTTGACCTGTGCCCTGCCTACATCTTGCCATGTCCTGCGACGTTCTGACACGTCCTGTGGCCACGTACTGCAACGTCCTGACACATCCTCACCCGTGCCATGCCCACACCTTGCATGTTGTATGATGTCCTCACGCGTTCTAACATATGCCATGCCCATGTCGTGCTATGTCCTGCAAAGTCCTGACACGTCCTCACTCGTGCCATACCCACACCCTGCCATGTTGTACGATGTCCTTACAAGTCCTAACCTGTGCCATGCCTACGTCGTGCTATGTCCTGCAAAGTCCTGACATGTATTGTGGCCACGTGCTGCGATGTCTTGACATGTGCCATGGCCATGTCCTAACACGTCTTGACCTATGCCTTACCCACGTCCTACCATATTCTATAATGTCCTGACACGTCCTAGGGCCACGTGATGCGATGTCGTGACACGTCCTGACCCGTGCCATGCCCACACCCTGCCATATCTTGCGACGTCCTGACACGTGCCATGGTCATGTCCTAACACGTCCTAACCCATGACATGCCCATATCCTGCCATGTCATGCGACGTCCTGACACATCATGTGGCCACGTCCTGACACGTCTTGACCCATGCCATGGTCACTCCTTACCATGTCCTGTGACGTCCTGACATATCCTGGCACATCTTGACACGTGCTAGGGCCATGTCCTGACACGTCCTGATCCGTGCCATGCCCATGTGGTCATGTCCTGTGACGCCCTAACACGTTATGACACGTGCCATGGCCATGTCCTAACACGTCCTGACCCATGCCATGCCCACGTCCTGCGATATCTTGACACGTCCTATGGCCACGTGCTACGACGTCCTGACCCGTGCCATGCCCACATCATGCCATGTCCTGCAACGTCCTAACATGTCATGTGGTCACGTCCTGACCCGTGCCATGGCCACGCCTGCCATGTCATGCAACATCCTAACACGTGCCATGGCCATGTCCTAACATGTCTTGACAAGTGCCATGTCCTGCGACGTCCTGACACGTCATGTGGCCACGTGCTGCAATGTCTTGACCCGTGCCATGCCCATGCCCTGCGACGTCCTGACACGTGCCATGGACGTGTCCTGATACGTCCTGACCCATGCCATTCCCATGTCCTGCCATGTCGTGCGACGTCCTAACAGGTCCTGTGGTCACGTGCTGCGATGTCTAGACATATCTTGACATGTGCCATGGCCATGTCCCTACCCGTGCCATGCTCACATTCTACCGTGTCCTGCAACATCCTCACACGTCCTATGACCATGTGTTGTGATGTCATGACACGTCCTTACACGTACTACACCCACGCCATGTCATGTCTTGCGACATCCTGACACGTCCTGACCGGTGCCATGGCCACGCCCTGCTATGTCCTGCGACATCCTAACCCGTGCCATGGCCTTGTCCTGACACGTCCTGACCTATTGTAAGGCCCTGTAACATTTTTGTGCTTAAAACCTAGTAGTTTTGGTGTCATGGTCCGAATAATGTGTTAGGAATGCGTAAAATTCTTCGCGACGAGCTTGCACGACGCGATTCGAACCCTTGGTAGTGATTTAAGTTTCAAAATTGAAAGAATAAGTTTTTTCCAGAAAAAGTAGATTCTGCGGTTAGGAATGCGATTGCAGATCTGTTATGCGAACCGCATTCCTACCGCAGATCTTAACAGAATGTTTTCCAAAAATGGTGTTGAAAATGCGATCGTAGAATGGAAATGCAGACCGCAGATCCACCATATAATTTCTCGAGAATTTTTAAGTGTCAAATCTACTGTGCAATCTGCAACCGCAAAACACGAATGCGGATCGCATTTTTGTCGCATATCATAACAAAACATGTGCAATTTTTGAGGTAATTTTGCGGTCCATTATGCGGACCGCATGTTGATTCTGCGATTGCAAATGCGACCGCAGATTTGACTCAGCCCAGATTTTTTATAAAATTTGACCCGACCCCTTCTTTAATAAAACACCATCAACCTTCATTCTTTTTATATATTCTTAGAAAAATTAGAGAGAGGAAAGAAGGGTTTTGGAGAGAGAAGTCCAATTATCTTCAAAGATTTTTCCAATCGTTTGGTCCAGAAAATCCTAAGGCAAAGATTCATCTTCCCCAAATCTCTAAGAGGTAAAAACCCTAGTTATTTTCCTCTAATTTCTCGGTTTTTCAAAGGTAAAGAAAGAATTGCATACAATAGCTTTTGGAAATAAAATGTGATACTCATGCATGTTATTGAACTTGAATTTTAGTAAAAAAAAAGTGAGTAGAAGTAAGAGTATGCAAGAACGAGGTGGGCAAAATAGGATAACTTGGTAAAGTAGGAGGTTAAAGGAAGAAACCCCGACATCGGGTATGTATGGCTAACTTTGATTCTTGTGAAATCGCCCTTATATGTGCAATTCATTTGGTATGTGTTAATTTGAGAGATTGTGTGGAATTCTTTGTTTTTGTTGTTGTGTATTCAATTGATGTTGAACTATTTATGGTGTGGTATGGAATATGAACCGAAAGATAAAAAGGGAATTGAAATTGGTAAAGAATTGAGAACAATTGTTGTGAGGGCATATATTGTTTCTTGTGGAAAGGAATGAAACACTTGAATTGTGATTGAAACTGTACGAAGGGATCGGGTTGCGCGCCGCAACACAAAGTAATAAGGTGTGGGTTGGGTGATAAGGGTGGCTGAGGTAATAAGGGTGGCTGAGATAATAAGGATTGTGAGCACGTGATTTTTGCCCCAACGAAACAAATTCCAATATAAAAATAAGATTTTTGATGTGCAATTGTGTGTTTTAATTGAAATACTTGTGTGTTTGTTGTTAAAAATTGAAATTAAAACTACAAAAAAGAATTAATCAAAAAAATATCACAAAATATCAAAAATTAGAGAAAATCAACAAAAATACCGGAAAAAACAAAAGAAAATGGCAAAATATCATAAAATACTAGAAAATCAGGAAAAATAGGAAAATAAAAGAAATATAACAACTGGAAATAAATATAAAAAGAGAAAATGAAATACAAAAGGAATATACCAAGAAAATAATTAAATACAAGAGAAAAATACAAAAATACAATAAATGTGGGATGAAGTACAAAAGAATACAGGCCCAAATGTGTAAAGGCCCAGGAGGCTAACCAGCCGGCCAGTCCAAGCTCTAACCAAACGACGTCGTGTAGAGCATTCTAATCCTCACCATTGATATATTAATCTAACGGACTACATAAGGCGGCCTAATATAAAATTAAACGACGTCGCATGATAAATTTAATCTTGACCGTCCAAGGAATTGATCAGACGGATGTGTTTGAAGGCTTGGTAGGAATTAAAATGATGCAGTATAACAAATTGATCTTGGCCGTCCATATTTTAACATCTAACGGATGCAAGGTACCTCTCATTTAATGGAACGACAACGTTTTAAGAGAAGCAATCCTAGCCATTGATCTCAGTTGATCCAAAGGCCAGGATCACTCAAGATAGAAATTATATATAAGTCCCCATCTCTCGTTCATTATACATATTATACACTCATATACACAGACCTGAAAACCCTAGCCGCCTCCTTCATCACCTTCATCCTCTCGTCTCTCATGGAGACTGGTCGGACAGGCCTGAAACCATGGCCGTCTCCAGCTCAAACCACCATCAAACCTTTCACCCTTCATCATGCCTTGTCTGAATTTATGCTTTGATTAATTAGGATTCAACCATTATCCAAACTTCTCTCTGAGTTCTAGTTGATTGGAAATTGATTTACGATTAAGGTTGTGTGTGCAATACAACATGAATTGGTTATATTTGCAATCCTATTCATTTGTTAGATTATTCTAAACCCTGATGCTTTTATGGTTTGGTTATAGCTGTAAAGATCTAGGGTTAGTTTTATGAAATGATTAAATCTGGCTATTCTTGAAATAAT
Organism: Nicotiana noctiflora; assembly: GCA_032618575.1. Classification (NCBI taxonomy): domain Eukaryota; kingdom Viridiplantae; phylum Streptophyta; class Magnoliopsida; order Solanales; family Solanaceae; genus Nicotiana; species Nicotiana noctiflora. The sequence goes on along the minus strand of JASVEL010000369.1, from coordinate 30,322 downwards.
TAAGTCTGGCTATTCCTGAAATGATTAAATTGGTTATAATGATTAAGTGGCTAATTTTGCAAACCTATTACTAATTTATTTCTTAATGTTAATAAAGGGGTGACACATTAAATAAGAGTGAGGTCTGTTAAAAGGGGCTAAAATTGAAAAAGGTTTGGGGCCTGAATTAGGCTAAGTCTTAAAATGATTATAATAAACTGGCTATTAGTTAAATAGGTACTAAACCTAATATGCCCAGACCTTAGTAGGTTGGGAAAATAAAGGGAAATAATAACAGTATAATAGGAACAATAAATGGCATAATTGAAGATTTTATAGAGCCTATAGGGATATAAAAGACTTTACGAACTAGTATTCTTGTAATTAGTCATAAAATAAAGGGTAAGATAGGTATAATAAAAAGACAGAATTGAATTACACTTACCAAGTGAGTGCAGCTTAGTAAAACACCCTCAATAGAACCTAAAAGAACTACCTAGAACCTTCCAGCAAGGGCTGGAAGGTATTTCGACATATAACCAAGGGATTAAACTATAAACAATAGAAAATTAAAGGGGAGGGGATTAGAAATAAGTTATTTGAATTTCCCCCTCAAATTTCACCCCAAACAGCCTATAAATAGGCTTCAATTAAGCCTGAAAAAGCGGTTGAAAAGTTGAACATTAGAGGCTCGATTTTAGAAATTAAGAGGTTGAATATTAAAGGGTTTGATCTCGTTAGTCCGGATTTTGAAATTAATAACAGGGATTCTAAGCTCTAGATACTGAAATTCTAGTTGATTTCTTTGGGAATTAATCTTGAATTCTATAAGAGTCGATTGTTCTTCAACTGGATTCTACTTGAGCTCTTCAATTCATTTGTTGATTTGCTGAACTGCTGAACTTTGGGATTCTATTTTGCTGCTATACTTGTTGATTTGCCTGCTACTCTGCTACTGCTCTATTGCTGCTATTGCTGACTATTCTTCATCCAACATAGACTCATAAGCTATTTTTGGTGAATCAGGTACATTTTCTTTTCTGGAAATGTAATTACAAGTTGACTGAAGAAATGAAAGTTTTATGAGCTATTTTGGATGAATTCTGCTGCTATTTCTTTCTTTTAACTTTATAATTACCATGCCTTAGTTTTCCTGTAATTCAGTTGGATGATTTGTAATAAGTAATACTGTATGTAGTCAAGACAAAGTAAGTAGATAGTGTAGTAGTAGTACATACGTAACATACAGCTATGGCGAAGCTGAAATGTATTAAAGCCACAGGCGTACTAGTTGTGGTGTGACTCGAAATGCATTTTCGCAACGTAGCAAATCGTTAAAAATATCAAATAGGGACATTCACATTTTTGTAAAAGCATATAAAGAAATCAAATAAGTCAAAAACGACAGTTGAGCGACCGTGCTAAAACCACGAAATTCGGGAGTGCCTAACACATTCTCCCGGGTTAACAGAATTCCTTATCCAGATTTCTAGTTTCGCGAACTGTTAAAACAGAATCAATTTCTTCAGATTCGGGATTAAACCGGTGACTTGGGATACCATTATCTTCCCAAGTGGAGACTCTGAAATCTAAATAAATCCCGTTCCGATTGTCCTTAAAGTGGAAAACTCCTTCCCTGTTGTTATTATTATATCCTATCCCGGGGTGTATTAGTAATTAACGGGGTATACCTTATTCTTCGGAAAAGGGTAGTAAAAAGGGAGGTGTGACATCTTTGGCGACTCTGCTGGGGATATGCAACCCAGAACTTCGGTTCAGGGTTTAAGAATTCGAGCTCGATTAAATTATCGTTCTTGATATTATTTGACTTTATTATATGCTTTGATCAATGTGCTACATGTTTACCGCTTTGATATTACATGGATTGTATATATAAAATTGTGCCGAAAACCCTTCTCTTCTCACCTCCAGGGGATGTGCTTACTGGTTGAGACTCCCATTTCTGTTAGTGTCATACCTTAAGTAAGAAATAGAGGCCGGATAAGTTACAAAGCCGGACGACCCCGCGGGTCCCCGGTACGTAGCCCCATCTTCGATCCGAGTTGTCCACTCGGGTACACAGTCTAGCACTATGAAAACATCAGGATATTGAGCCAAGATTTAGGACGATTATTTGCATCATATCTGACTTAGGGGACTCAACACAGGGGTTGGGTCTATTTAGGACAGGTGACCCGATAATCAAAGACCGAGCATATTATATGTTGCATTTATTTGTCCTAGATTATTATGCGGACTGGCCAGATTCCTGAAAACAAAAAGAAAGAGAATTTTAGAATAGAAAAATATCAAAATATTGACGAAACTCTGTCGAAAATTTGAAAAGAAAGTCTGAAAATAGGTGGAACAATTTTGTTGAAATAATTGGTCACAAAACAATCTGACCGAACTACGCAGGTTTGATTCTCACTACTAGGTGAGATACGTAGGCAACCCGTGATGAGTCGAACCACCCTTTTAGAAAATGACCAAAAATGTCGAGTTTTAATTTTCAATAAATCGAAGTGATGCTGTTATTGAAAATAGCCGAATGTTCCGAAAGGACGCCGGAATGCTGTTTTTGCAAAAATGACCACTTCGAAGTCATGTCTTTTCCTTTTAAAATAATAGCCCGGAAAGGCTAATTCTTTAAAAATAATGGAAAAATTGTCTTCAAAAAATATTTTCCCCTTTTGAATAAAAATTGCCTTTAATAAATGTGCAGGATGAGCACAATACAAAATGAACCCTTTGCACTAATGAACAAATCCCTTAGGAGTTGCGGTTATGGTGGAACGATCTGGGCCAAGAGGGACAGGTTTGGGTCAACAAATATCTGAAAGATCTTACTGGGTTGATGGACATAATACCCCGAGGTGATATTATTCGGGACCTCATTGCTTGTTGGGATACTTCATATAATGTGCTACACTTCTCAGATTTTGAGATCACTCCTACATTAGAAGAAATTGCTTATTACATCGGGAAAGGAGAGGTTCCCCTAAAGGACAAATATTCGGTGGCTCCGAGGGCAATTACAGTGCATAGATTCCTTGATTCCCTGAAGATCGCCAGAAACGTTCATAATGAAGCCTTGGCTCACGTGTTTTGTACTATAAGTTTCATCTACCGCAGATATGGTCATATTGGGTGATTTAATGACCCTACGAACAAACTCTGCACTAAATCTAACCGAGTTAAGTAGGAGGAACATAGGCGATTCACCTTTATGGTGGCTTTTTTGGGATTGATTATATTCCCAAGGAAAGATGGAAATATTGATATAAGAGTCGCCGGGATTGCTAGTACTCTCCTAGTGCAAGACAATAGCACACTAGCACCGATGATAGTAGCGGATATCTTCTGTGCCCTCACATCCTATAAAGCAGGGCATGACTTTTTCGAGGGGTGCAATTTACTTCTCCAGATATGGTTGATAGAACATTTGTGTCATCACCCTCAGTTCTCGAGTTACGGATCGTCCGAAAAGATGTGCATTGAAGAGTTTTACATGAGAACAAAAGAAGTTACATTGCCAGAAGGATCAAAAGGTTGGATCACATACTTGCGATCGTTGACTGCTAGCCAAATTGATTGGGCATACGGATGGTTGCCCTTCAACGAGGTGATATACATGCCAACAGAAGGGTCGCATTTTCTGATAATGGGTTTTAAAAGCATTCAGCCTTATGCGCCGTACAGGGTATTAAGGCAACTCGAGAGATATCAAGTCATACCAAAAGACGGGGACCTCAGCCTACAAGCCATAGAAATCAGTCCTGACGGACAATTCTCGGAAGCAAAGATTCGACAGATCTAGAATGAATGCCAATGCCTGAGAATAGACATTTGTGTGGTAAACCGAGCTCGAGGAGAAGCATCACCAGGGTATGCCACATGGTATCGCTGAGATGTCGAGCATGAGAGACCAATGAAGCGGCCTCACATTCAAGAGTTGGCAGAGCAGTCTAAGGAACAAAAAGATTGGATGGCCAAAGAAAATGAGTACCGAGCGAGAATCGGCTTGTTGGAGAAACAATTCCAAGACCTCAAATTCGAAAGCAGCTTACAAGCGGCATCCGATGAGGAAGAAAAGAAACAACTGAGGAAAGTGAATGAAATTCTGAAGGCTCAAATTGCAAAGATAAAAACAACAGCCGAAACCCCAGTTCGACTTGCCCGAGATGAGAAGTTAATTGAAAATCTTCGGCGCAGAGTGAATGACTATAGTTTTGATCTAGAAAAGGAGTTAGTCGGGGTTCGGAAACAACTGGCCAGGAATGCTGAAAAAAGAGATCGAATGGTTGAGCGGTTACAAGATAAACATAATGTTGAGGTAGCCCGATTGAGGAAGAAGATCGTTATAGTTGACGTCAAAAGTAGCAAACAAACCAAAGAGTTTGAAGTAGAGAGAGAACATTGCTACATGGCTGTGTCTCGGTTAGAATTGGAGCTACAACAACTACAAAAGAAGAACCAGCAAACCTTAGATGCTTATGCCGAACAGATTGGAAGGTTGCTTCAGGAAAAAGGGGTCATCAGGGAAAGAATTGTCAACATTGCTCAGTGCATCAGAAGGAAATGCCAATTGTGTGAAGATATGTCACAGTCAACATTCACATCAGCAGTAATGTTCTTGTAAAGCAAGTAATGATTGACCTAGATAAACTCCAGCGTGGATTAGCATATAGGCCCATGGCAAGACCGAACGATGTCTCGCGGGCACTAGGAGCTTTAATGTATTCATAGGGCATGCATTTTGTATTTGTGCTTTCCTTTTTGCATTTGTAGTACAACAGCATTTGTAATCGATGGTTGAGTATCAATGAAAATTCTAAATAAATTGCTATTATTTTCTTTCTTTTATATGCAAATTGTTTAGGCGATAGGCAAACATGTAGGAACCAAAAAAAAGTGGAAAAGAAGAAAAAGAAATAAACAGAAAAGAAATGAAATGAATAAAAACAAAAGTGAAAAAGAAAGCTGGTGGTTCAAAGAGGAATAATGCTGGGATGATGCATAATGACTAGGCAAAAGTTGTGATTTTAGAACTTGTGATGTTTATCCTTTCTGAGCTAACTATTAACGAGTTTTGTTGTTGATGAGTATCAGATTTTCAGTTGGCAACTGGCATTCTGGCACATCACAACAACAATACATGTTCAAAAGCCATGACCAAAGTAGTAACTCGGGAAATCGAGCCTACTATTATGGATACGGTACAAGAGGAAGAAGTTATGTACATAGCTAGTATGAAAGAAGATATGTACAAATTAAAACAGCAGATGTCAGAGATGTACCAGGCCTGGTCAAGGGGTCAACCTTTGCCTTCCTATCCAGCCAACCCAGCATACATTCCTCCTACGAACCTAAATACTGAACCACCTACTATGAACTGGTCCTCCACATATCCAACTTACCCGTATTACTATGCTATAACCTCACAAGCACCTCCACCTTTGTCTAAACAAGCTCCACCACTACCGCCTCAGGTCGCTCCAGTATACGTGGCACCGCCACCAACTGCTTTACATAAATCTTCCAGCGAACCTATGTTCCATGTCCAGGACACCCATTATTATAGGCCAGAACCCAATTTCAGGCAACACGATTCTGATAGAAGAAGAAAAGCCTGTCAGAAATCTAGAACAGGAAGAGATGGCCGATAAGATGAAAAGTCTTGAGTAGTCATTTCGTAACATGCAAGGGCTAGGAAGCCAAGTGAGTGTTGCGTACAAAGATCTATGTTTGTTTCCGGAGGTACAGCTACCTACCGGGTTTAAGCTACCCAAGTTTGATAGGTATGACGGTCACGGGGATCCAGTAGCCCATCTGAGGGGTTACTGTAGTAAAATGCACGGAGCAGGATGAAGGGACGAGTTACTCATGCCTTATTTTAGCCATATCTTAAGTGGTTCGGCGTTGGAATGGTATACTCGACAAGATCATACCAGATGGTTCATTTGGGATGACTTAGCTCAATCATTTGCAAACCATTTCCATTACAATCTAGAAATTATCCCTGACAGGTTGTCGTTGACTAAGATGGAGAAGAAACCCGGAGAAAGTTTTCGGGAATACGGATTCAGGTGGAGGGAGCAGGCTACACGTGTAGACCCGCCAATGAAAGAAGGAGAAATGGTGGATTGCTTCTTATAGGCTTTGGAGCCAACATACTATTGCCACTTAGTATCGGAAATTGGAAAAACATTTAACGATGTAGTCAAGATGGGAAACTTTGTAGAAGAAGGGTTAAAGACAATTAAGATCACGAGCTACTTGGCCATCAAGGCCACAAACCAAGTAATACAGACCGGAAACCGGAGGATCGATTGGCAAGAAGAAGAAAGAAGAAGTGGCGATCATTGAAAGTAGATCATGGTCCCGGGTCCCCAACCCATATCATCATCAACCTCTCCCATACCAGCCATATCCACCAGCACCATATAACCCACCTCCACCATATTATCCTCCCACCAGTCCACAGTTTTCTGTCCAACATGCTCAACCTTACCCACCGTCTCCACATCCATGGTGTACTCCAGCTCCACAAAATGTCTATCACGCACAAAATACCTATCCACCTTCCAAAATATACAGAAATCCAAATCAACCCAATTTTCGTCCGGATTCAGAAGTAAAAGGTGATAGAGACCAAAGGAAGAGAACATTCACTCCGTTGGGGAGTCATATACTAGTCTTTTTCATCGTTTGAGAGAATTAAGGATGTTGAGCCCTATTGAACCAAAAATTCCCAACCCACCACCCAGAAATCTAGACCAATCAGTCCGTTGTAAGTACTGTTCCGGGGTACCGAGACATGATACAGAAAAGTGTTGGCATTTAAAGTCCACAATACAGGAACTTATTGATACCAGGAGGATTAAGGTGCAAGCTCCAAAAAATCCCAATATCACGCAGAATCCTTTGCTAGCACATCACGAGACACATATGATAGAATTGGACCAGGGAGAGAATTGTAGAAAACCTTCTCAATCAGTGATGATGATTAAAGAAAACAACAAGGTAAAAGGAGAAGTGGAAAAAAAGAAAGTATCAATTGAAGTACCAACAAAGAAGCCATCAGTGATTGAGCCCGTGAAAGTAGTAGTACCGGGAGTGAAGCCTTTGCTGACCGTGAAGGGAGCTTATGTAGAGCCGGTGGTTATCAAACCAGTGGTGCAGATGCCAGTCGTGAATACCAGGGCCATACCGTGGAACTATGATAAGGTTATAGTGATGTATAACAGGAAGGAAGTTAAAGGAGAAATTAATGAAACTCATGGTTTAACTCGCTTCGGGCGATGCTTTGCCCAGGAAGAATTGAGAAAGACAAAAATGGTAAAGGAAAACCCGGATCATGTAAAGAAGGTAGTTACTGAAGAGGAAGCGGTAGAATTCTTAAAGAAGATGAAGGCTCAAGACTATTCTATAGTGGAGCAATTGAGAAAGACGCCCACGCAGATTTCGTTGTTATCATTGCTAATCCATTCTAAGGAACATAGAAAGGCGTTGATGAAAATTTTAAATGAAGTCCATGTGCCCGAGAAGATTTCAGTATGCCATATGGAGAAAATCACAAACAAGATCTTTGAGACAAATAAGATAACATTTTCAGATAGTGAGTTGCCACTGGAAGGAACGGAGCATAATAAAGCACTATACCTCACAGTCAAGTGTGAAGAATCTGTAGTAACCTATGTTCTGGTGGACAACGGGTCAAATGCCAATATCTGCCCATTGTCAACTTTGGGGAAGTTGAAGGTCAATCATGAAAGAATCCATCGGAACAGTGTATGTGTCAGGGGTTTTGATGGAGGTGGCAAGAACACTGTAGGGGATATCATATTGGAGATTATTATCGGATCGGTGGATTTCACTATGGAGTTTCAGGTACTAGAAATCGCTGTATCATACAATCTTTTATTGGGACGTCCGTGGATCCACGCGGCGAAAGCTGTACCATCTTCCTTGCATCAGATGGTAAAATTTGAGTGGGAGCAACAAGAAATAACAGTGCACGGAGAAGATAATGTTTGCAATACTATTACACCATTTGAGGAAGCTGAAGGAGATAAAGGTCTGTGGGTGTATCAAGTCATGGACACCGTAGTGGTGAACAAAATATCTAAGGGAGAAAACATGCCAGTACCCATGGTAGCCCCTGCAACAGTGATTGTCGCTAAGGAGATGATAAAGAATGGGTTTTCTCTAGGGAAGGGCTTAGGAGTGACTTTACAAGGTATAACACAACCTATCAACCTTCTGGGCAGTACTGACACTTTTGGTTTGGGTTTCGAGCCAACCGTTGCCGATATCCAGAGAGCTAAGAAAATGAAGAAGAAAGGGTGGTCCCTCCCAAAACTATCCAACTCCTTTGTCAGGCCTGGTACATAGAAATGTCTGGCGACTGTTATACCAAAACGTGCTGAGATAAAACCAGATGAAGAACTTCTGGAAAGATTTGAAAGGCTATTTGAAGATGTGAATGTGTTGGAGACGGGTGAAGGAACAAGCAAAATGGGTGTTCAATTTGTGGGACCCTACGCTATGCTAAATAACTGGGAAGCTACTCCTCTTTCGATCAGGGGGGAGTTGTGGTAGTTAGCTTTTAATATTTCATTCCTCAAAAGTTGTCTTGTTTTTAAAATTGTAATCCCACATCCCGTCAAATCAGATGTATCCAACTCTTGTTACCTTTTGAAAATTCAATGAAATGCAATTTCTTTTCTTCCTCCATTTTTGCCTTATTTTATTTTTCTTCTTTTGTACAGTTCAATATTTGCTGATTCCAATGATATGTCATGCATGAAGGATTCCCGGTCCAGTCTTGATAATCGAATAGTTATATAGGAAATTGAAAGTGAACATGAAGTGCAATATGAGGATGAGGAAATACTGGAGAAAATTAGTAAAGATTTGAGTCATTATGAGGAAAAACCCAAACCGAACTTAAATGAGACGGAGTCTATTAATCTGGGAAATAAGGAGAATGTCTGAGAAACAAAAATTAGTGTGCATTTAGAGGCTTACCTCAGAGAAGATTTAATCAAGCTGCTACATGAGTACAAGGACATATTTGCTTGGTCCTATGATGACATGCTTGGGCTCAGTACTGATTTGGTCGTACATAAATTGCCCATTTATCCAGAATGTCGGCCGGTAAAATAGAAGTGAAGGAAATTTAAAACAGATATCAGCGTGAAAATGAAAGAAGAAGTTAACAAACAATTCGAGGTGAAGGTTATACGGGTCACTAAATATCCCACCTGGTTAGCTAATGTTGTACCAGTTCTGAAAAAGGATGGAAAAACCAGGTGCGTTGATTATCGGGACCTCAATAAAGCTAGTCCAAATGATGATTTTCCATATCCAAATATCCATATATTGATAGACAATTATGCCAAGCATGAAATTGGTTCTTTTGTGGATTGCTATGCGGGTTATCATCAGATCCTGATGGACGAGAAGATGCAGAAAAGACAACCTTTACCACGCCTTGAGGAACATATTGTTACATGGTGATGCCGTTCGGGTTAAAGAATGTCGGGGCTACATATATGAGGGCAATGACCACTATGCTTCATGATATGATGCACCGAGATATTGAAGTATATGTGGACGATGTCATCATTAAGTCCAAAAAGCAATGTGATCATGCCAAGGATTTAAGAAAGTTTTTCTAGAGGCTCCGAAGATATAATCTCTAACTCAATCCAGCAAAGTCTGCTTTCGGGTGCCATCGGGAAAGCTATTGGGGTTCATAGTAAGCCGGCGTGGTATTGAATTGGATCCGTCAAAGATAAAAGCAATCAAGAATTTGCCTCTGCCGAGGAACAAGAAAGAAGTGATGAGTTTATTGGGCTGGTTGAATTATATCAGTAGATTTATTGCTCAGTTAACATTGACTTGTGAGCCCATTTTCAAATTACTAAACAAAGATGCTGCGGTGAATTGGACTGATGAATTTCAAGAAGCATTTGACAAAATTAAGGAATATCTGGCTAATCCTCCTGTATTGGTTCCTCCAGAACGTGGAAGACCTTTGATCTTGTATCTGACTGTATTGGATAATTCTTTTGGCTGTGTACTGTGGCAGCATGATGAAACGAGGAAGAAGGAGCAAGCAATATACTACCTCAGTAAGAAATTTACATCTTACGAGGTAAAATACACTCAGCTGGAGAGAACATGTTGTGCTTTAACATGGGTTGCACAGAAATTGAAATATTACTTGTCAGCTTATACCACTTATTTGATATCCCGGTTGGATCCTTTGAAGTATATATTCCAGAATCCGGTGCCTACAGGAAGACTTTCTAAATGGCAAATTCTACTTACAGAGTTTGACATCATTTATGTAACTCGTACGGCAATAAAGGTGCAAGCAGTTGTAGATCATTTAGCAGAAAATCCAGTTGATGATGCGTATGAACCATTAAAGACATATTTTCCTGATGAAGAGGCAATGAACATTGAAGAAGTAGAGCAAGATGATAAGCCAGGCTGGAGAATGTACTTTGATGGGGCCGTCAATAGCAAGGGAGTTGGAATTAGAGTAGTGCTCATTTCAGAAACGGGTCAACATTATCCTGTTACCGCTCAACTTCGATTTTTCTGTACTAATAACATGGGCGAGTATGAAGCATGCATATTGGGATTGAGAATGGCAATAGACATGGGTGTTCAAGAGATTTTGGTCATGGGTGACTCGGATCTCTTGATACATCAGATTCAAGGAGAATGGGAGACAAGGGATTTGAAGCTGATACCTTATCGACAATGTCTGCATGAATTGTCTCAAAGATTTCAATCTATAGAGTTCAAGCACATCCCAAGAATGCACAATGAAGTAGCGGATGCTCTATCCACATTATCCTCCATGTTGCACCATCCAGATAAAACATATGTAGATCCACTACAGATACAAGCTCGTGATCAAAATGCTTATTGTTTCGCCATGGAAGAAGAACTTGATGGTGAGCCATGGTATCATGATATCAAAGAATATTTGAGGATAGGAGTGTATCCAGAACATGCCACAGGGGACCAAAAATGGAGTTGTATACAAAAGAACACCAGATTTGGGTCTATTGAGATGCATAGATGCACAACAAGCTGGCACAATTATGGCTGAAGTATATGCAGGAGCTTGCGGACCTCATATGAGCGCATATATTTTGGCCAAGAAAATACTAAGAGTAGGATATTATTGGCTCACCATGGAGCATGATTGCATTAGATATGTGCGGAAGTGCCATCAATGTCAGATACACGAAGATTTGATTCACTCTCCACCCTATGAGTTGTATGCAATGTCAGCACCGTGGCCATTCATTGCCTGGGGCATGGATGTCATTGGACCAATAGAGCCTGCAGCATCTAATGGGCACAGATTTATCTTGGTGACAATTGATTATTTCACTAAATGGGTGGAGGCGAAGACATTTAAAGCAGTGACAAAGAAGGCGGTAGTAGATTTCGTGCATTCAAATATCATTTGTCACTTTGAAATTCCTAAGATGATTATCACAGACAATGGAGCAAATCTGAACAGTCACCTCATGGCAGAAGCATGTCAAAAGTTCAAAATCCTACATCGTAACTCTACACCTTATCGGCCTAAAGCGAAAGGAGCAGTGGAGGCTACGAATAAGAATATTAAGAAGATTCTCAGGAAGATGGTGGAAGAGTCAAGACAATGGCATGAAAAAATACCATTTGCTCGTACAACTGTACGTACTTCAATCGGCGCAACACCTTACTCATTGGTGTACGGAACAGAGGCAATCATACCTGCAGAAATTGAAATACCTTCTCTTCGGATCATAACTAAGGCTGAAATTGATGATGATGAATGGGTAAAAGCTCGACTAGAACAATTGAGCTTGATTGATGAGAAAAGGTTAGCGGCAGTTTGCCACGGACAAATATATTAGCGGAGGATAGCCAGAGCATACAATAAGAAAGTATGTCCGCGGAAATTCGAAGTGGGACAATTGGTGCTAAGACGTATTTGCCTCACTGGGCCGAAGCAAAAGGAATTTTTGCACCAAATTGGCAAGGGCCATTCATGGTGTCACGTGTATTGTCCAACAGAGCTTTATATTTGACAGATATTAAAGGAAAATGTGTAGAGACTGCTATCAACTCAGATGCAGTCAAGAGATATTATGTATGATTCCTTTTTATATGAACAATTGTATTTGTCATAATTTTGAAATTGAAATGATGAAGGCATTTTATTTTCTATCCAAACACTTTATCCATTGATACCCCTGTTGAGCCTTATTGCATTATTCTTTCATATCCCTCTCTCGGAATCAATTATGGACAAGAAAAGAAAAGAAAAAAAATGATGCAAGAAAAAAAAATGAAAAAATGATGAAAGAAAAATGATGAAAAAAAAAGAGAAAAAGACAAAAAGGAAAAATGCATACAAAAGAAGAAAATCGGGAAAAAGTCAAAACGCAACAACGAAGTGATCATATGATTCGAACTACGTTCTGACTTGATCCCGAAAGGGTACGTAGGCAGCCTCGTTGAGGTTCAGTCATGATGTAAATAAAATCCAAGAATTCCCAAAATTAAAACTGGGGCAGACGCTATGTTTATGATTCCGAGAGTTGTAAATATTTTGAACCCTCGTTAAATTTTGAGCCTTTTTACCTTTCTTTCTAAACCCATCCAAAAGCCACATTACAGTCCAAAGAAAGACCTTCTGATTAATTTCAAGAAAATGATGATACAATAAGGAGAAACATGGCATGGACAATACCCGGATGTTTGAAAATAAAAATAAAGAAAAATGAGAGAGTCTTATTGGTGAAAACCCTAACAGGCACCATAAGGCGATTGTGAGATAAGAGAAAATAAAAATGAGAGAGTCTTATTGGTGAAAACCTTAACGGGCACAATAAGGCGAACGTGAGATGAGAGAATAAATGAGAGAGTCTTATTGGTGAAAACCCTAACGGGCACCACAAGGCGAAAGTGAGGAATATTTTGTTGAAAGAAGAAAAACGAGAAAACAGCAAAAATAAGAAAGATTTGGGTTGAAGGAAAAGATGAAGTTAAGACAGCAATAATTCGATTGGACAGACTGGGTCGGAATTTAAATACATGGCATGGTCAGAAGAATCAGCCGTCGTACCCAGATAAGTTCTGTCTTTACTCCAAAAATACCCTTACCCCTTCAAATTCATATTTCTGCATTTCATTGATCAAAACCAGTTGCCCGTTGAAAGCTAACTACTAGCTTCTCATGTTAAGAGGCATAATAACACTGGGTCAAAAGAAAATAAAAGAAAGAGGATGGCAATCAAGTCCAAAGGAAAATGAATAGAAAAGAAACAAAAAAGGGGAAAAGCAAAAGAGGATTACGGGAGAAAGTTGAAGAAAATCTAGCAGTGGACTGCAAAGCAGGATGAAACAACAAAAGGCAAACGATGGAAGCAAGGCCATTTGTTAACCATCATTTTATAATTAATAAGATTGTTCACTGATTTAGATAGGGACAAAAGATTCAAATTCTCACTAATCACTTTAAAATGAATGTGACCAATGTGGGAGGAAAACAACAAAAAAAAGAAAAACAAATAGCAATAAAAGAGGAAATCCGCAAATGAGGACTCACTCAAGTTAGCAGGAAGCCTACCCAAACAGCAAGGGAGGTATTATCTTTTCAAAACTCACACCCCACTTATCAAACTGAGGGAATATTTTTCTACATTTTCATTTTTCATGCATCAGGCGCCCACCTGGATAACAAGGGAATATTTTCTGCATTTTTATTTTCATGCATCAGGCGCCCACCTGGATAATGAGGGAATATTTTTCTGCATTTTCATTTCATGCATCAGGCGCCCACCTAGATAATGAGGAAATATTTTTCTGCATTTTCATTTCATGCATCAGGCGCCCGTGCATCAGGCGCCCACCTGGATAATGAGGGAATACTTTTTCTGCTTTTTTATTTCTTGCATCAGGCGCCCACCTGGATAATGAGGGAATATTTTTTCTGCATTTTCTTTTCATGCATCAGGCGCCCACCTAGATAATGAGGGAATATTTTTCTTCATTTTCATTTCATGCATCAGGCGCCCACCTGGATAATGAGGAAATACTTTTCAGCATTTTAAATTTCTGTTCAAGCGCCCACCTATATAACAAGGGAATACTTTTCAGTATTTTAATTTTTGTTCGGGCGCCCACATATATAACAAGGAAATATTTTTCAGCATTTTAATTTATGTTCAGTGCCCACCTATATAACAAGGGAATACTTTTCAGAATTTTTTAATTTTTGTTCAGGCGTCCACCTGCATAACAAGGGAATATTTTTCAGCATTTTAATTTTTGTTCAGGCGCCCACATGTATTATAAGGGAATACTTTTCAGTATTTTTTAATTTCTGTTCAGGCGGCCACCTGTATAACAAGGGAATACTTTTTAGCATTTTTAATTTATGTTCAGGCGCCCACCTGTATAACAAGGGAATACATTTTTGCATTTTTAATTGTTTTTTTAAAAACATGAGTAACACCATAACACATGGAAAACTCCACGCTGGGGCAGAGGAAAAGTTTTCTTTGTTTTTGTTTTTGTTTTAAACAGGTATCAACCTGGAAGCAAAAAGCACATTGGGAAGTCACATGAAGGGATGGAAGCAGTATGTCAGAAACAAGAAAATAATCAAAAAAATCCACAAAAGAAGGATGCAAATAAAGAGCAAAATGTGATATGGAAAAGCTAGACAATGCAAGAAGACAAGTCATATCATAGCTTAGAATAGCTTCTTTATTTTTCATTTTTATCCCGGTATAACAAGGAGTTAGTCAGTGATTATAGCAACAATAGCAGCAACAACAAGTCTTGGTAGTTTCAAACTACCAGACCTTCCCGAACTACACTGACCGGATTCATGTTCAGCCCGGGATATGTAGTCAACCTCTGAGGCAGGGTGTGGTCAAAAGGTTTTCAAAATACTTCTTACAGAATATGCTGGTGGGCAAAAATCTCTCATTACTACTCACTTATCTTTGCACTAAAACTTTTTGTGTTCCCGAGCAAAGAGGGGCAGCTGCGAGCACATGATTTTTGACCTAAGCAAACAAATTCCAATATAAAAATAAAAATAAGATTTTTGATGTGCAATTGTGTGTTTTAATTAAAATACTTGTGTGTTTGTTGTTAAAATAAGTTTGAAATTAAAACTACAAAAAAGAATTAATCAAAAAAAATGTCACAAAAATATGAAAAATTAGAGAAAATCAACAAAAATAAAAAAATACCGGAAAAAACAAAAGAAAATGGAAAAATATCATAAAAATACCAGAAAAATCAGGAAAAATAGGAAAATAAAAGAAATATAACAATTGGAAATAAATATAAAAAGATAAAATGAAATACAAAAGGAAAATACCAAGAAAATAATTAAATACAAGAGAAAAATACATAAATACAATAAATGTGGCCTAAAATACAAAAAAATACAGGCCCAAATGTATAAAAGCCCAGGAGGCTAACCAGACGGCCAGTCTAAGCTCTAACGAAACGACGTCGCGTAGAGCATTCTAACCCTCACCGTTGATATATTAATCTAACGGACTACATAAGGCGGTCTAATATAAAATTAAACGGCACCGCATGATAAATTTAATCTTGACCGTCCAAGGAATTGATCGGACGGATGTGTTTGAAGACTTGGTAGGAATTAAAACAACTCAGTATAATAAATTGATCTTGGCCGTCCATATTTTAACATATAACAAATGCAAGTCTACCTCTCATTTAATGGAACAACAACGTTTCAAGAGAAGCAATCCTAGCCATTGATCTCAATTGATCCAAATGCCATGATCACTCAAGATCGAAGGGATATATAAGTCCCCATCTCTCGTTCGTTATACACATTATACACTCATATACACAGACCTGAAAACCCTAGCCGCCTCCTTCATCACCTTCATCCTTTCGTCTCTCATGGAGACTTGCCGGACAGGCCTGAAACCATGGTCGTCTCCGTCTCGAACCACCATCAAACCTTTCATCCTTCATCCTCACACACCAAAACCACATTGCAAACCACGGAAAACCAAAAGCCCATTCTTTCTTGAAAGTCCGGTCGCCGGAACCCTAGCCGGCGACCTCTAACTTATGAACTAGGCTCCTAGTTTTACACCATATGACCACCTCAAAGAGGTCTTTCACCTCATCTAGGTGGTTAACCTCGAATCAAGCCGGAACTGCTCGAATAAAGCGAAGAAGCTCGCCGGAACCCTACTCCGGCGAGCACCCAAAACATAACCCACCCCCAAAATCCCTCAAACAACACCCAGAACACCCCCTTACCCACCAAAACTCCAAAATAAACCCTATTTGAGGAAATCTGATATTCAGAAGACTTTAATTCTTCAAGAGTTTTGAAGCCTGGAAATAACAAAAGATAAGAAAGAATAAAGAAAGAAAAGAAAGAAAGAAAAAAAGAAAGAAAAAAGAAAGAAAAGAGATCCTAAAAGCTTTCCTTACCTTTCTTCTTCTTTGCCTATTTGCCTACTATAAAATGTTCTTTGACTATTTGTCTTCTGAATGTTTTGTAAATGTTCTTTAACTGTTCGTCTTATTAGCCTATGATAATTGCATGCCTAAGATCTATTTCTATTTCTTCACACATGCCTTGTCTGTTTTAGCACGTTAGGGTTTTTAATAAATTTTACACATGAATCATGATTAAATATGCTTCTTTATGTGTTCTGTTCATCATGCCTTGTCTGAAATTATGCTTTGATTAATTAGGATTCAACCATTATCCAAACTTCTCTTTGAGTTCTAGTTGATTGGTACGATTAAGACTGTGTGTGCAATACAACATGAATTGGTTATATTTGCAATCTGATTCATTTGTTAGATTATTCTGAACCCTGATGCTTTTATGGTTTGGTTATAGCTGTAAAGATCTAGGGTTAGTTTTATGAAATAATTAAGTCTGGCTATTCTTGAAATAATTAAGTCTGGCTATTCCTGAAATGATTAAATTGGTTATAATGATTAAGTGGCTAATTTTGCAAACCTATTTCTGATTAGTTTCTTAATGTTAATAAAGGGGTTACACATTAAATAAGAGTGAGGTCTGTTAAAAAGGGCTAAAATTGAAAAGGGTTTGGGGCCTGAATTAGGCTGTGTCTTAAAATGATTATAAGAAACTGGCTATTAGTTAAATAGGTACTAAACCTAATATGCCCAGACCTTAGTAGGTCGGGTAAATAAAGGGAAATAATAACGGTATAATAGGAACAATAAATGGCATAATTGAAGATTTAATAGAGCCTATAGGGATATAAAATACTTTACGAACTAGTATTCTTGTAATTAATCACAAAATAAAGGGTAAGATAGGTATAATAAAAAGGCAGAATTGAAATTACACTTAGCAAGTGAGGGCATCTTAGTAAAATGCCCTCAATAGAACCTAAAAGAACTACGTAGAACCTTCCAGCAAGGGCTGGTAAATATTTCGACATATAACCTAGGGATTAAACTGTAAATAATAGAAAATTAAAGGGGAGGGGATTAGAAATAATTTATTTGAATTTCCCCCTCAAATTTCACCCCAAATAGTCTATAAATAGGCTTCAATTAAGCCTGAAAAAGAGTTTTGAAAAGTTGAACATTAGAGGCTGGATTTTAGAAATTCAGAGGTTGAATATTAAAGGGTTTGATCTCGTTAGTCCAGATTTTGAAATTAAGAATAGGGATTCTAAGCTCTAGATACTGAAATTCTTGTTGATTTCTTTGGGAATTAATCTGGAATTCTATAAGAGACTATTATTCTTCAACTGGATTCTACTTGAGCTCTCCAATTCACTTGTTGATTTGCTGAACTGCTGAACTTTGGGATTCTATTTTGCTGCTATACTTGCTGATTTGCCTGCTACTCTACTACTGCTCTATTGCTGCTATTGCTGACTATTCTTCATCCAACCTAGACTCATAAGCTATTTTTTGGTGAATCAGGTACATTTTCTTTTCTGGAAATGTAATTACAAGTTGACTGAAGAAATGAAAGTTTCATGAGCTGTTTTGGATGAATTCTGCTGCTATTTCTTTCTTTTAACTTTATAATTACCATGCCTTAGATTTCTTGTAATTTAGTTGGATGATTTGTAATAAGTAATAATGTATGTAGTCGAGACAAAGTAAGTAGATAGTGTAGTAGTAGTATATACGTAACATACAACTATCATTTAAATCTTAGGTTGAAACTGGTTAATATACAAATCTAATTCGCCTAGTGAAATTAGCATAATAATATGATAAGGTAATCAACTAATCTCGTTAATTAGAGTCTGATAATTAGTCTATAAAGGAAATGAGTAGATGAGTTATAGTTGTTTTATCACTCAAACTCGTTTAATAACAATTTACAATAGTATAAGTTAGAATCATGTAATTAATAATAGTTCAAACATGTTCTATTAGTATAGTCTTCACTATTTGAGTAATTGAAATAGAAGAATTATTACTTAAGTTCTGTTAACGCTTAATTAATGATTAGAATTCAGAATTAGTATTGATAAATATGTATTCCAGAGCCTTATGAAATGAAAAATTACTTTTGTTGATTTATTCTGTTGTTTAATTGTTACTAAATTTCAATTCTGTTCTATATTCTTTCCGTCTGATTTGGGCCTGACTGAAAACATAGGCCCAGACTTAATTGAATGCACTTCTGGACCTATGAATAATGATACATGCATATATTGGGTTTCAGAAGCCCAATTATGTGTATTATACTGTTAATACAGTCTACAAGTCCAGGCCTGGAAATGGATAGTTGGCCTGGACGTAATAATATCAAATTCTGAAAATATCAAAACTATAACACAATTAGGAGAAAAACAAAAAATAGCAAATATAGCATTCGATAAGTTTGTACTTAAAAATAATGGGATGAGCCTCGTATAAAATGAAAATACACGAGGCCCCCATATGAACTTTAATAAAATGTTAGACTCGGGAAGACCGTTTAGCGAATTTCACGGTCTTTCCTAAAGGTAATAAGACATAGACGTTATAGGAACGATTAAAATATACATTCCTAAATACGAGTGCACATTTATGTGACTCAAATCTTAAATCCCAGCGAAGCTGAAATGTATTAAAGTCACAGGCGTACTGGTTGCGGTGTGACTCGAAATGCGTTTTCGCAATGTCTAAAATCATTAAAAATATCAAAAAGGGACATTAACATTTTTGTAAAAGCATATAAAGAAATCAAATAAGTCAAAAACGACAGTTGAGCGACCGTGTTAAAACCACGAAATTCGGAAGTGCCTAACACATTCTCCCGGGTTAACAGAATTCCTTATCCGAATTTCTAATTTTGCGGACAGTTAAAACAGAGTCAATTTCCTCGGATTCAGGATTAAACTGGTGACTTGGGACACCATTATCTTCCCAAGTGGAGACTCTGAAATCTAAATAAATCCCATTTTGATTGTCCTTAAAATGGAAAAACTCCTTCCCTATTGTTATTATTATATCATATCCTGGGGTGTATTAGTAATTAACGGGCTATACCTTATTCTTCGAAAAATGGTAGTAAAAAGGGAGGTGTGACAGGGATAGAAAGCGATCGAAATCTCCATTGAAATTGATATAAAATCATTTATGCGAAATTGTGAAAAGAGACAACAGGAGAGTTTGCAACCTGTGGGGGCACTGATTGCCCCTTTGTTTTACTTGATTGTGTTCTTCCGTGTTTGTTTGGTTGTTGCCTCCCTTGTTGATATTTAATTGTGCTTGAGCTGAGAACTACTTGAGAAGTAAATGTGGAAACATGGTTGGCTGGCTTTATTAATTCTTGGTGTAATTTATTGGTTGTCTTATCATCGTGATTTACTTTTTTAAATGGATTGAGTTTACTTGAGACAAAGCTTGACCATATATACCAGTACAATTCCAGTGTACTGACGTCCCTTTTGTCGGGGACGCTACATTCGTGTTATGATTGTAGGTGGATCAGTAGCAGGTACTTCAGCTCATCGGCAGTAGCATCCTTCATCTTCCATTGCCCGTTTTGGTGAGCCCCTTTCTTTTTCGGGGCCCTGCGTGGCTCATGCCACTTTTGTTTTAGACTTCATTTTGATTTTGTAAGGTATAGCCGGAGCCTTGTTACCGGCAAGTATTGTATCCCCTTTTATATTCTAGAGGCTCCGTAGAGAGTAAACTGTGGGACTATGGCATACGTATGTATATGTATATGTCGGGTGTTGTAAATTGTAACTTGTTAGTAATGTTAATAGTGTGGTTATGTTTGAAAAATATGAAATCAGTTATAATTGGTAAGATATTTGGTTTATGAGTAATAAACAACACGGGGGTAACGCGTGGGATAGAAAGGCACCCAGGTCCGCTTGACGGGGGCTACCCGGCCAGGCGCCGGTCATGTCCCTCGAATTGGGGCGTGACAAACTTGGTATTAGAGCCCAGGTTTTTAACGTGTCCTAGGATGTCTTGGAGCTGTGTCTAGTAGCGCCCTTCTTATCAGTGTGTTGTCGACCATATCTTTAAGTTGGGGGCTACACGGACATTTAGGAATTTACCAATTTCTTTGTTATTCTATATCGTGCGGTAGAGTGCATAGTGGAAGTATTTATGTCTAATTCGCGCCTTGTTCCAAAATTTTCAGAATATGACGCCTAAGAAGAAGGCTAGACTCGGCCTTGGGGCAAATGCCGGCCCAAGTGTGGCTGCAAATCATGTACCCGATGCCGTGGGAGAGAATGACCCACCAGTCCTGAATTTGCCTGGACCATCTATTCCAAACACAAGTGTCCATGTTCCAGCTGCGGTAGAGGATGCCACCATCCCTCCTGCAGTGTCCCTGATTCTGATACAATACCAGCTTCCGGTTCCGGTATCTCTAACGAGGATCTTAGAGGAGCCATTCACATGTTGACACAGTTAGTGGCCACCTAGGCCCAGAGATCCCATGATGCCCCTGCATCCTCCATCGGACAGGGAGATTCCTCCGGCTCCAAAGTCCACTAATTCTTGCGGTTGGCCCCTCCATAGTTCTCAGGCATAGACCCAGAGGCCGATCCGCAGGACTTTCTTGATGAAATATATAAGACCCTCAGAGTGATGAAGGCTATAGATATAGAGGGGGTAGAGTTGGCCTCATACAAGCTGAAGGGAGCGGCACGTTCACGGTTCGAGATGTGGGAGGATTCCCACGAGGAGGGGAGCCCTCCGGCCAGATGAGATGAGTTCGTAGATGCATTCATGGACCATTTCTTGCCTGCCGAGACAATGGCCACTCGTGCCACTGAGTTCGAGGTCCTCAAATAGGGCATCATGAGCGTTTAGGAGTACCACATGGAATTCATGAGACTATCCAAGTATGCTCCTCAGCTAGTGTCGACCATGGATGCCCGGGTTTGACGGTTTGTTTAGGGCCTTAGCCCTTTGGTAGTGAATGAGGCTGCCACAGCAGCTTTGCACTCAAACATGAACCATGGGAGGATTGTGGGGTTTTCTCAGGCCATAGAGGCCAGGAAGTTAAAGATTCGGGGGGAGAGAGAGAGTAGCAGCAGGGCTTGGTCAATGGGTCATTCGGGGAGATCACTTCCAGGGAGAGGGTCATCAGGGCGATCCCAGTCATATGCCCAATCCTCAGCGATTGCACCACCCTCTGTGCACAACCATCAGTTGGGTAGTCATTCGAGACCTGGTTCAGAAAGCAGGAGGTCTCTCCAGTCTGGTCGTCCTGAAGTGAGGTCCCAGCAGCAGGGGAGACCTACATGCCCCAAGTGTGGAAGATTTCATACAGAGACCTACTACCTTGATATCCCGATATGCTTTAGGTGCGGGGTGAGAGGTCACATACAGCGAGACTGTCGTGCACCTAGTTAGGGTATGGGTAGGGGATCTGCTCAGTCGTCTGGTTCTTCGATTGCTACATCATCAGCGCGTCCTCCAGCAACAACAGGGCGTGGTACAGCTAGGGGTGGAGCTCATGGTAGGGGTGGACCTAGTCGATTCTATGCATTGAGTGGCCTCCAGAGTGCTGAGGCTTCTCTAGATATTGTTACAAGTATCTTATTTGTTCAGACTATTGATTGTTATGCCCTTATTGATCCGGTGTCCTCCTTGTCTTATGTCACCCCGTTCATTGCTTCAAGTTTTGGAATAGAACCCAAATAGCTTCATGAGTCGTTCTTTGTATCGACTCTAGTTGGTGATTCTATTACAGCCTCACGAGTCTATAGGTATTGTATTGTTACAGTGAGTGGTCGTGTTACCACATTCGATCTTATTGAGCTTGAGATGGTAGATTTTAATGTAAATAGGGGGATGGATTGGCTCTATTCGTGCTTTGCCAATCTTGACTGTCGGACGAGAGTCATGAGGCTGGAGTTCCCTAACGAGCCAGTTATCGAATGGAGAGGAAATGGTGTAGTGCCAAGGGGTAGGTTTATTTCCTACCTTAAGGCTTCGAAGGGGTGTATCTATCACTTGGTCCGGGTAACGGACACCACCTCAGATGTGTCTACCCTCGAGTCCATGCCAATTGTAAATGAATTTCCTGAAGTGTTTCCGGATGAGCTCCTAGGGATCCCGCCAGATAGGGAGATTGATTTCAGGATTGATGTATTGCCCGATACTCAGCCAGTATCCATTCCACCATACATAATGGCGCCAACAGAGTTAGGGGAGTTAAAAGAGCAATTGAGGGATTTATTAGAGAAAGGGTTCATACGACCGAGTGCGTCACCATGAGGTGCTCCGGTTCTTTTTTTCAGAAAGACGGATGGATCATTTCGAATGTGTATTGATTAACGGCAGCTTAACAAAGTTACCATCAAGAATAAATATCCTTTGCCTCGGGTGGATGATCTGTTTGACCAATTGCAAGGAGCAAAATTTTTCTCTAAAATTGATCTACGGTCCGGGTACCACCAATTGAAGATCAGAGAGCAGGACACTCCTAAGACCGCCTTCAGAACTCGTTATGGTCACTTCGAGTTTTTGGTCATGTCTTTTGGGCTAACCAATGCCCCAGCAGCTTTCATGGACCTTATGAATCGGGTTTTCAAGCCATTCCCAGATTCCTTTGTGATTGTATTCATCGACGACATCCTCATTTACTCTCGTAGCAGGGAGGATCATGCCATTCACCTTAAAGCAGCATTGCACACCCTTCATCAGCACCAATTGTACGGCAAGTTCTCAAAATGTGTGTTTTGGTTGGAGTCCATAGCCTTTATGGGGCATGTTATTTCCAGTGAAGGGATTCAGGTGGATCCTCAGAAGATTGCAGCAGTGAAAAATTGGCCTAGACCCACAACCCCGACAGAGATTCGTAGCTTTTTGGGTTTGGGAGGGTACTATCGGAGGTCTGTGGAGCGATTTTCAACCGTCACCTCCCCATTGACCAAATTGACGGAGAAGGTAGTTAAGTTCCAATGGTCCGATGCATGTGAGAAAAGTTTCCAAGAATTGAAGTCAAGATTGACCTCGGTACCAGTATTGGCCATGTCAGAAGGCACAGAGGGATTTGTGGTTTATTGTGATGCCTCTAGGGTCGGTTTGGGTGCGTGCTGATGCAGCATGGAAATGTCATAGCTTATGCTTCCAAGCAACTCAAGAATCATGAGAAGAATTATCCGACACATGATTTGGAGCTTGCAACAGTTGTTTTTGCTTTGCAAATATGGCGGCACTATCTTTATAGAGTTCATGTAGATGTGTTTTCAGACCACAAGATCCTCCAGTATTTGTTCAAACAGAAGAAGCTGAATCTGAGACAGCAACGGTGGTTAGAATTGCTTAAAGATTATGATATGAACATAGTGTACCATCCATGGAAGGCAAATGTGGTGGCCAACGCTCTTAGCCGTAAATCCATGGGTAGCTTGGCTCATTTGGGTGTGGATTAGAGACCCCTAGCTCGGGAGGTTTACCAACTGGCCAGTTTGGGGGTTCGTATCTCGGCGTCAGACGAGGGGAATGTTATGGTGCATAATGGAGCAGAATCATCATTGGTTGCGAAAATCAAGGAAAAGCAGTTTATGGATCCAGCATTGGTTCGGGTGAAGGAACTAGTTATGAATAGCAAGACCTCAGCATATTGTACTCTGTAGCGAGGATGATGTATTGCGATGTCAAGGTAGGCTATGTGTCCCGGACGTGGACAAGCTTCGGGAGAGAGAGACGGCATAGGCCCATATTTTGTGACGACCCAAAGGGTCATCACTTATTTTATTAATAATTTCGAGCTTCTGAGGCCTTGAAAACCTCATTCCATGTTGCCTCGATTTACGTGCACAATCCGAGCATGTAGTCGGAAAGATTTTGTGATAGAAAATATGAATTCTATGACAAATTTGGATAAAAATGATATTAATATTGATATGGTTGACTTCGGTCAACATTTTTGGTAAACGGATCCGGACCCGAGATTGGATGGTCCCGAGAGGTCCGTAGGAAAATATGGGACTTGGACATGCGTCCGGAGTCGAATTCGAGGCCTAGAGCCCAAGTTATGAATTTTTCTATGAAATTGTTTTTGATGTAATTGTTAAAGGAAATGAATTAATTGACCTTAGTATCGGGCTCGTATTTTGGTTCCGACGCCCGGTACAAGTCTTAAATATTATATATGTGATTTATGTAAAGTTTGGTGACATTTGGATGTCGTTTGAGATGTTTTGGACCTTGAGTCCCAAGTTTGAAAGTTTTGAAAACCAAAGGTATGAAAATCATGAATTTGAGGCTTGATTTGATGAAAATGAGGTGAGATTGGCGATGTGTTAGCACGAACAAGTTCATAATGTGTTTTTGAGGTTGTGTACATGTTTGGTTTAGAGCCCGGGGGGCTCGGGTAAAGATTTGATAGGCCGTTGGATGAAATTCTGAATTTTTGCACTGCTGGTTTTTCACCCAGTTGTTGGCTTCGCAATTGCGAAGTATTTCTCGCAATTGCGAAGGGGGCAGTACAAGGCAGGGCTCGCAAATGCGAACATTCATCGCAAATGCGAAGCCCCCTTTGGCCCAGCCTTGTTCGCAAATGCGAACAATTGTTCGCATTTGCGAAGGTCCCCGGTGCTGCCTATGTTCGCAAATGCGAACAATAGTTCGCAAATGCGAACATTTCCCATACTGCCTTGGTTCGCAAATGCGAACCATTGTTCACAAATGCGAATGTTCGCAAGTGCGAACATTAGTTCGCAAATGCGAACACCCCTTTGTCTGCCAGTGATCGCAAATGCGAACAAATGTTCGCAAATGCGAACTTCCCGACCTTAGCTTATTTTTCAAACTCCAGAAATTGGTCGGGGTTCGCAATTGCGAACCCATGTTCGCAAATGCGAACACAGAGACCTGTAAAACACGATTTTAAGTTCATTTCTTCACTTTTTACAAAACAAAAACACCCATTTGCGATTCTTCACGGATTTCTTCTTCATCAAAACGATTGTAAGTCACTTTTTACTTAATTCTTTCAATTCCTAACATCATTAAACATGTTTTTCATAAGAAATCAAAGATTTTCATGGTAGAATTCTTGTTTTTGTTAGAAAATAGGGTTTTTCATAAATTGAGGAATTGGACCTCGAATTGAGGTCCGATTTTGAAACAAATCATATACATGAACTCGTGGGGGATGGGTAACCGGATTTTGGTCCTAACCCCGAGTTCCGACCATGTGGGCCCGGGGTTGAAATTCACTATTCCGGGCAGAATGTTGTAAAAGTGGTATTTGGTCTTAAGAATTAGTTTGTTGAGTAGTATTGATGATATTAAATCAATTGTGTATAGATACGATTGGATTGGAGCCAAATTTGAAAGAAAAAGACATTTTCCACGGATTGAATTGTTCATAAGCATTCGAGGTAAGTGTTTGTTCTATCCTAGCTTGAGGGAATAGGATTATGTGTTATGTGTTATGTGATCGAGTGCGGTGTATGGGGTGTGGTGACGAGCATCCATACACTGGCGTCTAGTATGACCGTGAGTCGTTGGAAAATAATTATTTTGAGATATATTACAGATGAATTGTTATTGTTCTCCCTTGTTGGGACTTGTTGTGAAGATAATTATTGATTGCCCTTGATGGGACGGTTTATGAATTACTGTTTCTTTCTTTGCCCTTAACCGTGATTGTTATTTGGGTGAGGAAGAGTGATAATGCACGAAGGGTGATGCCGTGCCATGTTTATTTATTTATGCACGAAGGTTAATGCCGTGCCATGTTTATTTATTGATTATGCACGAAGGATCATGCCGTGCCCTGGTTATTGAACCATGTACGAAGGATCATGCCGTACTATGGATGTGAGGATGAGAGTAAAAGCACGAAGGGTGATGCCGTGTACTTTATTTGCTTATTTGGTGAGGATGAGAGTAAAAGCACGAAGGGTGATGCCGTGCAATTGCTTGCTATTTCTTGGATTGATATTACTTGTGTTTACATTATACTTTGTTTTTCCTTGTGAATTTATTAACTATTGTTAATTGTTGAATTCTTTGAGATATTCCTTATTGTGTTATTACTTGGTTATTTCTTGTTATTCTGTGGTATACATAGATATTGAATTGCACAGGTTATGTGGGTGTCTGGTCCTAGGCTTGTCACTACTTCGCCGGGATAGGCCAGGCACTTACCAGCACATGGGGTCGGTTGTGCTGATGCTACACTTCTGTGCATTTTTGCACAGGTCCAGGTTACGATCAGAAGCAGCAGCAGCAGTAAATAGATTGCGTGGGAGTTGATCATATTTGAGACCGAGGTAGCTTGCAGACGTCCGCAGGCCCGGCGTCTCTTTCTTTATTTATGCTGTAGTCTCTTTGTTCCGAGACAAACAGAATTATGTTATATTTCTTTCAAACTTTTATGTGTAGTATTCAGTAGTAGTTCGTGAGTTGGTGACTCCACGTCTTGGGTAGAGGATTTCCGTATGATTTTCATCTTGTAATTAGTTATTTCTATTTCGATAAAGTATTCCGCATTTATTTAATTAAGATTGTGTTAAAAACGGGATAGTATGAATACGGTGGCTTGCCTAGCTACCACGAGTAGGCGCCATCACGATCCCGATGTTGGGGGAAAATCCGGGTCGTGACACTGGTATTCAGCTTTTAGGTTACATAGGTCTCACCACTCACGAACAAGCTTAGTAGAGTTTGAGAGGTAGGTACGGAGACGTCTGTACTTGTCCTCTAGAGTCTATTGAGTTAGGAAAAAGTCTCTCATTTGTTCTTTTTTATCGTGCGACTTGTTCCTCAATTACTGATTGAATTTCTATTCTGTCCTTTCGTAGATGGTGAGGACACGCGCTTCTTCGTCCGCCAATTCATATTCTTATCTGGATGTAATTCTCTTTTCATAAGGAGACTTCAACTTCTTATCCTATATGCAATCTTTTTTATCAACCCAAAAGATACTCATCAAGATACTGCAGCTTGACCCCAAAGACGTATCCTCTTCACATGCACCTCACATGTATGAGCCATAACAACTATATCACCTAAGATGAACCTGGTCCTTCCCTGAGTTCGTTTGTCAATATTCAAAACTTCAACTTATCTTGGGTCAAAACTTCCTGTAGCACCAGGCACTTCTCAGGCTGGAGGAGGAGCCCGGACTCCTGTTGCACGTACTCCAGAGCAGGTAGCTCTCCAGGGTCAAATTCTAGTAGTTCATCCAGCTATGGCAGTTCAGCCAGGGGTAGTTGCTCAGACCTGCGATGGCGCGGCTATGTCCGTAGATGCTTTGTGGAGGTTGTATAGATTCACCAAGCTCTTCACTACTACATTCGGTGGAGCCGCATCAGAGGATCCTCAGGACTTCTTATTCAGTTGCCATGAGATTCTCAAGACTATGGGGATCGTGGAGACAAACGGAGTTGACTTCGGTACCTTCAGACTTGCAGGATCCGCCAAGACTTGGTGGAGAGATTATTGCTTGACTCGACCAGCAGGGTCCCCGGCTTTATCATGGGATCAGTTTGCGGAACTATTTATGGAGAAGTTTCTCCCTGCTACTCAGCGGGATGTACTTCGGAGGCAGTTTGAGCGCCTCCATTAGGGCACTATGACAGTTACACAGTATGAGATGAGATTTGTCGATTTGGCTCGTCATGCGGTGGTGATACTTCCCACGGAGCGGGAGAGGGTCCGCAGGTTTATAGATGGGCTTAATCAGCCAATTAGACTCCAGATGGCTATGGGCGTGGGGAGTGACATATCATTTCGGAAGGCAGCAAATGCAGCACGCGAGTTGAGATGGCTGCTTGCTGGGGAGGCGGTTATTCTTCGGATAAGAGGCATCGTCATTCGGGCGGGTTTGGTGGTTCTTCTTCCGGTGGGAGAGAATCCTTTGATAGAGGCCGGTCCTCCGGGCCTTTTCATTCCGCCCGTCGGGCTTCGCAGGGTGGACCGGGTGATCGCGGTTTTCGTAGGCATTATTCGGACCGGCCTCCTATTAATGCTCGGCCTCTTCGGAGTGTTCGTGGAGGCCATTCGAGTCGTCGGGGCCAGCGGCCCTATCGGTCCAAGAGTTGCTACGGTTGTGGTGACCCGGGTCATTTTATCGGGTATTGCCCTTTAGCAGCGGGCAACTCTCGGCGGCGAGGTCCTCGTCCCATGATTCGAGCCCCGGTCGACCCTCGGCCTGCCCGGCCAGCCGGAGGCGGGGGTAGAGATTATAGAGGTGGAGGTAGAGACCGTCCAGCCAGAGGGGTAGAGGTCAGCCGGTTGATGGTCGTCCCAGAGACGCAGCTCAGAAGGGAGGTGCGGATCCCCGATTCTATGCCTTACCAGCCGGGCCAGAGGCAGAGGCATCAGATGCTGTGATTACGGGTACTATTCTTGTGTGTGGCAGGAGGTGCTTCAGTATTTGACCCTGGATCTACATATTCCTATGTGTCTTCCTACTTTGCACCATATTTGGTCGTGCCCAGGCTATGCTCTGGATATTCCGGTTTATGTGGCTACACCAGTGGGTGACTCCATTGTAGTCGATCGGGTGCATCGTTCGTGCGTAGTTATATTTTGGGGTCTTGAGACCCGTGTTGATCTGTTGCTTTTGGATATGGTAGATTTTGATGTCATATTGGGGATGGACTGGTTGTCCCCATATCATGCTATTCTTGATTGCCATGCTAAGACGGTGACCTTAGCCTTGCCAGAATCACCCCGACTAGAGTGGAAAGGTACCTCAAGCCACTCCGTTCGCAATGTTATTTCTTATGTTAAGGCTCGACGCATGGTCGAGAAGGGGTGTCTAGCTTATCTAGCTTATGTTCGTGATTCCAGCGCAGAAGTTCCTTCCATTGAGTCGGTCCCTATTGCACGGGAGTTTCCGGAGGTTTTTCCTTCAGGACCTGCCGGGCATGCCACCCGACAGGGATATTGATTTCTGTATTGATCTGGCACCGGGCACTCGGCCCATCTCTATTCCACCCTATCGTATGGCCCCGCCGGAGCTAAAAGAGTTGAAAGATCAGTTGCAGGACCTTCTTGAGAAGGGCTTTATCAGGCCCAGTGTTTCCCCCTGAGGAGCACCTGTATTATTTGTAAAGAAGAAGGATGGCTCGATGCGGATGTGTATTGATTACCGGCGGTTAAACAAGGTGACTATCAAAAATAAATATCCACTGCCGAGGATTGATGATTTGTTTGACCGGCTCCAGGGAGCGAGGGTATTCTCTAAGATAGACTTGAGGTCAGGCTACCATCACTGAAGATCAGGGCGGCCGACATTCCCAAGACAGCCTTTCGCTCTAGATATAGATATGGGCATTATGAGCTCTTGGTCATGTCCTTCGGGTTGACCAATGCCCTGGCCAGCATTCATGGAGTTGATGAATCGGGTATTCGTGCCTTACTTAGATCCGTTCGTGATAGTCTTCATGATGACATCCCGGCGTACTCCCGCAGCCTGCAGGAAGAGCACGAGCAAAGACTCGTAGCTGGTTCTTCGCACCTCGAAAGATAACCGCCTATATGCCAAATTTTCTAAATGTGAGTTCCGGTCTGAGTTCGGTAGCATTTCCGGGTCACATTGTATCGCTGAAAGGTATTCGGTGTAGACCCAAAGTAAGATCGAGGCAGGGCCCGTACTGCCTCACCACCCGCTTCGATCGAGATCCGGAGTTTCGATTAGCAAAGTTGCCACCGTCGATTTGTAGAGGGGTTTTCTTCTATTGCGGCCCCGATGACCAGTTGACTCGTGATGATGTCCGCTCAAAGGGTCGAGGAGGCGCGAGGCGAGCTTTCGAAGCCTCGCACAGATGTTTCGACCACCGCACCGTTGTTGGTACTACCTACAGGT